>JAREIS010000027.1:2787500-2802500 GCA_030060385.1 Muscicapa striata striata | reverse complement strand
CCCTGAACATGCACTACAATAAAGCAAATGATTTTGAGGTAGGCACTGATCTTTGTTTCTCTGTGTGTGTGAGTTGCTCCAAGGTCCGGGCTGCCTTTAAAATAATGTACCTATTTGATGTGGCCGTGGCAAGTGGAATCTTGGCATTCCACATCCCTGAATGATGCTAAATAATCTTTTTAGCCCTGGTAGCTGGAGACTTAAGCCTCTCTAGGACCTGACAAGAGATAAAAGTTTTCACTCTTTTTTATAAGTTTCTTAGTTTGAACTTTTTGAAGTTTCCTTTAGCAGGGACAGTAGTAAAAGAAGTCACCTCACAGCTCTTCTAGAGCTCCCTAATTGTGTGATCAAACACTCTGCTTTTCTTCATTTGATTTACAGAACTAAAATGCATTTGCTTTGTCCAACTGCAGGATAAAATGAGTACTCGAAGTAAATGCTCTGTTTTCTGCTGTAACAGGTTTGTGGCTTTCATTAAGATTCCTGTTTACAGGCCAGCATGGTAGCTCAGCAGACTATTGTTATCATTAACATGCTGACCCTCAGTGATACCACGGGAGAGTGTTTCTCCCTGCTGAGGATGGCAGTTTGCATTGTTCAGGTAGTCAGATGTAATGATGCATTTGAACAGGGTGTGCATGTGGGGGAGACTCGAGTAATCCCATCTCTTGGTGGAGTGGGAAAGCGGTGGTGGTACTAATTATTAATTGTTTTTGTCTGCACCATCCACTCAGGGTCAAATTGCATAATGATCCCCCTCCTGTAGCAAAAGTGACATTTGTCAGCATGAGGAGGGTGGTTTCCTGCCTAAAATGCTTCTGATGGATTTTTAGCAGGGCTTGTTCTCATAACACATAAGTTCAGATGATGCAAAAAGCCTAAGCGAAGACTTTGTCATCTTTATTGGTTGCTTCCCCCTCTTCTGGGCTGGCAGAGTTTTCTGGAAGGATGTTTGAGTGGAAGGGGCAGATGAAGGAAGAGGGGGGAAGAGGATGTTCCTCAGAGGTTTTGCCATTCATGGTGGACAATGGCAACATCTAGATTGATTTTGGTGTGCCATGACCCCCCAAGCACTCCCAAGGGCTCTGGCCCTGCTAGGAACTCAAGCAAGCACAAGACAGGAGACTCCCACCCCTGGGATGTAGGTCTGCCCTGATGCCAAGCCACAATTGCTGAGTGCAGGAACAGAAAAGGAAATACACGGGAGATAAGTGTGACCAGTGTTTTCCTTGTGCTTAGATTCCCTCAAGTTTTTTTCTTACTAACAGTTTTCTGTTCGTAGAACAGGTTGAAATGTTCCTTGTGCTCAGAAGTTCTCATAGTCTTGATGATTTCAGACACTTATTACTTATTTTCAGCATTAGTGCCAGTGTTAATGTAAGTGGATTACTCCAGTGAAGAATTGTGGGGACTGTATATGTGTTTTTAAGCAGATAAGAAAACATAAATCTCATATGTTTAGTACTGCTAGTGATTGCAGCCTCCTCAGCCAAGGGTCCTGCAGTGGGTTGGAAAGGAGCCCCTTGGTATGTTTTCTTCCATTGTTGAGGGAAAGAGATATTATAAATGGTGATTACAAATTCATTCATTTAGACTTCCTTGTGTTATGTACTATAATGAAAATTTCGTAGAGTTCAGGTCTTGGTTTTGCAGAGGATCCAGCAGTTATGAGAACATTAAGCTGTGTGGTGCAGTGTTAAATGTAGACAATGTAACTTTTCCTGATAAATGCCCATCCCCTCCCCCATGAGTTGGAAAGCAAAAATGACAAGTACTGTAATGTTGAAATTGGATCCAAAAGGATTTAGCAAACTGAGCATTTGCCATATTTAGCATCATCAAAGTTCCTTCCTCTCATACTTCAATGATGCTTTGCTGATCTTCTGATTAGTCTGATATGCTATTTCTCTTGAATCACCTACACTATCATTCCTAAATCCTTCCGTTTATCTGTTCTTGGGTCACATTCATGCATATACTTCAAGCATATAGGCCTAAACTGACTATTAGGAAAAAAATTCTAAAGTTAGAATGTGTGTTTGGTCCATATCAGGCTGTGCCATTGATTTGTTCAAGAATTTGCGATACTGTGTTCCTTTCCCTGGGCATTGCTACTGACAGCTTGTAGCAAAGTCAAATAAGATGTTTAACAAACCACATGTCCTATCGTTTTTAGCTTTGCCATTGTACCCTTGTGGCTGTGAGCCAGAGGCAGATCCAAGGCCTCCTCCCATGCACCTTTGCCTGTGTTTTGTGTGTACACATGTGGAGCCAGTTCCACATTTTTCTCTCTTGCAGTAGGGCTTGCTGGAGAAACATGTGCTGAGCTGAACAGAGCAATTAGGGACTGAGTTTTGAAAGGGGAAAAAAAAAAAAAAAAGAACTTTTTGGGATTTTTTGTGGAAGGTGAAGGTGTTTCTTTATTTTGGAGCCATTCCTCCGGGACGGAAGAAGGTGGGCTGTGCTGGTGAATGAAAGCCACAAATGTTAGTGTCCCAGCTCAGGTTGGTCATAAAGAGTGGACAGCTTGCTGTGCCACTTGATATCTGTCTCATCTGCGGTGGTGCCATAGGCTTTTGAGTGCCAGATGCAATAATTAAAGTCCGGTATTGTTGCTACAGTTTAAAGGAAAAATAATTTAAAAATAAAATTAAATAATTTTGTAACTTTCAGAATATGCCCTAACACAAGTCATCAGAGCTCACAGTTGTGATTCTGGCAGGATGATTGAAAACCAGGGGAATATCATGCTTCGAGTTAAATTAGAAATATGGTTGAAAAACATGAGTTGAAACAAAGAATAGTTTAACATGAATTAAAAAACATAACAGAGGGATTATTTTCAGATTTAGGTACTTAAAACAACCAAAAGAAACCGGCCTGAGGACAATACCTGAATTTTAGCCTCGCTTTGTCTCCCACTCCTTCTCAATCACTCTTGTTCCCTGGCATTTTTTAGCAGTTACCGTCATTCTCCACATATTAATGCCTCTCTGCACAGTGCCCATTCCTTTTCCTGGTGGGCATTTAACAACTCAGCCTTAGTTTTGAAGTGTCAGGGTGTCTGTGGGGTGGCAGCTCTGCCCTGTGCCTCCCTGCCCGCTCCTCAGTGGGGTGGGGAGGTCACGCGTCATCTTCCTGAGCTCAGCCGCTCGCTGCTTCACGGGAACTTGCCCGGATTTGCAGATGTAGTTATTGAGATGGATCACAATAGGGAGGTGCCTGCCAAGCTGTGTTATTTGCACAAACACACTGTCTGCAGTTTTGGTACGGCGGGGCTCGGCGCGAGGATTGCCTCGATTCACAGCGCTAGTTACACATGTCGTTTCCAAGGGGGAGAAAACCATTTTTAAGGAGTTTGCCCCTCTTTTGGCAGGGGAAAAACATACTAGTGGGAAAAACCTAATTAAGACCAGTCGTGCTCAGGTCTTAGCAGAATGTTTAACTTAAGGCGCTCTGAGTTAGTCCCATAAAAATCAATGGGATGATGTAAAACAAGTCAAATAACACCACCTATAAAATCTAAGCAATAACCCAGTCACGTAAGCGGTCTACAAGCCCTTGAGAGGAACACGGGCTGCCAACATTTTCAGAAGTTATGATGATTTTAGGTCAATTTCATTTTGGGATGCTCAATAAGAGTCACTTTGTCAGGAGGTCTTCAACAGTCCATTCCCTGAAAATGAAGTGTGCCCAGCACTGCAACCAAAAATTAAGCCATCCTAAATTATAAAAACGCTGTCCACTCATATGCTTATTTTAGGAACCTGTATTCTTCCCCAGTTTCATCTGCAAGATTCATCTTGAATTGAATTGGTGTTCATCAAAAGGAGAATTAAAGTCCTCGAACCTGATTCTCATTTAAACTGAGGCCACTTTTGAGTGGTTTTGCAGCACATAGGCACTGTAAAGTACAGTTTATAACCACCCTAATACTCTAGAGCAGTGCAAAGTGGCCTCAAGGGAAGTGAAAATCAAGTCTGTAACCTGCTGACTTGCATCCTGAAGGTTGCTCTTTCCATGCAAACTGCCCTGCTGTGGCAGTCCCCACGCTTCTGGTGGTACCAGCACTGAGCACAGCCCAATGGGACAGTTGTTTGTTTCAGTATTCCACTCCTCACATTTCTCCCTCAGCTGTATACTTCCTCCTTCAAGGGCTTTATTGTTGTAGTGTTTCAACATCGTTCTCAGCATTCTTAAAGACAGAGTTGGGAGGCTGCTGTCTGCTGGTCTGCAGCAAGGGGAGTAAAGCTGCTCTGGCAATTTGAGAATAACAAATGTAACTGTCCTGAGTCCTCTGAAGGAAAATTGAAACATAGGTGGCCAGATGGTATTTCTTTTTCACTTAAAAATCATGGTTTCAGGAAACTTAATTGATGCCCTCTGGCCTTTTTCCTTTTCTTTTTCTTTTTCTTTTTTTTTTCCCCCTTCTAATTTTGAAGAGGCTCTGTTGTGAAACAGCAGAGCTTTCCTTGAAACTGCACAGGACATGAACCTGATTTTTAATCAAGTAACAAAATCCATGGCTTGCAACAGAAGGTCTGTGCGTTGCACGTATCAATTAATGCTTATTAATCAGTTTTTGCAGTTAGTTGAACTGCAGACCGTAGTTGGAAGCTATTAGGGGGAGAGTTGCAAGAGGAATGCTATTGCAGCACTACGCCCGGGTCTGCTGTTTGTGTCCTTTGGAATCAAGGTGTTTGTATAATGAAGTTGGCATGTTGATATATGATCTATTTTTTAATGTCATTACAATTTTAGTTCCCTTTGCCTTTTTGTCATTGGGTTGCATTTAGGCACAGCAAGCCCAACTTTAAACTTCCTTACTCAACAGCTTTATTAGTTGTAACGTACCGTGACCTTTCTCAACATTCTTAAAGAAAAAGATACAGTGTAATGTCACTTTACTTTGCTTATTGTTCTTTGTTGTGGTGAACAAAGCATTTTCTACAGTGGCTATAGCACATAATTATACAGCTTTCAATAGCGGTGTCTTGGCACATATCAAAGTTCAGAAGAGCCTTTAGAAAAAAAAAGATGTTTTGTGGCAGCCTAGGGAGGGTCTCATCTTTCCTTCAGAAAATAGTTCAAGGCTCTTCTGTCAAGCTTCCCTACTTAGAGCTTTTTCTCCTCCTGCTTCATAAAGTTTAAAGGGGATTCAGTGGAGTTCTATGATCTATTTCCTTTGAAAGATTGTTCCTTTGCACAGAGAAGTCCTTTGACTTCAAGAGTTCACAGATTCATGTCTTTAGGTATCATATGTCTGACCTTATCAGTTACTCTATTTAATGTAGGAGAAAAAGTCTCAACTCTTTGTGTTTGTCTGTTTTGCCTCTGTGAAATGATTTGGTGAAAAGACCATCCTTTTTAACACACCACTGAGAGGCCGTTTCTGACTGTAACCTACCCTGTGGTTCTTCTAAAAAAAAAAAAAAATTGTCCTTGTGTTTTGTGTATGGATGATTTCACAGTGAGAATAGAATTATACAAGGACAGACACACATAAAAAAAATCTTTTGCTCTTTTTTCCTAAATGATCTATTGGCTATTTTGGTGGCTGCTACTCTGGTTCCCCAACAGGCACAACCATTTAACAAACACAGAGATAGCGGCTGGAGTGCTGGGCCAGCAGTAGGTTTTCCCTTGCTTCGACCTACCCCAAAGGCCTTCATAATTAATTGTCCTTCAGAGATGAGGAAAGTTCAGAGACAGTGTGTGTAGCGATGTCTATTGTCTGACATTCAGTTCTCCTTCCCTCAGCTCTTTTTCTTCATTCCACAAAGGGTTATCAATAGGAGCAGGGAGCAAGCTCTCTTCTAACAGCTGCTGGTGGTGGCTGTAGCTTTCTGTGGAAGGTATCATTGTGTTCAGCCATCTATGGATTAAATGGCTGGAAAAGTTCTAACAACCCTTTCAAACGGGCGTGTTTATTTCATCTAGATTACACAGACCTATTTAGCTAATTAAAAACTTTCTCAGAACCCCTTCTCTTCTATTCAAGGGAAGGAAAAAAATTAAAACACTGCTGTAATTATGAGGAATGGCTGCAATGAAACTTCGTTAAATAAATGAAAAATTCGATCTGTCAGCTTTGATCCAAGCGCACCCAAATAAGCACAGGCTTGTTTGTTGAGTTGTTCTGTGGTTTTGGTTTGTGGTTTGTTGTTTTTTTTCCTTAGAGGGAAACAAGGTGCACAGTAGAAAAAGCATAAAAGAAAACATTGATATAAGCTGAAAAAGAAACAAACACTCGCCCAATTTTAAAAACTGCCACAGTTGGTACTGTCTCTGCTCCTAACATCAAAGTGCAAAGACACTGGAGTTTGCTAAACAGATTATTAATATTGTTGAGCCTTCTGTGATTAATTTAGAATCCACTGTGGCATAATTATTCAACTTCATATACAACAGGACAAAATTATATACATGCTTCCTTGTTTTCCCTGATGATATGTTAAACAAAGATATGGTGGGGTTAGTAGATAGGCAAGAAGTACAGTCAAATTAGAGCTGTTTATTAGCAATTGCTATGTTACTGCTCCAATTAATTGGGCGAAGCCAAAAAGGACAAATACAATCATTCTTCCACTGAACAGTTTAACTAGCAAATTAGGGGGGTTAATTTTTTCCCTAAAAAAAAAATAACTTCACTATGGACCTTCACCTGCATTCTTCACAAATACATCACTTTGCAATTGGAAGAAATAATCATATAAAACATTTTCTGGGCTCCATCTCACTTCCTGACTGTTAAGAAGGACGGCACAACAATCAAGATCAATTATTGTACTGATTAAGTTATTATGTCTGGCATTTTGAAACAGGTTTTCTGTATTTAAGAAGAAATTGCATACAAAGTAGATGCAGCTAATACAGTAATGCAAAAAAAGATCATAAAAAATTAAAGTTATTCTTATGAATCTTTCATTAGAAGCAATGAAAAGGGACATTGGTGAAGCCAAGTGCTTTGTTCTTCTGAGCTCCTCTTGTAGGTGCAGATCCTGCAAACAATTACATACTTGAATGTTCCTTCTGTGAGAGTCCTGTTGGCACCTACAGCCTGACTCCTGCTCTTTCACAGTTTGCCCACTTTGGCCTGTGGATTACTAGCAGCATTGTTGTACTTTATCAAACAGATGTGCCTTTAAAAATTGAAAATTTATTTTAAAAAAATACAAAAAATATACTAAATCACACAGGTGAATGGAGGCAAACACTTGCTTTTATGCAGGAAGAACCGTTTTGAAATGATTTAAGGCTACTAAGAGCTTTTCAGATTACTCCCCACCACAAATAAGATGTTAAGCACTAAATTACCCTAAGCGGTGTTTTATTACTGATCAATAAAATAGTAATCTTGTCTTTCAGCATGGAAAAATATTTTAGAGGGACTCCTTCTGGTTTAGTTCAGGGATAGTTGTAAACCAGAAGGCAAAATCCTCACTGCTCTTTCCCTGAAAAAAAACAAAACAAAACAAAACAAAACAAAACAAAACAAAACAAAACAAAACAAAACAAACAAATCGAACCCCATCCTCATTTGTTTCTAGGTTTGCTTTGAGGGAATCCTAGGATTGTTCCAGCTGAATGGTGTTGGGTTTCTGTTCCTGTGTGCATGTGTGCCTGTAGTGATGATGTGCTATGGGGTTTTTTGGGGGTATTTATTTTTTTGGTTTTGCTTCTTTTAAAATTACTTACCCATGCTAATCTTTATAGCCTCCTCCTCTTCTCGAACAAAACAAAACAAAAAATTCCCTTTCCCCCCGGCTCCCCCAAAAAAAAAAAAAAAAAAAAAAGGAAAAAGAAAAAGAAAAAGAACCAACAGAAACAAAACAAAACAAAACTTGGCAAACTCTTCTGACTCCTAGTGCCATTTCATTTTGCATTCAACAAGGGGTACTGGGAATTGAAACGTCAACTGGAGATCAAGAAAAGCACCAATTTATAGTGTGTTAGCCTTGCACAATTCAAGATTTCTTTTGCTAGCTGCACACATTATACCCAACATCTCGCCACTCTCTTGTGGCAGTTGTGAGGAATGGCTATTCCTTCCCGTGTGTGTACTACAGGCCTCTAAAGACCCTTATTTATTCTCTCCCATGTCACCTTGTGTACAGTCTGGTCTGTGACACTGATGGTGATTATGTCATTATTTTGCTCTGGGGGCTTTGGCACATCTGCAGAGCTGATGCACATCTTCTTTGTTACGCTGGCATACGTCCCATATCGCAAATGCTTCATTAGCCTTACTGCCTGCCTCCTTGCCAGACAAGAATACCCAAATCCAAGCTTCTTTTTCCTCTGGTCTTTTGTGTCTGTGATGAGCCTTTATTCATCTTCCTAGTTCTTCCCTGTTTTCTATTTTTCTGTGTAAAACCGATTTCCAGATGTCAGTCGTTCTCCAAAATCCCATTGTGGATGAGGAGTGAGAAGCAAGGTGGATTTTAACTCATATCATCCCTCATTCTCTTAGAGTCTTGTCCCTTATGAGATGAAATGCTTTTTCTTTTATTCTGTATCTAGCAGGAATTTGTTAGGCAATTTTAAAACCCAGTGTTGAAAAAAAAAAAAAAAAAAAGAAGAGAAAGGGAAATAAATCAATGATAACTCTTACCATTTTATAAATCCTAGTTGTGGTAATAGGTAACATGCAAGTTGCACATGTTTTTTTTCAGTCTTTCTTCATTTCTTTCAGACAACATAGCTAAATTTCTCACTCAGAACTTTTGGAGGAGCAGGACTCTCTAGTGAAGGTGAGGGTGTTCATGAGACCTGATCAGCTGAAATTTCTCGTATCCTGTTTTAATGTGTCACATTAGAAGGTCATAGAACATTTTTGTAATGTGAAAATTGAGGAAACTGTTTGTTCTTCTAAACTTTATCTAAGCTGTTCTATATAAATGTACCAGAGAGATGTGAAAGAGTGGGTTAGCTTACTAGCTTTGTAAGATTTTTCCCTCTGTTTCCCACCCACCCCATGCTTTCTCTTCACTGAGTAAACTAAATTCTGGGCTGGATTCTCAGTGTCTGGTGTAAATCAGCTCCAGCAATCATTGCAGCTAATTAATATATGCCAGCTGAAGAGCTGTCTTTTGTTGTGTTACTATACAGTCAAGTGTGTGAATATATTTTAAATGTTAATTGGAAAAAAGTTTCATTTAATTTATTTAAACTAAACGTTAAATGCAGCACTGGATCGGATTCACAGAGCCATGGATGTGGTGTGGAGGGGGGGGTGTTGTTTTTATTTTTGCAAGGCACACTTGCCAAAAGAGGAGGTCCCAGCCAATCCAGTCTCACAGTGCAGGGTCAGGGCTGTGTGACTGACTTTAACAGAAGTCTTACAGATAGGATTGCCCATCCTATAGACTTTGAATAGGTCACCTTTCCACAGAACACTGTTTCCTTGATATATTCAGTGTGTTTTAAAATGGACAGGAGTCAGGCTCTCATGATGTCAGTCAGCAAACTGTCAAAATACTTTGGAAACCGTGGGAGAGGTTTAGCAGCTCTGTGACCCATGCTGGTTTCTGGGCCAGCTTTCTGGGGTCCTGCCCTTTCTCAGGGCAGATATCCCCAGCCTGAGAGAGCGGTGGCAGCGCAGGTCTGCCTGCAGGCAGACCTTGCAGCATTGGTGAGGAGAGCAATGGGGACGCTGCTTTCAAACACACCTAAATCTGTAAGAGCAAACACTGAGATTGTGAGGAAGTAGCAGCAGGATATTGCACAGATCCATCCTTCACCTGCATGAGGCAAATCCAACCTGGGAGCAGAAGGAGATGCAATTTGTAGCAGTTGTAACGTTAACAGCATAAAAGTGAAGAAATACCATTCAGTCCAAGAGGGAGGCACTCTTCAGAGCACTGGATCACTTACACATAGCCATCACCTGCAGCACTAAAGTATAGCTGAATTTTGAGTGCACAGAGAGTCTTCCTGCTAGGTAAGTGTGGGTGGGTGAGAGATAGAAGGACAGCCAGAAGGGCTGGCTGAAGGTAATCAGTGTTTTGGAGATGATTTCTCCCTTTAGATCTGGAAGGGGCAAGGTTCAGCTTTCTTATCTGCAGAGGGGGAAGGTACACGGGCGGGCTCTGACTCGTTTTGTGTGCCCTCCGTGGGGGTGCTGTTTCAAGGCTCTGGTGGAAATGTGCTGTCAGAAGAAGCCCTGTCCAGCTGGTGGTCCAGAGTGCTCAAAGAGGTGGCCTTGAACTTGTTTCACTAGTTAGTGGAGAGGCTTTGTAGAGAGCAGCAAGCCAGGGTGGCATGATCTCTGTTGCTAAGCAGACAGACTGCTGCAATTGGGTCTTAGGTAGAACTGTGGCATAGACATATAAACGCATTTAAAGCAGTAGTCTGCAACTTCAGAAAGTTTTTAGAGGAGAAGTGGGGGGAAATAACCATTGCGAATGAAAGGTCTTTAAGTGCCAAATATCAATGTTGGGCGGGGCGGGGGGAGCAGGAGCTGGAGCAGCTTATCTCTTACAATTGCAGAGAGGGCTGGCTCCATCAGATGAGGCCCAGCCCCGGGGTTATCTAACCCAGCGCTGTCTGGAGTCGCACCACTTCCTTCCGCAAGGGATAAAGGCGAGTCAAACGACAGGCAGCTCTGTCCATTAGCATGTAAGACTTTGTCTTCTGGCTTCACAGGCTTCTGAGCCTCACTGGTCCCTAGCAAGTCCAGCCCTGGGACTTGTGACAGGGTGGTTGTAGCCCAGTTTGGCCAGCTGCGTGGCTCAGGATGGCATAGATGGGGCGGTTTATCCCAGCATGATGGGCTCTGGATGCTAATAAAAGTATGGTTGCACTGGGAGGAAATTTTTCAGAATTGTTCAGGGAGCCTAAGCTGGTGGAGACAGCTTTATTTGCAACACCCCTCACCCATAACTGTGCACAATTTCCTTCCCCTGCCCCTACCCTCTGCCACTGGAAAGAGGAAAGGAGGTACCCTCTTGCCAGAGGGCATGCTTGCCACCTTCATGACACCCCCAAAAGGACCCTGGTGACAGCCTGCTTCCCTGCCAGACTGATTAAACACCACCTGCTTCCCATCCTTCTCCCCTACCTCCCTCCTCACTCCCCCTAGCCCAGCCCATGCAAACCGAGGAGGGAGAGGGCACAGTTGGAGCTTTTCAGGGCCAGACACAGAAGACAAAGGTGATTGCAATGCAGAGAGATGAGAAGAGTGTGCAAGAGCAAGCAACACCAATTATAGATGTTACTGTACTGCTGCAACGCTTATATATACATATATATATATATATATATATGTATATAAATATGTATTCTAGATGCATAATCATTTTAATTATTACTTCTACTATAGTGTTACTGGTTTATCTATGGAGCCAAATTCTACTGAACATAAAGAAATCCTTGCAAAGTATGAAAGTACAAGTTCTGTGAGTCACTTTACCTCCATATCCATGGCCTAACCAGCAGTTTCTCTGTGCCTGCATCTTGCACACATGGAAATACACCATGAAAGCAGAGGACTTGCTGCTAGTGCAAGACATAACCTGCTCATCTCAGTTCAGGCTGTACCTCCTGGTCCTTCTGAGTAACACATCACATTCCCATCAGCTGATGTGTCCAGGAGAATGTGCAATAACCTCTCTGCTGAGCCAGAATTGGGTGGTCATCTCCATACTCACTTTATGGACAGGTTTTTTGTGGGCGCCTGTATGTGGTACCTGCCAGAATTTGGCAGCAGGGTACATAATATGCTGCTTGGCATTGTAGGCAGCCTCTTGTAGCAGATTGCATTTCACCACAATGGACTGAGTTAAAGTTAGACTATTCTTGTATGTGAGAGTTTTATTTCTCCTTCAGTTTTTTGTATGAGACAGCTTCTGGGGTGTGACAGTAACCCCTCCAGTGGTTCTTTCTTACATTTCCCAACACACACTAAATGCCCAGCTAGCATAAAAGCTGTAGGAGCCTTAGTGATTTTTCCATTCTGTGGCACTGCCACTGGCAATGCAGCAAGTTAAGGGCAATCAGAGTTTCCATTAGAAGCTTCTACATCCTGTGCAGCTCTAATTCATCAGTATTGCAGAAGAGGGAATTTGCTAATCTTCCCAGTAAAACACTGTTGGTGATTTTTGAGGACAGAGAAGGGGAGAACTGAATTTCAGGGTGCAAAAAGTCTAAACAAATTGGAAATGCTAAGTCCTTGTTATTTTGTCTCATCCCACTCTACTCCCTAGTCTCACCAAGTTTTGTGTTTGGGAGCTAGCACGTTGAAGCCGTGGTGTTTGCATGCCAGAGCAGCTCTGCTTCCCTGATGGAATGGCTCATCCCCTGCACCGTGGGCGCAGCAGTTCCGGCGCAGGGATCCCACAGGGTGCAGTGCTGTGCATGGGGCAGGCTGGGGAGAAGGGAAGATGGGTCCCACAGGGAGCACCTCGGGAGCAGCAGGGCTGGGAGCCCGAGCGAGCGCGGCTGGTCTCAGCCACCAGCGGCGCTCGGCGCTCCAGCCGCGCGGGGAGCCTGCGGATGCTTCCCAGCCTTTATTTGTGGAAAAGCTTAATTGAAATGCAAGTGATTAAATCTAATGTATCATGCAGTATCCATTTTCACTGCACTACCACTTTCACTTCCCCGATATTATCAGGCATCTCAGCAGCCCCACTGTCAGGTTTTTTCCTTGTAAGAGCCATGGCCATTCTCTCTGCTCTTTGTGAGCTTGGCAGAGGAGATAACAGGAAGCCAGCAGTCGATTACTAGTGCCCCAAACTCTCCTCATGGGATAGGGGATCTCAGCTTTTATTTTAAACAAACACTTTTAAAATACACCTTTAAATAATTTTCCAGCTTTTTAAAAAGAGTAAAAAAAATTACACTGCAACAGAAAATGCATTAAGCGACCTCTGGTTTTTTGCCTAATTTTTATATTATGAGCCAGACTTGCTCAAAATGCTTTTTGCTTCCCAATATTAGTGCTGTCCCAAAAGAGTGGCCTTCTCTTTGTGTGGCACAGTGGGAGAACAGACTTTACTAAACTGCCACCCAGTTTCTTGTCCATTTTTTTCTCTTTCCAAAAAAATCTATTTCTTAAGAGATTTGTACAGCAGGAGTTGTGAAAGGAAACCTGAAGACAAAAAATGAAGACTGAGGTGGCACCAGAGAGCTGCTGCTGTAGCCAGGAGAATTGGGACACACGTAGAGGTGGGCAAAAAGACACCCTGCATTCTGGAAAGGTGCTGGTTGGGAGAAGAGTGTGTTTACTAAAGCATCCAATAGTTGAGGTATTTTTCATTTGTGTTTTTAAAATAAAAGCATCCTTTCCAACTATTTCCCTCTCCTCATAAGTGATAATGGAAGAGGCATTAGCCTTTCCGTTGCCTGAGCCAACCTGTTTTTTTCTAAGAGGTGTCCAGGATGTTCAGCCAATTGAGTGATCTAATTAGCTGAAAATTGTTAATTTCCTTTACCTTATAAAGCACCTAACACAGAAACTGTTAAATAATGTTAAGTGTCAGACTTAAACTGAGAACATTGGGCCATATGCTGCCGTGGCTTTCGCGCCAAAAAGTGTAGCAACTTACTCCAAAACCTGCCTCCAATTCCTGTGTAGAAGCCAAAGCCTCCTGCTTGATATGCTGCCACACCAGCTCACAATGCTAAGATGGTCCCACACAGCAGCTCACTGCACTCAGGGAGCAGGGAGTGTGTGTGAGGGGAAGGGACAGTCTGGATAAGGGGGCAGGAGCCAGGACACCCTGAGATGTTGCAGATGCTGCCCTTGCAAACCTGGGAAAGCCGATGGTGGGGCAGTGCTGCTCAGGGCAGCATTAGCCTGGAAAAGGCACCAGGTCTGTGCCTGCAGCTCCCAATTGCACAAGCCCCTGCTCTGCAGGAGCCCAGGTGGATAGGTGAGCTGCCTGGAAGCTTCTTCTTAAGGCAGGGGGTCCCTGGATTGATGGAGTGCTTGCAAGGGAAGGGCTGGTCTGTGTTAGCAGCCTCTCTGAGCCCTCTGAGAAGTGGCTCCAGAGACAGTGTGATGTCTTACTGCTAGGGAGGGATGCAAAAGGACTTGCCCTTGATAAGTTTCCTATAGGACATGGACTGTGGATATGGGCATGTGCATGTATGTGCTAATTTTCCCCCAAAGCCCACAGGCTCAAATCCTATCCTGTGAGAGGAGGCTCAGGGCTGTGTGGGGGTGACACTAGTTAAGTTTCTCAATCATCTCCTTTAAGAAGGTTTCTTTCTACCTTACCCTGACTGTGGGAGTGAGAGATGCATGTGCCAATCTAGTCTGTGCTTTGTGTGAGGTTTTTTTGGCAGAAGTATTTCTCCTGCATCTCTTCTGCTGTTGCTGTTCCTGTGTTGGTGTGGATCTCTGTGCACACACACAAAATCTGTCTGATCTGGAGCTACTCATGGTGAGACTGCTTCCCCAGTAGTGGACTCATTGTCCAGGAGAGGCTCTCCAGCACCTAATAGGTGCTGTTTATGCCTTAGCCTTGGGTTCCCTACAGAGTTCCTATGTATAGCCACTGTCTAGATCATCTAGCAAGAAGAGTGATCTGGCCTTGCCCCTCTCATCCCCTCCAACCTGTTTACTCCCATCACCATGACCTTGTGCTCTGCAACGTGAGCAGCCTTCACCAGTCGAAGACCTCTGATCCCAGATCCATGAGAGATTTTGGCTTTCCTATTTGGCAAGGTGACTTGTTGCCCATCAGGTCAACATGAATAAAGACTTTTAAAATCCATAATGTCCTGCAATTGGAAAAATTGGAAAAAAACATCTTGAGCTGTCTATGCTGCATTTCTTTATTTCTGCTCATGGTTAGGATAAAAAAAATCCAAACTCACACGCATCAAGGATTCTACTTTATATAAAATTTGAAAGTAAAATCAATCCTGGTCCAATCTTATCATTTTTAAAGTATGTTTATCCAGCTTTGTAGTAGGAACAAGCAGACTGTTTGAAGGCCACATAGTTTTCAAACCTTGGTTGCAACACGTTACCCCATTTTGAAACTGTCTTTA
>JAREIS010000027.1:1622500-2050000 GCA_030060385.1 Muscicapa striata striata | reverse complement strand
CTTACGTAAGGATTTGACTAAACTATGCTCTCTAAACAAAATAATTTCCAGTAAAGTGCTCCTAAATGCAGGTACTCCAATGAGAAACATCAGAAATGTGAAGAAATAATAACAATTATTTTTTCTACCAAAGAAGATTCAAAAAATCTTTAAATATTAAATTTGTAGCAATCTGTATTATGTCCTAAACAGATGCAACAGCTGTATTATGTCTTTATCTTTTTCTTTATGATGTACTATATAAACATATGGCACAGAAAACCTTTCTCATACTTACTTTTCTAAATATTACTTTACACACCACTCCCTGGTATTTTCAGACATATTTACAAATAATTTAATAAACAAAGACTCCGCTATCATATAAGGAACACAAAATATAATAGGCATAACAATATTGGGAAAAGTACTAGCATACATATAACAAAAACTCTGAAATTTAAATTAATGACAGTGGCTTGAGATGAGAAATATTTAGTGTTGAACATTTCAATTTATTTATAAGACATTTACAAAAGCTAACACATTTCAAAACAAGCATAATTTTAGTTCTCCTAAATTTCTCCACAGAATCTATTAGCCCTTAATAAACCCTTTTTTTCCCACTTTAGGGACAAAACCCCCAAACAATTAGAACAGACAAAAGCATTATCTTGGGTGTAATAGGAAGAGATTAAAATGTACCTTTTTAAAATTTACTTGTTAACAATTTGCATCACACTTGAAAATAAATCACAGTCACAGAAAAAAAAAGTCAAACAAAAACTACCTACAACAAAGAAAAAGAAGTTTTTGAAATAGAATAACAGCTAATGCTCTCATAATTAATTAATATCTTCAGAGACACCTTCAGGAGTATAAGGTGGACAAATTCCATATTTAGGAGAATGTCACATGATGTTCCTTGATCAATTAGGGCACATTAAGCACAAGATCAGCAATGAAAATAGCTGGAAGCATATCAGTTTACTGCTGGGAGATGTTTCCCATTCTATTTAGAGCAGAGGCAAAACATTAGGTTTCTCTCTTTTTTTTTTTTTTTTTTATTTCCTAAGTGTTGGATTTACTCAGTAATTTATATGAAAATATTTTTTTAAAAATCAAATGAAGAATCAGTGCTTTAACTTCCTGGCAGCACTTAGGTGAGCCTAAATCAAGATGTACTTCAATTGCTGTATTAGAGATGGATCACTGGCTTTGGAAAACAGTTTGTGTACTGATGATGGGATGCAGATAAGTATCAGCTACAGAAACCCCTTTGAATTGTTCCCAAAGTCAAGTTATGAGTCTGTAGTTCAGTGGAGACGTGAAAAAAAATTACTAAAAATATTTTTTTAAAACCCTAACTGCTGGTGTTCTGTTCTGTCCTTTTGATGCCTATTTGATAGGACAGTAGTACTGAAAACATACCTATTTCATCTGTATGCAAAGTTTGGTAATGACTTGTCTTAAAAATCACTACCAACACAATGGATTAGGTTATTGCACATCAAGTACCTTAAAACAAGGTTTCTTTTTGGGGTATATGTGAAGTTGTAAAAATGTACAAGAAAATCTGGCAAAAAGCCATTCAAGCTTTTAAGAGTAAATATTCTCCAAAGTAAAGCAAGCTATAAAATGTTTAATGGTTATAAAGTCTAGTTGTCTTCTGCAGATAGACAATGTTACTGGCATTTGAACGAAAGCAATCTTGGAAATAATAATGGAAATGTGACTAACAAATTATATCATAAAAATAAAACCTAGAAGTTTTTTCCTGACACAAAATAAATTGTGATGGTAAAAAATAGAAAGAAAACCACAAAAAACCTCTCAAATCTTTTTCTCTTTTCTTTGTTTTTCTTTTACCAAATTAAAAAGCACACAAATAAAGCAGAATTAAACAAAAAGTTAAATCTCAGAATAAACACAGGCTTCTTTTTCAGTTATGCTTGAAAACAAAACCAAGCACAGTAGATATGATTCTAGTTATTCATCAGCTACAGTACTATGAAATCACACTAGATTTAGCAGTTCTATACATCTAAAAACCTTTAACAAAGTAAAAAAGCCTCAGAAGGTCTGTTTTTCACGAATTTGTCAAATTTAATATTCCTGTATTCTCAAATCCTGAAAAATGGGATGTTACACAAGACTGTTGAAATCTGTCCAGTATAATATTTTGATCACATACTTGCATTCAAAAGATTATGAATTACCATATTTTCCTTGTTCCTGTTGCCACTTTTGGCTTCTGCAATTCTCAAATTAACTTCAGTCCTTTCAGTCCGGCAGCTAGAAATTTGCTCATTACTGGAACAGTAACTCTTTCTTTATATACATCCTTATAAATCTGGTTAAAGCACACCTGCACCTTTCAAACATATTAACTCCATTTAATTTTAATAATGTGTGTTTCAGCCTCCCTTTTTGTCTTCCTTCACTGTACCTACATTCTACTTTGGAATGGTGCCTAACAATGACCTATTGAATCCTTAGCAGCTCTTAAACAGGATTTTTTTTTAAATGTCACATTTTGCCAGATGGGTTAGTACTGCCCAGAGTGAATCATCACCATTTACTCTGATATTCACTGTCATCTGACATTTATTACACTCCCAGAATGTAAATTAAGGTACTCACCAGTGGACCTAAAGCACAACCTTTTGCAGTACATGCCTGGACTCTGAAGGAATGCAGACTCCAAGGAGCAAGCCCAGAAGCATAACAACTTAGCTGTGATGAATTTTGCAGCAGAACACCATCCATGTACAATCCATAGCTTGTAATAATACCTATAAAACAAAGTGAGAGCACTTGGTAACCAAAAAGCTACAGAATTTAGAAGAAAAATAATGCTACAGACACCAAGGCAGTAGTAGCAGTATATTTCAAACTGTTTACAATTGAGCAGATACTGTTTAGCATGACTGAGCATGTAAAACTCAAAATAAACATACTCTTCCATCTTTAACTGTAGAAAACCTCACAAGTGGGCTGCATCTCTTTAAACAATTACACTGTTCCAAAGATTACCCCTTAACAAATGTGCTTCTGAGTAGCAGCCAACATCACCTTGGAATGAGGAAAACTGAGGCAATTCTGGCTCACAGCTTACTGTGCATGTGGCTTTTCAAACAACACAAAAAGCCATCTCACATCTTAACAGCTTTAGACTTGGAAACAAAACCTCCAATATAACTGAAATCTGGAAGGACAACTCAGGGCAGTGCTATAAATACAATAAAACACTAACAAGTAAAATTGCCACAAAAACACCTTTTTCATAGTCATTTTTTTAGACAACTATTTCAGATTTTCAGCACTTTGCCAACAAACTACATACTTCATTAATTTGGGGTAGAAGTAGGGTGGTTGAAAAATGTTATTTTTCTAAATGAAATCACAAAATAGTAATGGTTACTATTTCCTTCTGAATATGCTGTATAAAAATTCCCACTACTCCTTGCCTATTCAATTGAGAAAAAGAAAACATATTTAGAAACTCAAATATTAGCAACATTTTTAGACAGAGGAAAGAATGTATAACTGGCTAACACCAAAATTGCAAGTGATTGCTTATCACATTTATAAGGAATTCTAAAACTTTGTTTTCCAAAGGTACATGATAGGGTAACAAATCCTGTACAGAGTTTTGAATTTTATGAACTAAATATTTAGTTTTACAGATTTGCTTAGACTTTGGAAATTGAGCTTGCAAAGGAGTACTTTTTCTCAGGGCCATTCTGCCATCTTTCTCACTTCTGAATAATCTCCCTTTTAAAAAGTTATTTCAATGATGGATCTTAAGGCAAATAAATGCAAAGTTATAGGATTCATTTCAAGTGATTATAGTTCAGAAAATGCCTTCTAATCCTTCCATTATAGAAGACAAATTCTATTGTAAAACTATAGCTCAGTTCACCATTCCTTCCCTTAAAATTTATTTTTTTGAATCTACATTGAGGAAGATTTGGTGTGAAATTGAAAAAATATTTTCCCCTCTACAAAATGGAGAATGGCTTCATAAATAAAAGCATACACACAACTGTTTCAGCTGAGCTTTGAAGAGTTCTACTTCAAAAGATTTATATGTAAAGAGCTGAGTATGGTGAAGTGATTCACACACTCCTTAATTCTTTTCTGTTCTAGAAAAGTGAGAGGCTAAACTCAACTGAGACAGTAGAGATGTGTGTAGGAGGTGGTCCTGGGAAATCTCACACTATCAATCTTACCACATTTGACAGGCTTCCTAAAGCAAAAATCCCTTGTGGTTCTGTGCATCTTTGCTTGTGAAACAATAACACAAATGGTTGATATTTTTCCAACATTAAATAAACAAATTATACATATATGGGTATATACTTCAAAATATTTTATTTATCTCCAAGTGAAAATGTGAATGCTGGCATTAAGGATGTGTTTCACCAGGCAAAAGTGCCAAACACTGAGATACTCTAAGCACCTACTCTACTTGTAGCACTAACTCTTTTAAAGTATCATAGAATAGAATCATAGAATTACCTGTACTGCAATGGTCCTGCAAAGATCACCCAAGTCCAACCCCAGGCCTTGCACAGGACAGCCCCAAAAATCACACCATGTGCCTGAGAGCATTGTTCAAACTCTTCCTGAACTCTGTCAGGCTGGTGCTGTGACCACTTCTCTGGGGAGTCTGCTCTTGTGTCTGACCACCCTCTGGGCAAGGAACCTTTTCCTGGTATCCAACCTAAACCTCCCCTGAGACAGCTTCATGCCATTCACTTGGGTCCTGTCATTGGTCACCAGAGGGCACAGATCAGTGCCTAATAAATCATTATTAACTCCTTTGATACTTATGGTAACAGCATGAATCATAATGAGATCATTAAAGTTTTAAAGAGTTCCTAAAGCCACAGCACTGTGCAGCATCCACACTTGAGGAGCAGCTTTGCTGCTCAGCACTGTGTTAGTTCTCCCAGTACTGGCAGAGAATGATCATCTCTAAAAATCTGATCCATTACCTCTTGATTTTACTTCTGCCTTTGCCTTGCAGAACACTGATGGAGGAAACAACAGTATGAAAAGAAAGAGAGAAAGTACATTTCAGAAGAAAAGAGCTAATAGTCCATTTTTGAGATGTGAAGCCATTTTTCTAAATTAGGCAAAAACTATTTTTACCAGGGATAAGTAACTCTGCCTCCTATTTCACCAGTATAGGCTTCCAAAACATACAAACAAAAAATTCAAAGTTGGCCCAGAGTTAATAAACTTCCTAAGACTTGATCAATATTGCTGAATTTTACCATGCATAAAATATTTAAGACTACAGGACATTTCTGTGATTTACAAGGCTTCCTGAGCAACATGTGGTCACAATGAAAAGATGCAGTTTCTTCATAATTATGAAATCTAGGTAGCTAGATCAAATCTTGATTTCACTGAAGACAACATCTATTGTCTATAGTACAATTCTGTCTCACTTTTGAAAAGAAGTCCAAGAATGCAAATTAAACTTAAACTGAAGAAAGCTATAAAGTCTTCTTATTCCTCCTTTCCCCTCTCTGGGTGAGGCCATATAATGTGTCAATGATATTCAAGACACTAAAGAGATTTTGAATCCAAAGTAGTACAAGCACTTTACTCTTAAGGTGCAATCTAGAGGTCAAATCTTAAGCAAACATACTTTTCCCTACATCAATTTCACTGACTACAAACACCAGTCATCTCTCATAAGCACAAGGATTTGCAAGAACAAGTACTGGCTTAGTTCACTGAATAATTTTATAAATCTGTTTTTACTATACCTACTATTTTCCATAAAAATTCCACATGGCCTTGGAAGATACAGCCCTGATTTAGAGTTGGTTTCATCTGTGATGTGAACACAAAGTGGAGTTTTTAAGAATTGACCAGCTAAGGAAAATTTTCAGTGGAAAACTTTCAAGGATTTTAAAAGAGCAGATCTCAAACTATATGGCAAGATTATAAGGGATGTGCTGTGAAGAATAGATCATTGCTTATTAAGGCCACTAGAATAATGAAAGGTCAAACCAGAATATCTGATGATAGAATATCTGATGATACATAATTTCACAAGCCTCTCCATACATTGCTCTCACCTAAATGGTCAATATTGCCTATATTATCTACTATCTACCTACATATGTGACAGGTATGTGTGCAGTGGCAGTACCTGGGCCATGTCCCATCAACCATTTTATTGTTGGATTGAATATAGCACAAAATTAAATATTGACATTTCAAATATATTCAATATGCCATCTTCCAAAAGTCATTTTTCTACTAGGTACATAAATGGTATTTCTGAAGCAACTTTCAACAAAGAACTAAGTGTGTAATTTCCCGTTTTTCTATTACTTTATTTTTCCTCAAAATAATGTAAATAGGCCTTGAATTCAACAAAAAACTGTAGTCCTGAAGTTTGATACCCACATCTGGATAACACAAGCCTAGGTGCTCTGTACCCCAAAGCTTGTTTCTCCTCATTGTGCCATCTTTATGAAGAAGCCATGTAGCCTTTACTCTTGTTTAGAATCTCTGATCTCCAGGGTAGTATTTTAATTCTCCTTAATTTGTATCTAATTCATGGCAAGCAGCTGGACCCCATATATACCATGAGAGCATAGCAAAGTCTGTGCTGTCCCAATCCCAGCCAGCTTACATACCCATCAGAAGCTGATAAGCCTCCTCAGCCCATGGAAATAAACAGGAGCATCTGCCAAGCAGTAGCAAACAAAAAAAGACAGGAGAGAAAGGAATGGCCCCAGAGATCTAATAAGGAGATGACAATCTATGATATGCAAATCTTTGTAATTTTGAGGTTTCCACCTGAAACAAAGCCAAGCTCAGTATTTTCTAAAAGCACTAATTACACCTAGCAGCCTGAAAACAAGTTTGAACCAATTCAGTTCAAATCAGGAAACAGTTTCTATGCCTTTGAAAAAAAAAACCACAGAAAAATCAAGAATGCACCAGTAGAATGCTTAAGTAATAAAATTTTAGGGAAAGTATCTAAGTACCTTCTGCTGGTCTTTCTCAAATTTTACTCTTCTCAACTATGGTATTTTTCAGCCTCTTACACAGTTTTAAAACCCTGACACACAGAGAGATTATAAATGATGAGGCCACAAAGCAGCCCAAAAGATGTTTTGAGAATGAGCAAAACAAAGTCACTGAACAACACCAACCTTCCTGATTAAGCACTTGCTCAGTAAAAAGTTTTAGAGCTTATTTGCTGTTACGTTTTTTTAAATTCTTTTTGAGGAAATGGGAAAAGGATGGAAATAGAAAATTGGAAAATGAGAAAAGATGTTACTAGATAAATCATGGAATCATGTAGGTTGGAAAAGACCTTGAAGATCATTGAGTCCAACTGTTAACCCATCACTGCTAAATCCACCCCTAAACCATGTCCCAAAGTGCCACATCTTTGCATCTTCTAAATACCTTCAAGGATGATGACTCAACTGTTTCTCTGGACAGCCTGTTCCAATGCTTTGGTCCTTCATGGAACCCTTTCCATGAAGGAATTTTTCCTTATACACAATCTGAACCTCTGTGGCACAACTTGAGATCATTTCCTCTTGTCCTATTGCTTGTTACTTGGGAGAAGAGACCAATCCCCACCTGGCTGCACCCCCTTTCAGGCAGTTGTAGAGAGGGATAAGATCCCCCTGAGCCTCCTTTTCTCCAGGCTAAACACCCTCAGCTCCCTCAGCTGCTCATCAGCCTTGTGCTCCAGCATCCTCCCCAGCCCCTTGCCCTTCTCAGGACTCAGTCTAGCACCTGAATGTCTTTTTTAGTGAGATGCCTGGAAATAAACCCAGGATTTGAGGTGTGGCCTCACCAGTGCAGAGCACAATCTGCAGGACAATCACCACCCTGCTCCTGCTGGCCACACTATTGCTGCTCCAGGCCAGGATGTCACTGCTCCTCTTGGCCACCTGGGCACACACTGGCTCATTCAGTTCAGCCACTGTTGACCAGCACCCCAGGTGCTTTCCCACTCAGCAGCTTTCCAGCCACTCTGTGCCAGCCTGTGGCACTGCCTGGGGTTGTGACCCAAGGGCAGGACCCAGCCTGAGCCTTGCTGAGCCTCACACCACTGGTCTCAGCCCATGATCCAGCCTGTCCAGGTCCCTCTGCAGAGCCTTCCTGCCCCCCAGCAGATCAGCACTCACACCCACTTTGGTAACATCTGCAAACTTGCTGAGGTTGCACCAAAACCTCAGCACTTTCCTAGGAAGCTGTTCATTGTAGTTAAAAGGAAAGCCAAGCTGTACATAGTAAATGCTGTATTAACAAGATGCAACAACCAAATTCAGTCATGCACCCTAGTTTTGAGTTGTTTTAAAAGTAGCTTGTAGAAATTTTTTTCTTAAACTCTAGGTCTTTATTGTGTGCTGCTGATATGCATGTATAAATATGTATATGGACATTTATATTTATTTGATTAGTTAAACCACTCTCTAAACCATTTGGATTTTCTTCCACAGTGCAAGGATAATAGAATCAGGTCCTGAGACTGACTATAAAATAATTTTCAGTGAAAATTATTCAGACTTTAGCACTAAGCCATATACATGAACTTCCTTGCCATTTCCTCTCCTCTCATCCCTTACCCTTCCCCTTTCTCCAGCCTCCTTGCCTTTGCCACATGCTGATGAGATTTTAGAAACAGAGTTAAAAAGTTTCTAAGGGGCTAGGAAGCAAAATCTTCCACAATGACTTCCATACAAAGAACCATAAATTATCAAATACATTATTTAACAGGTGACATATTCTTATTTCTTTCTAAATTTAATGTAAGACCTTACAGAATACAATCACCACTTTGGAGGGAATCATTTAAAATGTCTTTAGTGAAGTTGAACGAGTAGGATGTGCTTTATCATAACTGAAAGTGGGAAAAAAAACTTGCAGGACCAAATGAAATTAATGTGAAACCATGGAGAAATAATCATATAGATTGAAATAATATCATGAGCCAATGAAGAAAAACATTTCTGATACTTCAAATTTAGTGATTCCTACATTACATTGCTCTGATTTTATTGTCATGCATGTATCAGTGATTTAAACTGTTACATGCATGATAATAAAATCAGAGGAAATTCCAAGGTAAATGATACTGTGCAACCCCACTAGAAAAGTAAAATTGGTCTAAAAATTTTACATAAGGATGTTTTGTAATAGAAAACATTTCTAAACAAAAAAAGTATATTATTTAACTTTCACAGCTATGGAAACATACAACTGTATGATGAGTATGCAGAAAACAAATGTAATTATTATTACATGTCAATTAATGTAAAAGAAATTGATGTTTTATTGGAGGGTGAAATTAACATCCTAGACAGATTTTCTCCAAGAATGCCTATTTCTCAGCTCAGTTGTCCTGGAAAACATTGGACAATGAGATGCAGTACACAAGAACTATCAAAAGGGAGCACTTTTGAGCCACTGAAACCACACGATGAGCAGAAAACCACAATCTCCCAGCTGCAGACAATGATACTATCTCAGGTATTTTATGTGCTAAAATGATCATTAAAAATTAAGCACCACATATAAGCTGCCATTTAGAATATTAATTTACCTTTACTAATCATCTTTTTAACTTGAGGCTAAAAGAGTTCACTTACCATTCGGATACTCAGGCTTAGTCCAGGAGATGTTAAAGGAGTCAGATGCATAGGACTGGGCTTTTGGAGCAGGAACCCCTTCTGGTGTACTCTCATCTGTCACAGCCACGCTGGCTTCGCTCATTGAACACCCACCTCCAGTGCAAGCCTTAAAATATTAATCAGAACAAATAAACACCTTTCAATGTAGAACCAATAATTTTTGCAATTATTTTTTTGCCTAAGTTTCATTATTCTTCCACATCAAAACTTTGTAAGTCCATGATTTTCAAGTAAGACACTTTTCTTAGCATAGATATGTTTACCTCTTTTCTTAAATAGCAAGAGGATGTATAATAATGCATAATACTTAGTTTTTAGGCATACTATAGCTAAAACAGTCTTCTCTACTTCACAGCAGCACCCAGAGCATGTGCAATTACACTAGTGAAAAAACATCCTATTATAAACCAGTATGTATTACTTGTTATTATGACATAATTATGGAAAATAAAGTAAAATAATTTGTATTTCAGTTGCCAGAGAACAACATGTTAACCACACAATTTTATATTTTGCTTGGGATATGAAGCAATCCAATGTGTAGGCAAAAGTGCATATCACTCCATTTAACAGGTTTTTAAAGTGGCAAGACTACACAATTTATAAAACATAAAAAAATAAATATCTGCACTGGATTTAAATATTTTTGTGTTAGGTTATTGTTTATTTTTAGGGCTTTGTTTAATAATAAAATTAATCTAAACCTGAATTCAACTAATATTTACATTTGGACATACATAAAACACATAGGATTATCTGTGTTTTTCTAAGTTGCCCATGTACTAAAGTGGACAAGTAGATCATCAGCACATAAAGAACCTTGCTCTCCAGATCTCCAGGAATAAAATCTATTAATCTAATTCTCTCAATCTATTATATTTTATTTGAAAGGATTAGCTTTAGTTTCCTATTTCCCATTATTTTTCAAATCAGAGAGCAGTCAAACATATTCCCTATGCCCTCCCAACCTGTATACTGACCCCAGGGGTAAAAATAAGTATGGTTTGTAAATGAGAGGCTCTTTTATTCATAAAGATTGTTTTGATATCACTGGAAATTACATTCCCAATATAACTAAGGAACGACTCCACGTTCTGTCTGAATTAGCAAGCAAAGATGAAAGAATGCAACCTCAGTTTTGGAAACATAAAGAAAAATGGCATTTACTCTAAACATGATAATGCTTATTAAAAATCCCAAAAACTAGTGTCAGTTTAGATGGATGCTCAGTTAACCTATTAGCATTTTGGTAAGTAAAATATTTAAGAAAATTATCCTTCCAGGAGAAGCAGAGTAATCTTTGAATTATTCCACTTCCACTGGCTTCATGAAGAAGCCAAAATGAGCAGTTCTGGAAGGCCTCTTTCTCATTTATTCCATACTGACTTGCTGACTAATTGATTTCCACCAGGCCTACCTCAGCTGTGGAGAGCATTTCATTGAAGGGCTTGGTAACAGCAGCCTTTGCATTCATTTATTTCTTGAATTTTATGCAGCTCAGTTTTTGTATCTATGAAATTTGTTGGGACATGACGTTTCTGGTTCTTCTAATGAAAATCAGCAAAAGAGAGCTCCTCGGCATTTCAGGTAGTGGGATTTTAGATCAGTCTATCAAAATGGACTGGACATCTGGCAATCATATCCAGGGATGCTCAAAGCCATGAAAACCTCCACCCAGACTGAGCTCCCATTTTGTCTCTCAGCAAAACAGATTTCAGGTAAAATGCACAAAAAACCCAAGGGAACTGGACAGGCAAAGATGCAAACCACATCAGGTGACACCACACAGCAATGCTCC
The DNA here is from genome assembly GCA_030060385.1 of Muscicapa striata striata. Classification (NCBI taxonomy): domain Eukaryota; kingdom Metazoa; phylum Chordata; class Aves; order Passeriformes; family Muscicapidae; genus Muscicapa; species Muscicapa striata. The sequence continues at coordinate 2,038,534 of JAREIS010000027.1, read as the reverse complement.
ACCCAGGACCTGAGCCAGCTTACCCACACTGCAGCATCCTGAGGAGATACTGGCTTAACAGCTCAATCCCAGAGATCTTCAGTCATAAAAGCAAGAGTGACATCCTGGCTAATAAAGGCAGCCTTTCAGCTTTCCATTTGCTTTCAGACTGGCCTGCCTCACACTCAACCAGCTCAGAGCATGAACAGAACAGAAATAATTTCCTTTGCACTAATCCATGGAGACCTGACCTTACATCTTCTTGGCTGACATTTGGAAAGAAGCATCAGATTTCCTTACAATACCTGTTGTACTCATTTATGAATAAAATTGCTGCATATTAAATGGCAGTAATCAATTCTGAAAATTAGTAACAGCATGCAAAGATAAACATTTTCTTAACTCTCTTCAGTGTAGTGACATTAACCTTACATAGAAAAGTTAAAGCCAACAGACTGTGAGGTGCTTAAAGTTTTCCTTGTGAGGCTTCCAATTCCTGTGTTCAAGCTGCAGGTTTTGATAACTTAACAAGGAAACCAAAACAAATTTTTGAATGGATACAAACCAAAATTAATAGTAACTGTGAAACAAGGAAAATAAAAAGGTTCTAGCTGATAGAAACACTTCATTCTAACCAAAAAAAACCAAAAAAACAAAAAACAACAACAAAAAAACCCAACCAATCAAACAGAAAGAATAATTTAGTTAAATTTTCCACTGTCAATGGTCATTTGGGGGTATTTTTATTCTAAAAGTTTTATTGAGATTCAGTTATATTGTATATGAAACATTAAATGTTTTGATTTTTTTTTCCAAGTGTCTATGCTTGATTTTAATTTTTTGTGAATTTCGTTTTTGTTGGGTTTTTTTTACATTTGGAGTTTTTCCTTTCATAAAGTACACAAGTAACATTTGGCCATGTTTAATCTTCGTAACTTTTAAACCTGTAATAGCACAGTCTGCTCAAACCAGTCTAGGTAACCCTATGGATTCAAAAGTTTCAAGAGCCACCAAACCTCAGAGATATTGAGCTTTTCATGCACTTTCAGACTTATAATTTTCTTCTAACTCACCTATCACAGACTACTGCATTTTATCTAGGTAAGCCTGGTTACCTTTGTCACTAGAAGAAATTCTATTTTTCTATTTTCTAATTAAATGTAAATATTAAGGGGGGATAAAAAATTTACAAACAAATGAGAAATAAAATATAAAGAGCAAAAGGTCCCTAAAAATGTAATAAGTAACTTCTAAGAAATCTGCACATGCTGAAGAAGCAAAACCAACATTCACACAACACTTCCTCCTATATCCCAAGGCAGAGGCACCAAAACAAGCAGTCCTGGTTGCTCTCCAGCTTGTAGCTGTTAATTCTTCCCTGATGCTCTCTCCTTTTGCCCCTATGCACAGCAGCTGGGCAGGAGCAGGGAAGAGCTGTGGCACAGTGAAGGACAACACAAATTCTTTTGTAAAGAATAAATAAAAATATCAAGGCATAAAATGCTTGTTAAAGTAGTGTCTTAGTTTTGGACATGGTGTTATTATATATGCTAAGCAATTTACTATGCTGAAATAGCTAGGCACAAATGAATTAATTTCAACATGAATCTAAGCTTTAATTAGACTGAATATCCTTGTTTTTTTCAGGTTCAAGTCAGATCCTTATCATTACCTGAAGGTAGTTTATTTTTTGTGGTATAATATTTAGAACATTCAAGAGCATGTTAAGAAAAAATGAATGCATACCCAGTCTACATAAATGTAAATTTATTCATAATCAAGAGCAGAATATTTTTCTATGGCATTTATCAAAGCAAATATCCTTATATAGGTATTGTTATAAAATGAACAGTGTGCTCAAAACAAGGGACAATCCCCTCCTTTTATTCACATATTTTCAGGTTTGTTAGTGAGCTGAAGCTGTTCTATTTCATCACAAAATAAAACCAATGATAAAGACATGCAGTGAAAACACTAATGTCTTTTAAAATCTTTTGAATACACAAACTGCTACTTTACACTGAACCCTTCTTCTCTGCTATTTCCTTCTACATACAGAATTTAAGATGAAAGAAATTGCCATGGTACAAAATATGAAAGGTTGACACTTTTAAATACATTCAATGTTTTCTTTTAAGTTGGGTCCAAGGAAACATTTTTAAAGCATTTCACGTATTTCTGCTCAATTCTTTATTAGTTATCCAACTTACCCTTGAAGAAAACCTGTATTTCAATTACATACACATTTTTGTGAGTCTGTTTTGAAACAAAAGAACCTACTTTTGTACAAGATGGCTCATCCACCTTAGCTTCAAAAAGAAGAGGTTAAACAAAGTGGACAGAAGAACCATTAAATATTAAGATGCTAACAAAGTCAGAATCATTTTCACCATTTTACACCTCTACTACACATCTTTAAAACTTACAGCTAATTTTATGAGGTATTCAGTACCCGGGGAAAGCTGTGGAATAGTAAAATCCAGAAAAAGTTCTGTGCTGTTATAGATTACATTCCACTTTGTAAAATTCTGCTCATTGGTGGCCATATAAATTATATAGCGATCTAGGATTCCATTTACTTCTACTGGTTCTTTCCATCTGCAAATAAAAACAAAATATGATTAAGACCAGACCAAATAAAGATTCAGACCACGCTGAAAAATGTAAGGCTTTGTTTAGGGGACTTCATGGGGTTTATTTTGAGAATTTGAAAATGCAGTTCTGCAATCATAAAAATAAATCTAAGCCATACCTCTAATGCAGTATTTGTACTCAGTAGATAAATGATTACACACAAAGCAGGGGCTACAAAAGGGGCATATCACCAGAACATTTCCTGCACTGAAGTTTGCAGAGGCTATGCCCATATGTAGGTTATACTGATTGCGTAAAGACAAAATGGAAATTAAGTTGGCAAGTGATAATCAGAAGGTTCACAGAACCACTAAACTAATCACTTCTATGCATTTAATCATAATAAATTTAATTTTATGTCACAAACCCTTCCCCTGATTGAACTCACTGGAATTCTTGAATAAACTGATGCACTATTGTGTTGTCAGGAAAGAAGAAATCCTTACTTACTGTACATATATTGTTCTAGAATCCAAAACTGTCAGCACCGGGGCATCTACATGAGATGGTGGCAGCTGTGCCGTAAACAAGGTGACCTGGGAACTGTTTGTGCAGCCAGCAAGTGTGCACGCAGTGAGCAGGAACTGGTGGGGTGTGAAAACTGCCAAATCTAGGGCAAAAAATGAATAGCAATTTGGGTGGTGTATAAATTTTAAATTGTTTTTCTGTAGCTTTCAGACACTAGTTTAGAAAATCAAGAGGAAGGGGTGGACATTAAATGTTTCAGGTTTGCCCCAGAGGAATGAATAGGTACTGGTTCTTTAGTAGTAGAAAAACTGCAAATTTTGACTACTCATAGATCCGTGGGGTGTGCTTTGGCTGAGACAGCCCCACTGTATTCCATTTACACCAGAATGTACACCAACCAACCAAAAAAAAAAAAAAAAAAAAAAAGTAATTAGATTTTTAGGTGCTACATACTACATCAATTTGCTACAGTGGCAAATGAACACCTTTGAGATGATTAAATCAAATCAAATTAAAGTAATGGAAAAACAAGTACGGGTTCATTAACACAGTTGGATTATACTTTTTTTTAAATGTGCTGTATGAAACATTAATGTCAAGCATTGATACATACAACGATTCACTCCATGTAGATTTCACTACAAGCATGAACACAAAGGAAGCTCATTGTTGTCACCACCCATACTCATCCGTTCTCTCTTTGCCTGTTTGTCAGCTGCATGAACATCAAACAATTGTAAAATAAATTCCAGTAAAGACAACCCATCTAATGCTATAGCAAAACAACTGTTCAATGGTTATTAATTTTGAAGCTATCTTGAGTTCCAATTACTGCAGAAAATGGTGAATAAAATGTAGCATTTTTGCAGAGAAAAATATTCTAAACGATCATATATTCTTCCCTATACTAATACAGGAATGTTTGTTAGAAAAATTTAGCATGAAAGTAATGCTGACATAATTTTCTAATATTTTCCTTTCTCTTTTTTCATTAAAATACAAATCATAGACTTTAATTAGCAAATCTTTTAAGAAGGAATTTACAGTTGAAGTTTTGGGAACAGTATAATGTATTTAGGTAAAAAGTTTGTTCAATAGACACACGTTTTCAGTATGTCAGAAAAGTTCTGTGTTTTTTTAAGACACAACAAATAGTAGTGTTTCCAGAGCCCAATAATGTCAAACTATATTTTTTACAAAATATTCTTGAGCACAAATTAAAAAGTCCAGTTGGATGACAAAGAAATCACCAAAGCAGAGATGGTGTAGACCCTTCTCTCTTAGTTTTTTTTCCCTTTTATGTAACACCTTCAGTCCCTGCAGGAATGTAATTTCTTCTGATTTGCTCACCTCTGTGTAAGGAGAGAATGAACTTGTACATTTTTATTGAAAATACCATATCACTCAGTGGTATTGTTCTATGGAGCACATGGCAAAGTGTGAGTTAAAAAAAACGCCGCAGCTAAAAAAAATCATCAAGTGAATGTCTGCAACAGTGACATGTTTAATCAACATAATGGGACTGATTCTACCAGGGTTAAGCAGTGCTTAAGTCAGTGAGAGGGGGAAAGCACACTCCAGAGCAGGTGCTCAAGCTGGCTCAGCATGCAGGGAAACTCCACGTACTGCACTGGCTGTGTTGCCTTCATTATTATACACCTCCCTGGGTCCCATGTTCCCTGCAGCTGCATAAGGGAAGCCAGAAAAAGGAGCTGAAAGTCTGTGACACAAGTATTACGTATTACATGTTCTAGGTGGACAAACAAGTGACCACAAGGATTTTACTTTCTGCAATCCTAAAAAGAATAGATGAAAGCAATTCATGGAACCTGTATAATTCATAATCTCCTAGATACTGATCATGCATTCTTCTCTCAAAGTTGAAAGTATATGGTAGAGCTTCACCAAAAAGAGTGAATATAACCCAAGGGAAGGGAAAACAAAAGATTGCTTTTTCCTTTTCCATATGTTTATGGTGGATCATTCTTTTCTTGCCAGTGTGGGTAAATTTTCTCTCCTTTATAGAAAATTCCACATTTGGAACTACTATTTTTTAAAAGGTAGCTTGTACTGAAACCCTGATTTAATGCAGACTATAGCTGATGAGACTACTGGCAGGCACATATTTGTGTACTTTGAAGAGGGAAAAATGTTTTTAAGGACTAAGAGAATGGAAGATGGGAAATGTCTTATTTCCTCCCTGAAAAAAACAATTGACTATAAGTTAGCTTGTACCCAGTAGGAAGAACGGAAAAAGCAAAAAGAAAAGACAGGGAAACATGTAAAGTTTAAAAAAAAACAATAGCAAGGAATGGAAATACAGCACATATGAGTGCAGAGATCATTTGAGATCAGATGATAAACTTACTGAAAGGGGAGGGAAGGATAGGAGAGTTTAAAAAATAGTCAAAATATAAAATATGTTAAAAAAGCAACATGTAACCAGAATAAAAGAAAATCTTTATCCCTCATCTTGATTTACTAACTAATAACCAAATATTTTGACTACTAAATAGAAATTTTCAATGGAATCTCAAAGATTTAGGTGGGATAAAGGCTGAAAAGAAAATTTACGTTTTTGTAAGCAGGAGAAGAAAGCAAAGAAATTCAAAGTTTAGCAATGTCATTCAAGTAGGAGTTTTGCAATCATTAAAATCTCTCCACAGACTTCAACGTTTGGATGAGCCAGCAAATATAGAGTAGGCAGTACTTCTAAGAGGTTAGAAGCAGAAACTGACAAACTGAACAATAAAAATTATATTACATCATAATCAATGCAATTATTCATCACAACCTAATTTGGGAGATATTTTCCTATTTCAAGTTCAAAGTGTTTCATAATGGATCACTGGATTCAAACAGCCATGGATACAAACATGAATTTGAAAGAGGGAGGAGGTTCTTAAAACTACAAAGCCACTTTTTGTCAAGGTTCTCTAGCAACAAGGCCTTGCTTTCCATTTGCTTGATTGCATGATTTGCATAAGATCAAATGCAGGCAATTGTGGACATGAAAAACAGATCTCTTTTAAACACATTAGAAACAGATCCACAAGCATTATGTGGAAATGTGTTACAAGAAAATGCACCCCAGTGTATGGAAAACTCAGTGACTAATGTCAAACAAAGTATAATTTACAATACAGGGTGTGAATTATATGTTACTTTACAATTGATTTCATGTTGTTGCTGGATTAATTTCATTGATCTCAATTTACAAGACAAACCCAGTAAGGACACAATTACTAATTTAAAACCTACAGCAAAACCTGAATTTTTTTTCTTAAAAATTTTCTTGTTCAGATTATATTCCAATCTGTTCCACAATTCCAATTCCATGAGTTAAAGATCAAATGTTTCTTATTTCAATATTCCAATAACTAGTCACTGAAAACACTTATTTCTTACCAATATAAAGCTAAGCCTAGAAATTTCAGAAGTTCACTGATGAAAAAAACCCTAAATTCAGGATTTGGTCTTGTTCTTATTTCTAGACTCAGAAGAACAAAAAGCATGAAAAGACAAAGAAAAAGATCATTTTTTGAGGGCAAGATTCCCTCAAGTCATTGCATTAAAGTAGAAAGTAGACAGAAAAATAATTCTACATTTTTTGTGCCAAAAGCAGAACAAAGGAAAGAACACTAAAATAAAATCCCACACATCTGTTTTAAACCCATTACTTATTCTCCCTGAAGAAAAAGGTGAAGGGAGAAGAAGGATCAACCTGCCTTTTCATCTCTTTGACCTCAGAGGCAACACAAACAAACAAAATAATTTTCTAACTCATGCATCAGCAAGAGAACTGTGAACTGTAGTGACTATCATTAAAATAGATATTTGCATACCACTATATTTATTTATTTAGATATGTGGGGTGTTTCAACTTCCCCACACTAACCAACTCCAGTGGTTGGTATCCCTCAGTTTCTAATAACCACCTGCATGAGTCCTGAGAGCACAATCAATGCATGAGACAGAAAGAATAAAGAATGACCCTGTTTGCATGGTCAATAAGAACACTCACTTGCTTTGATCAAATTTAATGGGCAGTCATTGAAAGATAATATGCAACAGTACAGTGCCACTTTTAGCACAGAATTTGATAGAAGTTACTAAAAAAAGTACAAAAAACCCCCAATTAGTACAGTAAAAAAACCCCAAAAAACCCATAAAAACAAACAAACAAACAAAACCCAACCAAAATTAGAGATTTAACAAAATGCGAGCTTCCCCATTCAGTTGTCAGAATACATTACAATTCAAAAATAACACACTGGTAATAGCTACAATATTTTAATTTATCTATAACACTCGTATTTTATATTTAGATTTACTACAAGAGAGCCACACACCCTTCTTTTCCCCCTCTTCCTCCCTGGTTCCAGGCAGCTACTCTAAGGACCAGAAATGGCAACGTCTTGTCTTGGTGAGCACTCACATGTCTTGGGCAAGGAACTCCACAGTTTCTCAGGAAAACAATTGAGACAACAGTTATTCCATTGCCACCAATACAACCATATCCTCTTCTGATTTCTGTACACCACCAAAAAGTCCCAAACCTCTACTTCATGTGGTGTGTCAAGATCATATTTTCAGGCATGAGCCACCAATCCCTGCCTTCCACCATTTCCTGAAGGCATGAAACAGCTCACATTCAACTTTTAGTACAGTATATTCTGCTTTCTTTATTTTTAAAGCACCAATCACTTATTATATTGACTCACTAGGAGCCATCACTAATGTACATCTTTCCCTGGAAGGGTATTTTATACTAATGCTGCATCATTTCATATATGTGCAAGCCCCACAGCACACTAATCACTTCCTTGAAAATATTTCAGAAAAAACAAGGTGTCACAAAAGACACCCCTTAGGTACTTCAGGCAACTCAATCAAGGCAAAGAAAGTGGTCATGTACCTAATTGTGTAAATTAGCAATGGATAGCCTTCCACAGATGCAACTGGCCCTTTAATTGAAGAAAACATCTATCTTCCAAGAAAGCAGAAAATTCTAACATATTAATTAATAACTAAGAATGCTTGGTGTGATTCTGTAATGTTGTAGAGTGAAAAAAAAAATTAACAATTTTGTGAGGCCATTAAAAACAAGTGCAAGTAATAAAGAGCAACAAATAAACCCAGGATCACAAATGACTATTTTCAGGAAGCACCACAAGCTGTTGTTCTGCTCTAAGAACAACTGCAAAGACTTTGACATAATGGCACATGGACAAAATAACTTGGCTTCCAGCTGGCCAACACATGCTGATGTGTTTTAGAAACTATTTGTTCAGCAATATCTCTGGTTTTCCAAATTACTTATAAAGGAAAAAATTCTTTCCTGTGAGGGTGGCAAGGCACTGGAACTGGTTTCCCAGTTGTGGATACCCCAGTCCTGAAGTGCTCAAAGGCCAGGCTGGAAAGAGCTCTGAGCAACCTGGTTGAGTGAAAGGTGACCCTGTCTACAGCAGGTCCCTTCCACCCCAGGCTATTCCATGGTTCTATGAAAACCCCATTCCTTTTGAGACTTACGCTCCTCAGAAGAATTCAGGGAACTTCCAGGTCCCATCTTGGGAAATAAAGAGCATAGCACAAATGCATTTAGTATATGGGAGTATGAAAACATAACAGTTATGTATTGGACTGTGTAAAATAATTATATTCAAGGAGAAAAACCCTTTGGCAGAAATGTGAAACAAAAGGATCTTTTATAATTTCAGTTTGCAATGATTTCAAGAAATTACTAAAGATTTTACATGCCTGAAAATGGTTTCACTTTCGGAAAAGAGACAACTCTAAAGTACATTAAGGCTTTTAAAGAGAATTATGTTTTAATAGCAAAAATTATCAAGTTTAGTTGCCTTCACATTTAATAAAAGTGTCTCTTGCTTATACTCTTACACCCTCAATTGTTGTACAGTAAAACTTTCTGCTGTTTGTTGTCCCAAAGTCTCGTACTTCTTTGAGCCAAAGCTCATTCCTCAAAGGTTAGGTTTCATCCTGACCAATTCACAAGGCCACATAAGCATCCATCTCTGATTAACAGGTTTCATTCTTCTTTTTATTTTAGTAATACTATTTTAGTTTTAACCTTCCTTAGATAGGTACACATTTTTTATTTACACATTATTCCTATGCCTATTATTCCTATTTCACTGTAAAACCTGGAGAACAAGGATTCCAGTCTTTTATTTTAAAGTCACATCTCTGAGACAGCTACTATTGACCATTTCCCACGCTGTTCTTACTCTCCAGTTAGGACACACTAGCTTGAAATCCCAAAGGTACTCAGCTGAAAAAAACTCAAATCATGTGGAGTTCCCTACACCACATGGTTTAGAAAAAGCAGAAGGGACACATTAGAGAAGAGCATTTAAACTTCTCGTCAGATTTAGCACTTCTGCCTAAACTGCTTGGGTGACTCTAAAGACATGTTATGTCACTGACCACAGAAAAATCACAGTGATCCTTGGAACCCTCCTTCCTATGACATCCCTGACATGTTTTCCTCTGACCCATCAGCATTAGTCACCATCAGAAAAATATGGAGGCATTTTGGAAGGTTTTCAAAAGCTTCTTTTGCTGCTAAACAACTCAGAGGCAGTCAGTAAGTGCAAACATTCTGCATCAAATGAACCTACTGAATTTCCAAATTACTTCTTTGCTGACTAGAATTAAAGACATTCACTGTCTCTCTAGTTTAATTCAATTATAAAAGCTGGACAAAGAAAGTGAGTTTGAAGGTCAGAGGGGGAGAAAGCAGAAAGAAGATGAAGCACATTAATTTTTACCAGGTACCTGAGGAGAAGGAATTGTGGTCAATAATACTATCTTAGTTTGATGTCCCTCTTCTACATTTCTTTACAGATCATATGGAATGAAGATTTTAAGATTTAAATGAAAATTTCCTTTCATGAATGCTTCCAGTCCATTCACTATATTTCTTATTCCAACTTAAATAGAGAGGAGTTTTTAGTATACATTGTAAGAAGCATAATGTCTGAGTCAATGTTTAGCCCAAAAAGTGAAAAAGGAAAAAAGCACAGTTTGACCGTTTTACCTCTGTATGACTTCAGCTTTATATTCACAACTGAAAAATAGATTTGCAGTAGGCAAATACATTGCAAATTTGAATCTCCGAAACCTGCGTCTATAAAAATGGAATTACTCTGGATTCACATTAGTATGACCAAGAACCCTTTGGCTCATCAGCAGAAGTACATCCTGTATTCCCAAGTAATTCCAATCTTGCTGCAGTGGGAGAAACAAAATTCAGCCCTACCTAACACTGGGTGCTGAGGTATGAAGGGAAGTGCCAGGCTGCCACTTTTACAACCCACGGAAGAACACATACGAGCGTGCTGCTGTGGCAAGTAAGATGTGGTTATATATGAATATATGGTAAGCAACAGCAACTATTACTATCCATTTTATATAAATCAATCAGTCTTATCTGGAGCAGTATATATCACAGTGTGTAGAAATAAAGTCTGCCTGGAAAACAGCAGTGAGAGAGCAGAGACTTACAAACTCTTTCTTAGGGAGAGAGGCTACCAAGAAAAAAAAAATAACCTCACAGAAGGAAACAAAGAAGACACACCAGAGAGTGGTATAAGATAGTAAGTGCTACATAGAAAAGCAATTAGGATGCTCTGTTCCCATGAATTCCCTTTCAATAATAGAGGGGGAGGGAGAGAAAGAGAGGGAAAAGGACATGCAATAAATTCAGAAAGTGGAATTTTCAGAGACACTCACCCCACCTAAAATCATGGCACACCTACTACTGCTGACAAGATGATTCAGGGTTATCTTTGTAAATCAAACTTGGGGGAGAGACATTCAGTACCAATATAATTTTTAGAAAAATTATTATAATTTTAAAAATTGTAATTTGCAAATCTGTACAACATTCCTGCAAGATTTCTATACTTCTCTTTTTATATCTGAGACAACTTTGAACTCTTTAACACTGTATTTAATTTTATATAAGTTTTTCTGCCAAACAAAGAAAAAGAGAGATGGAATCAAAGAAATAAATTTCCAAAATAAATATTTTGACAAAAATTAGACAATTTTATTTGTATATTTTTTCTTACTAGAATTTAATATGCACACTAAATTACAAAATATTCTTTTATCCCAAAACAATTGTCCTAATCAACAAAAGCCAATTCATTAAACAAGCAGAAGCTTGTGAAAGCACACTCAACACTAGAAATTGGAACCTAAACAATAAAACTACAACAAGGGCTCTTTGAACTACCACCAGCTACAGGCTGATTAAATTAATGATTTATAGGTTTCAAGTTTTATTGAGCAATATCTGCATTTTACACCCATGATGAGTAACATTTTCACCATTTTCTATAGACTCAGGCATGTGAGATGATTAGAGAACAACTCTCACCATCCAAGCAAGCCATCATGTGATTTAAGAGTTTCTGTAGAAGAGATACTATCACCTTCCTGGGACCAGAACACCTCTGTATTCCTGAATTATAGTCAGAGGATAAAGGAGTTTGCCAAAACATTGCTGTAGTGCTGGAACAAGGATAGTGGGAGGACTCAGCTTCTGAGCTCTGCTCCTAAACAAGACAATTTATAGCAAGTTAAATCTGTTGCAAGACTACAAAAGCTGAGCTAGTTTTCCGCTGACCACAAAATAAGCAGCACAGTAAAATATACTGTATTTCTATCTGCTCTTCTCTCTCCTCAGTAGAACAAGCAGCCCAAACTGCAGAGTCACTATTATGGTCAACACGTGGTTGAGCAAAATTACTTTGATTACTTTGTTTTTGGTTTTGTTTTGGGTTTTTGTTTTGTTTCATTTTGTATCATATTTACTTTCAAAACACACATATGAAAACAAAGGGGAAAAAATGAAAAACTCTAAGTTTTTTTCAACTTGACATGTTGCACTACGCAGTTATGGCATGTAGTGTCAGTAATGCCATCAGATAACATAACTGCCACAATCTGATGTGATGCATAAACTGGGATTACCAGAATAAATCATGTTTGTGGGTGCACAGATCACAGGTGGTGCAGTCAGCTGCTCTGTATTATGGCATATCTATAGGATGTGCAGATTAGGATGCAATGTCCAGAAGCTTGTTCTCATTTGTGAAGTGCTTTGCAACCATAAGTCAATAGTAAGGAGCCACAAAACAGTTATAATGGCATAAACCATCATCAGGGAAAAATACAAATCGATCAGTGCCAGCAATATAAAAGGAAGAGCTTGCATCTGTCCCCAGTCTCATAAATTCAGTGGTTGATGCAGGCTTTTCCTCTGTCCCACATGTACTTTATTAACAACAGTAACTATCATAAATAATAATAATGCAGAGTAGTTTATTTCAAGATGAATGCTCTTATTATCTGTTGATCCTATACCTTATTTCTTATATCGTGTCAGTGTTCCTCCTGTAAATGGGAGGGGAGAGCTAGCTAAATTTATTGTTTGAAGTTTATGCCTTTCTACTGGCAACAGAGTGTTATGCCTAGAAAGTTGTCTATGTAGGCTCCTTGAAATATCTGCATACCTTAACCAGCATGTTAAGCCTCTACAAAGGAGGCACAGAATTTACATTCTACTGCATGCTATAAATAAGTAATAAGAACAGATTAGAATTATGCATTTACACCTACTAGTGAGAGTGAGATGCATAATTCACAAGTGGCAAACCCTTAAAAGGCTTTCACCCCACCCCTCTCCCTGCTCTAGTCTTGTCTGTGTAGAACACAGTACATTGTTCAGTCCCACTGTTTCACTATTTTAATTTCTTTATTCAACATAGGTTGTTTAGGTTTTATAACCACTATTTCTTTCTTGCAGGAGAGTGACTGACACTATGTTAGTAGTCATTGCTGGGTATATGCCCACATTATGTTACATTATTGGTATCATCTTTATGAGTTTCCCTGTGAAACTCAGGACACAACTAAGAAAACACAGGACTTGCAACTGAAACTTCCCTATGCTTCCCTAGCACTGTCTTTTGGAGCAGGACCAAAGCAGGGCTACCAAGTTGATTAGTGGGATGGAGCACCTCATCTACGAGGAAAGACTATGAGAATTGGGATTGTTCAGCCTTAAAAGAGAAGGCTTTGGTGTGATCTAACTGCAGCCTTCCAGTACCTGAAGGGAGCTTGTAAGAAAGGCAGAGAGCACGTAGGGACAAGGGGGATGGGTTCAAACTGGAGGAGAGTCTGTTTAGATTAGATTTTCAGGAGGAAGTTTGCTCTGAGGATGTGAGGCACTGGAACAGGCTGCCCATGGAAGCTGTGGCTGCTCCCTCCCTGGGAGAGGTCAAGGGCAGGTTGGATGGGGCTCTCAGCACCCTGATCTAGCGGAGGGTGTCCCTGTCCATGGCAGGGCTTTGGAACAAGATGATCTTAAAGTTCCTTCCCACTCAGGCCATTCTATGATTCACAGTTAAGATGACATACTGCTCCTCTAGTTGGACCTCCTGGAGGAACAGACAAATCTCTATGTCAATTCGCATCCTCAGCCTCTCTGCTGAAGCCTGAAAGCACCTGTAGTGACCACGATTTTTATGCTATGTGGCATGAAGGCCACAGATTCTGTCAAAACTGTGGTTTTTCCCCATAGCAGTTCTACATCCAAAAACTCTGTTACCTGGTGATCAGGTGTAGAAACAAGAATCCATTTCAGTCTAGCTGGTTTACTGTTTTTTTGTTTCTCTGGCTGCACCATTACAATTTTGATTCATGTACCTCCTAAAGAAGCATCACTAAGGACAGCCTCCTTGGTGAAGAAGTTTCCTTGTAATTTCTCTCAGCTGTTTTGAACTTAGTCTATTTATCTACCTGGATTTTTTTTTTTGTCCTCCATGTAAATATTTTAAATTATTTTCTATCTCTATTTATCATTTGTTTATTTTGTCTTGATCTTTGCCACACAACTTCTTTTCATATTTAAGCCACATCTTTTACCGCTTTTTTATTGTAACATTTCTTATTTATCAATCTTTTTATCTATTCAGTGTATCTCACTTTATTTTTAGTTTCACTTGACAAGCTTTCTCTGCTCTTTTTCTCTACCTGTAAACATAGGAGAAAGACTTAGATTGCACATGTATTTTAATTCCCAGTACAATTTAACAGCTTAAAAATTGTTATGTGACATTGCAACAATGATATTAAATCCCAAGAGCCATACCTCAAAACATTCAAAACACATTAGTTGAAATGTTTAATCTAACTTATCCTTGAGCTGATGAAAAGGCTAGCATGCCAACTCATGAGAATATTTAAAAATTCTTGCCAATTGGATTCAATTTTTGTTCCTTCATCAGAACAAAAATTACCAGCACTATTAAAATTAAGTGATCATAAATAGCTCTAAAGTTGAAGTTAATATGAAATTCAGCTTTCAAAGGAAGCTATTGACATACTGCATCAACATGGGGTAACTTTCCATTATTGATAAGTTCCTTAATTTTTAGCATTTCTCCTAGACTGAAAATGTCACTTATGCATCCTTTGTGTGAATTCTTCCTGTCTAGCCAATGATCCTGGATAGGTGAGACATGCAGATCCAGAATGTCCTAATAAACCAGATTCCCTGGTCACCTCTGAACAACCTTATGTAGCCAAAAACATACCCAGACAGACCAAAAAAAAAAAAAAAAAAAAAAAAAGGGAAATCAAGATATGCAGACTGCAAACATGATTTAAGTGTACCTCTGTAATCATGGAACCTGGCATGTCCAAAGCAGCCAAATCAGAAATAACAATGTCATCCACCTTTCTATCCATCTTAAGACCACAAGTCCAAGCCTTACTGCCTTACTTAAAGCACACTAATGTGATTTTCTTCTTATATGTTTAGCTTTATGTTCATTGGAATATTTTTTCCTGCTACCAATTTTCTGGTAACCCATCACATTAATGTGTCACTCTATTTATACAATAAAAACCATGGAAATGAAAGAAAGAAAAAGAGGAGAATCCTCAGCAGCTTTCATAGTCAAAGTACAATCTATGTAAAATGCTTCAATCAATCAAGAAATAAATAATCATAAAAATACATATTCCATGGAAGACTAGTGAAAAGCATGATGGAGTTCAGTTCTGACTAGAAAAGGCTATTAAGCTTTATGTAAACAATTTAAGCAATCAGTGTAGAAGCCTAAGTTAGATTTCTGGCACTGATAACAGGAAAGGAAATATCCCAGAATGCCTCCCATGGTTTTTGGGACAAGATCCATTCCTTTCATATGTTTCCACATAACTTAGGAGGGCAGAGAAACAGATTTTGAAAATACATTAATACAATTGTACAAATCACCCTATATTTCTGGAATCAAATTTACATCCAACTATTTTATGGCCTGATAACACACAGCACACAGTCTTGTTCACACAAAAGACCAGACTTGTGTAAGACAGAAAATAGTCAGAAAAGTCACCAATTACATTAATTGGTGAAGTATTTTAAAAATGGAAGTTCTAAGGAAGTTTCTCAGACTTACTGAAATTATAAGTCTGAAACAAATGCAAAAATCAAAGATTTCCCTTTCCATAAATTTGTCTCCTTATAGCTTTCTGTTTTTTTTCAATAAATAAAGTGCTGAAAATATTTCAGTAATGGTAAATGACTCAACACCCTCACGGTCCTGGATATAGTAAAAGCAAGGTAAAGGGGAAACACAGTTGGGAATCACCTAGAAGTTCTGCTGTGGTGTTACCTGCTGTACCTTACCATAACTTATCAATATTCCCCTACTGTTAATATACCAAGTATAGAGAGAAGGGTCTGTATCTAGCACTAGCCAAAGAAGAACACATGTACTGCTTTGTCAAATTATCACAGCTGATAAACCAATACACTTTGTAATGCAGCAGCATGGAATAAAATATCTATTTCAAATTAAATATTCATCAACTGTTTAGCAGGTCAGGAGACCAAATGTTCCTAAATTAATAAGGAGAACTATGAATATCTTTCCAAGAGCATAAGGAAAAGCTCAGAGAGAAGTTTTATTATGCATCTGGCAATATTAAGAAGGCTGCCTCCCTCTATCCAAGCCTATTAAGTTATTGCTAAGTGAGGTGTGTCCTTATAAATGGATACCTGGAGATTCAAGAAGAAGCAGCAGGTTTGGACTTAGTCCATCTGTGCAAGAGGTGTCATATCTTTTTTTATCTGAGTCCAGTATTACTTGAAACTAATCATAAATCACTTACCAAGCATCTCATAATGATCCTGGCAAAATAAAAAAAAATCTTTTAGAAAAGGGGAGTTGTTTTTCTTGATCTATAAATATATTATTTATAGTTTCAACATAAAACCTTGCACAGTTTCTGATGTTTTCTAAAGCACTTAATCAAACTGTGACTGGATGAAAACTTGCTTTAAACAAAAAGCTTATGTGTCTGTTTTATCATAAAAATTTAAACCTGAACAGGCCACCATTTTGTCTTACCAGCTTCAGGCAAACCACAATTATCAGGCATACTGCTGAAAATAAGATCCCACAAAAAGTACTTCAAGCCATGAGCACAACACAGCCAAGAAAGCATATCCCAGTTCTTGCAAATCTTAGAGTTCTCATAATGTTTAGTAATAAATGGTGGTCACCATGAGACAACAGCTCACATCTGTGACAAACTATGACACTTGATGTGAAGCTCTCACTGATGAAAGACAAAATGCAGAGAAATAGATTAGCCCTTCAGAAAAATGCAAGAGCAAAGCAGACAAGATTTGGCTAGTTTACCCAAGAGAGGTTCACACACACAGAACTGCAACAACCTGGTCTGAGAAAGCAGCAAAATAAGAATTTGCTATCTAACTGCAAAGAGGGTATCTTGGAGAAGACCTACAAATCCACATGCCAGTGCAGAACATGTACAAGGCAATTATATGTGGACAATAAGTAAGCTCTGCTGACAGATAAAGAAAAAAAAAAATAGAAAAAAGGCTGTAAGCCTTTAAATTCACATTTTACAAATTGAACTCAATGAACTTTTGACTTAAATGTGTCCTTCTCGGTAGACATTGTCTTCTGAAGAAATCTCAGGATCTTTATATCTGCTTACCAACCTAGATGCTGAAGGAGAAAATACAGAACAAAAAGCTTACAATTGTCTAATTCTGAAAAATGTTTGAAGTAATATCACAGGACAAAATAATCTGGAAGTTTTACATTTTTTAGGGGCTTTATTTCTTATCGTGGAATTTAGACAAGCCATTAAATCAATGCTTTTCTTCTCTTCGTTTAGAAAACAGAGCCCATAGCCAAAATAATTCTTATGTGCCAGAAGGGAAAGGACAGAAAAAATACTCTCCCTGTTTTACAGCTATCAGCTCTGGAGGAGCTATTTTACTCCAGTTCCCTTTGGTACATACAGAAGATTGGGAGGTCCCAATCACTCTCATTTTATAATTTGTGTTGCATTTTAATTTTTAGAAAGTGGTACTCAAGTAACCTGAGAGCTCAGCAATTCCAGCAGGGTTAGCGTGAGTTCTCTCCGGGCTTGCTGTGTTACCCAAATCTGATCAAAGGACAAGGACTCCAGAAGCTTGTCCAGCTGTGGTTTTATAATGACACCATTAGGTTTTGCTCTATAATCAAGGTCCCTAAAAGTCTGTGTAGCTTCAGGCTTAATATCTGCGACAAGGTTAACTGAAATCTGCAGCAAGGATAACTACTTTAGCAGATTGTATCAGCAGGAAATATTTAAACACTATTTAAAAGGATTTTAAATAAGCAGATTTTATTTAACACTGCACTAATGCACTGCAATAGAAAATGATACAACAGAGCTGCTACAAATAAACATAATGCTTTTACCCTTCCCCTGCCCCCCTCCCCTCTAAATTCCCCAGATGTGTATTATTAAGTCCAATGAGTGCACCAGATCTTTCTGTCTGAATTGGAAATACCAGAGCGCTGGGCTCAGACAGCCCATTTGCCCTTTGGTTTGGTGCCTGCTGAATCTGCATTCTGGGTCTGTGGAATTAATTACAATAGCACCGGTCACCAGCAATGTCAGTGTTGCCACTTCAGGTGTATCAAATATGCCTTCTTACAGGCTTAGAACCTTTAGAGGAAGGCAGCTTCTCCTGTAAGGCTGGTGTACCCTGCCCTCTAGTGCCAGGTGCACCTCTAGATGTTCACTTTAATGAATGCAGAGCCAGAATAAAGTCTGGAGAAGCAGGCATTTTTCATAAGACATCCTGTGTGACTTAACAGCTGGGTATGTTGCCAAACCAAATATAAGGAGTCAGCCTGGCACTGTTGCACAGTAGTGGAAGACCCTAAAATATGGGTGAGACACTGGGCCATGTCTCACTGGGTTGTGTGCAAGGTGTTGAAGCTAACCAATTCTAACTGCAAAGAACTGAAGACTAACTCTTACTGCTCACCATAGTGTTAAAGAAGTCTCTTGTTTCACAAAAAATGAGGAATTGTGACATTCAGGGTTATAATATTTATAAATCTAGCACTAACATTGTATTTGATAGCAAATAACTTTCCAAAACCTGTAGTGAAAGAACAGACTGAACACATTTGGTATTTTAAGTATTTCACTGCCACCTGGAAGATGGGAAATAAAGTCATACCAGAGAACTACAGAATTTTTCTATTTTTGTACTTTAGGGCAATAGCTGCCTGTTATCTTTGAGCAGGACCTAAAACAAAAGAAAGCAAATTCTTAGGGTTTAAAACAGCTGCTCTTAAACATGGCTGTAGCTCAAAACTGTGAGAAATAACCACAATAATAACATCTTAAACATAAGAAAATAAGGGTTTTCTTTTCAGTGGTTCATCTTGCATTGATACTTCTTACTGCAATTATCTTCTACATAGAACTCTGTGGATTCTCTTGCTCAAATTGTTTCACTTGGCAATCTCATATACTGATATCATGATGGATTCTGCTTTTATTATCATGAACTCTCATTTAAACAAGCAGTAGTATTCAGGGGGTATACAGGACCAAAACCTTTGTCAATTTTTCTCTAAAATGTAGTCATTGCACATGGCTGTGCATGATGTGTACTGTAATCACTACTGGTTTAGAGCAATTAAAAAAATACAGGTACTAATTTGGGATTCTCCTATTTTTTAAAGTTCAGATATGTTAAGCCCTGATTAAACAGATGTCAAACATCTGTCTCTTCCTCGCAATAAAACAAGGCTCTCATTCTAACCTGGTTTTGTGGGATCAGCCCTTCTACACTCAGGTCAAATAATAATTTAAATAAGCTAAAGCTTAGTTCATGCTCTTGGAAAAAAAAATCGTGAAGACAGCTCTTTCTCACCTTTTCCAAGGCTCTCCTCAATATTTTGCCCACAAACCTGGTACAAAGTACTCTGTCACATTGTTTTATAAACTCTTGGACATGCAATTTAGGATAACTCTGTACTCGTTTAACTCAGTTGAGGCTCTGCCCTTGTAACATAGGTGACACGATCTCTTTCCTGAAAAACTGGAAACACTTCTTTCAGGTTGGCAGAGAAAAATAAGTTTCATACAGCTGAGTCTTAATAAGAATATCTTCCTTTTAAAGATTCATGATGAGAACCATTAGATTCTGCTAGGAAAATTATATGAACACAATTTGTTAACGTTCTCAAGTACCTAGTGCTGCAGAAAATGCAACCATACATCCTCAATGCCAACCTCAGAGCAAAGATAGATTCATACTTTTTTGTCTTGTTTTCTGAAGTATCTATAAAGCAATTTCCCTTTATAAACATGTTAGACAATGAACATCATTTCTCAGTTCATCAAATGCTCAGCTTTTAGGAATATAGAAATATTTTGCTCTGATCTCTTTTTTCTAAAAGTTTTCTAAAGTTTCTCCACAGCAGTAAGGTTCCCCACAGAAAAACCATGGCACATGGATCACATCTGACCATCTCTGCTTATGCTATAACATTCTGCATTTATTAGACCACCTTTCTGCTGCTGGTATTGGCACCAACAGCTCAGGCCATTGCAGTCTAGTACTTTTCAGGATAAAACTCACCCTGTTGCCTCTTTCATCTAAGACAGGCAGAAAATTTCAGAGACTAATTTAAACAAAAGAGGAGAGAAGAAGGGATACCTTGCATAAATTTAAAAATATCTGTAAAATAATTACATTAAGAATTCTCCATGTTTCAAAGTAGAAACTTTAGTTTTGTCTGTGAGTGTTTGGATGAGAAGAGTATTTTCCTGTTCCCAGGAAAACCAGCTCAAATTTTCCTAAAATCAAAAGCCTTTTTTTTTTAAGATCAGTATGTTAAGAGCTCTGAAGATGACTGTACAAGCTTCTCCAACTCCTCACAGCTGCTAGTCATCTACAGAACAGTTAGGTCTGAAGCTCTGGGGAGCAGAACCCTACTGCAAAGACTCTCCTGAGCTGCAGATGATGGCCTTGGTTACAGGAACTCCTGCACTCACACACAGAGCAACTGAAAGCAGAAATAGAGGGGCATGGATTCACACAGCTGAACTTCAACCTGGGATCTGGCACTCTCTCCTCCAGTCTCATCCCTTGGAGAGATTAGGCTTTCACTGGAATATAGGATGTGAAATACAACCCAGATTGCATGAGGAAGTAGAACATACACCACAGAAAGCAAATGCATAAAGGTAGGAGGCAGAAAAACCACAGGCAGACAGTTAATACAGGTGTTGTGGTAGAGGGGCTGGCTTCATTTCAGTGTTTTATTACTCACAACACAGAAACCAAATTTGTCAATATAGGGGAAATATTTAAAGGCACTAATGGATGATGGATGCCTAATGGGTCTCCTTTTTCAATGTGGTAAAGTGTACATTTGCCATATGTGCTTTTAAAGGGTTTCCTTTTTAATTACAGCTCAACCCCTAGAGGAAACAAACACTTGAACTTCCATGAAAATCAATGAGTATTTCAAGCCCTCAACAACTGTCAAGATCAGAAATTAAGCTAACAATACATTTGCCATTATAGTGTTGAGAAAACATATCCCTCCTCAAGTTATGGATTAATAAGCCTAAACTGATTGAAATTTTTGTGGTCTGAAATGAAAGTCAGTGAAGTACTAATTCTTAAAAAGAATTTATGTCTTTTTAAAAAGAAAGGTTTAGAAAACCATCACATTACAACACACTTCAAAAACACAGGAAGAATCTATGACTTTCTGGCATTGACTGTTGGCCAGGAACTAAGTCACACAGTTCCTAAATTAGGAAAATAATTTTGGTGAGTAAATAGGAAGCAGATGTCAGAGACAATGAACTTTTTCTCCCTGTTTAGGGTCAATAGTATATTATGTTGAGGCAATAAGTCATCAACATCACAAGCCGAAATGCTGAAAACCAAAGGATAATTATATGGAATAAGCCAAGACGTGTATAACATAATACTCCAAAACCAACAGCTCCAACTTTTCACCATAAAATGTAGCCCTGGGGAAATAAAAAAGAAGATCATGTTATACCTCTTTTAAGTCTAGCCTACAAAGTATGGAAGATCTTGTGCTCTGAAAGGAAGTAAAACCAGGTGAAATTAAAGATATATGCAGATCTAAGCAAGATCTTGAATAAACCCGATTCACAAGGGCTCGGATTTCTAGTGGCCTAAATCCCAGCCTGCTGGATCACATTGCCACTTCTTCCTCAGGCAGAGAGAGAAACTGGCAGCTACATTAAATGGATCCAAAGTAAACAGACTGATCTCCACACCACATAGAAAAGAGCGTGTCTGGTGGTGTACAGCTTATGGTAACATGATCTGATCCACCAGCCTTCTCTTCTGAATAAGTTAGGATTTTCTGTTTTCTTTAGATCCATGTCTGCCTAAAAGTTAATTGAAATCAAAGTCATGAAATTCTCAATAGGAGCAAAAATATAAAAATTTCAAGTAAAATATAAATAAATAATTTCTATATAGAAGCAACAAGAGCTTCTCTAGGAAACGTATGAACCAGATGAGATTTTTGTCTGACTACATCAGCTGAATGTATTCTGACATACCACTCAAGATTTAAGGGTAAAAGCCTTATGCTTTTCTATATTGTCAAAGAAGAATTGCAAAAGTTGTTTGACTATAATTTCTATCAATAAGCATTCATTTTGGCTATAATTCAGACTGCAAGCATACATGAATCTAAACCAAACAACCAATAGTATGGTGAACATTTCTTCAAATGTTTTACATCACTTGTCCATTTATAATCTGCAGGTTGCAGATTAACATTTTGGTAAATCGAGGTACCTATGATGAAATTTCAGTAATGATTTTAGTAAGATTGGAAGCACAACTATTTGCACTTCAAAAATTTTAAGAACAGTGCTATGATATGGCAATAAGAGATTAATGGAAATCTTGGAAAAAAAAAGATAAATGGCACTGCAAGAATACCAGAAAACTGGGGAGATGGGGGAGAAATTAATTGAACCTACACTTTTGATAAATATTTATTTTTGCAGAAGAAAAATGCACACTAGTTTGAGCTGTCATTATGCTAACCTATATCCTATTTTTCATATTATTAGTAATACATAATGTGGTAGTTTATATTCAAAAATAAAACCAGAATGTATATACCTCATGTATTTATCCAGAAATACACTAAGGTTACTATGGTTACGAAAAATCCATTACCTTTGAATACAGAATGAAAAAGTTTGACTTAAAGTGTGCACTATTTATTATAGTGATCATCAACAGCCTTCAGGAGGTTCTCTAACTGGATTCATTTTTCAGTGTCAAAACTGACCCACCACACCAGTACCTTATGGCCTGTGCAAGGCAAAGAAATTTGAACTATATGAATTTTTAAATATGTTTTATACTGACTCAAGATGCAGAAATGGCTTTGAATTTTAAGGCTTTACATTAAAAAGAAAGTAGGGTCTTGGTACCCTTTCCCCCCCCCCGAGTTGTACAATATGAAATGCTTTATTTTTACTTGTACCTACCAAGATATACAAATTCTGATGGGTCCACAACAGTCCTTATGCTCTGGCATGACACTTCTAGCTCCATGTTTTCTTTTTGGTTTTTTTTGGTTGGTTGGGGGGTTTCTGTTTGGTTTTTTTTGTTGTTGCTGTTGGGGGTTTTTCTTTTGTTTTGTTTTTTATTATTATTTTTGTTGTTGTAGTTCGTATCATGTCTGAACAAGTAATTTGGATAATTCATTAAATTACACCAAGTACATCAGAATAGAAAGTCAGATTACCATGCTTCACTATATTGCCAAGTGATGGGTGCTTCAGTGTAATACTTTAAGAGTACAATTTGGCTATTGGCACATGGCACAATTATTATAAGAAGAAAACAGATTGTTTATGCTTTTAGTAAATGAATTAAACAGAGGCTATTGAGGTAAGCAATATGGTATCTCTCTAATTAAGAATATTTAAGGAAGGTAGTAAGAAAAACTATTAAGCCTGTACAGAATTTCTTCAACAGTTTGCAGTTTACTTGCTTTGAGAGCTGGATGGTATAAGATCAAAATGTTACAAAACCATTAAAAAGATGACTCAGATCCTGTGAAAGAGGCACAAGACTTAGCTGCACTATCCATGGTGGTGTTAATTTCTATGAGTCCCAACAAAGAGTAATATGCTTTTAAATATTAAACCCATCAGGGTTGAAAGTGCATCCAGCCAATTTTAGAATTATTTTTCTTTCCTGTGAAATAAGAAGGGGTCAATCATACAATTGTTCATTGCAACCATGAAATACCCATCTGACATGCTACCTAGCAGAGAACTCACCTTTTACAACATGCTTAGTTCCATTTCCAGAGTAAATTGGTATCCCATTCATATATAAGGTATATTGTGTAATAATACCATTTGGTGTTTTGGGTGGACTCCAACTCATCAGCAGGAATGTGGGAAAGGATATTGCTGTGGGGGGTTGCACATCTTCAGG
The DNA here is from genome assembly GCA_030060385.1 of Muscicapa striata striata. Lineage (NCBI taxonomy): Eukaryota > Metazoa > Chordata > Aves > Passeriformes > Muscicapidae > Muscicapa > Muscicapa striata. Next base: position 2,014,557 of record JAREIS010000027.1, on the reverse strand, counting down.
AGCTGGTAAAAAAATGTATAAAGTTATACCATATTGTCTTTCTACAAATAATAAAGCATTTCAATGAGAAGCTACTACCAGAACGCTTTTTAGTAAAGCTGAAATTTCAGAAAAGATTTTATACCTGCAACATACCAGAATTTTGAGAAGTCTCCTATATTATGTGAGGATTTCTAGCCAAACAGAAACTTTTATGAAAAGATGGCAATATACTCTTTGCTTTTAGGAGAATAATTATGCTTCTACAATTTTATCTTTCCAGCTTGGTAACACTGATCAAGGTGTGAGGTACAGGATTTTAGTGCAGTCCTTTTTTTAATACAAATTATTTTCTCTTCTTTCATGGTTTTTATCCCTAACTGCAAAGAGATCATTCTTATCACCAATGCAGGTGATGTGTTTTTAGGTACTACCCCTTATTTCAATTTTTCATTATTCAATACACTTAGTAATGTTTGTTTAATGTAGATTTTATGCATATAATATACTGGAAGTTGGCAATGGATAATAATTTAAGAGTCGAGTTCTTTCACTGTTCTAATGAGTTATACACTAGAAGCACAAGGAATCCCAGTGAACATCACAAGGGGAGCAGAGCTGAGGCCTTAGTCTGGGAGAAATATCTAGTAATTTACAAGCTCTGTGCTAGCAATTTAAAACAATAACTAGCAGTGCCTGGCAATGTGAAAACAATATAAAGTAATGAATGTTTCAATAGGGAAACAGGGATAGCTGGAGGGTGTGATATGGTGTCTGTCTTCTGTATCACCAATTTATTGTTACTAAGAGCATGCAACAAGAGCGTCCAAAAATAGAAATTCCACACATTGACTTTTTGTTCAATTCTTCTGAGGGATGAACACATGTTCCCCAGGGCTTTATTCAATCTCTGGGGGAAAAAAACCAAAAACCTACTCTTGCCTAAACGATTCCATTATAACAGGTAAGGATTTCTGCTTTATTCACTAAGCTGAGAAAATAGGACATAAACAATTTACTTTTAATTACTATGTCACAGCAGAAAGAAATACACCAATACTGAAATAATGTGTTTCATGTTTATATCACAGAGTCCATTAACTATTTGGCTGTCAGAGACTGCACCCTTTCATGGAGAATGCCACCAGACAATCTCAGTTTATCTTGCACATCAAGAGGCAATAACTGGATTTTGATTTGATTGGTGCTGCTGGCAGTTACTAACATGGTCATGTCAAAACTCTGTCCTAGCCATGGTAGACTGCAATCTTCAGCACTGGCCTCATCAAGACAACACCTTGCACAACAACCTGCTTTGGCAGCAGTTAAACACTTCAGCATCCTTTTAATTATTATGGCTATAATTCACATGACTTCACACCAAAATTTTATTTTCTTTATTGGTACTGTATTACAACCTAGTTTATATGAGAAAATAAAACAAAGAACTGTGGGAGGGAGGGAATTTTGAAAACTACTTTGCATCATGGAAGATTAACTACTGTCCAATAAATACATGTCAATGTCTTCATTATTCTACTGGTATAGATTTGGAGTAACTGATTATTTTAACTGGATTAATAGGGCTTTAGGATGACAGAACTGGGAGATGTGAACTTTATGCTTAATTGAGAATGAAGTTAGATATGTTACTGCTATTTTTGGGGCGTTTGTTCTAGTAATTGACATGCATTACATATCAGCCTAGACTTTAAAGTCAAAACTGAATGCATTTTTTCTTTCTTTGTGCCCTAGTTCTTAATGTAAGCACAGGAAGCATTAATTTACACTCACAACCTTTAAGTTTGAGCACAACACCATGTAAAAGTGTTTAGGGAAAAAAAAGGGAAAATCTGAACAGCAATTAATAAATAACTCAATTGGCATTTAGCAGTTTCATCACACTGAAATAATTGTTGCCTATTGCTGGCGTTTAGTGGTTAAAAGAAACCATGGAAATCAACCGTTTGATTCTCAATTTCATACTGTGCCATACAATCAATTCTTTTTAGTCAGACTGTCTCTAGATTTACTTCTGAGCCATAGTAAAATGAGGAAGCTTTCATTAATCTTTCAGATGCTTCATATTAATGACAAGGCTCTTGCATGAACAATGTAACAGCAATTAAAAAGCCCATTAATCTGCATTACAGCTATTAAAGATGCATGTCATTAAAGGGTATGGAGTTTGATTCATTTTCGCACCCCCCAAAAAATGGAGCAATTATGGTCTGGCAATGCACTTTGTCATCAAATTAGGTTGGGGTTTTCCAGCAAATGGCTTTGCAGCGTTTAGCTCTTCTCCTGTTTTATTATTCATGACTGAAATGTGGAAGTCAAGACCTTTGAAATTACTTTACCTTCTTGTGGAGTGGAGATGTTCAATGCATGCAAGCTCTCAGTACAGCCAGCCAAAGTGCAAGCAGTTAGGGTTACAGCATAGTTTGTGAAGGGATGCAAGCCCCTCAATACTCCTGCAACACAAGAAAGGCAAGTGTTATGCATGTACAGTGTATAGACTGATTGCATGCAGATATGAGCAGAGGGAAAATAAACTTTTCTGTTGCAGGCTCCTACTATTACAGGTGGAAAAGAAAAACTATTTAAGGTTTCATTCCTATTATCCATTACTTAAATTTTACAAAATAATTTAAGAGCAAATGATATTTTATTCCATTTTTAGTACTTATGATGCACCTGTGTTTCTTTAGTTATGCTCACTGAAAGAGATACTACTTCAAAACAGAGATATATGTTTTAATGTGACACTGAAGGAGTTCTTTCCTTAATCCCTGTCTCAGCGTTTTTTCATTTATTAATTTTGTTTTTCTGAGGAATTTTCAGTCTCCCAGAACAAATTTTTTTTAATGCATCCTCTCCAACAATGTCCCTATTAATCCATAAACTGAAATCTCTTTTTTTATGGAACATCCCACTGATCTTCCATTCAGTAGCAGCATACAGACCTTACATTTGCTACACTAACAACAGTAACATAATTGAGATGACACAGTATCTAAGAAGAAAAGATCTGGGGCCTTATTCTATTTCAGGTCCTGCTTATGTTAGTGAAGTTACTAAATTCTCACATATCAATCGGCTCCTTGTTATAACAAATAATAATCACTGCTTGCCATTCAGAAAGTTTTGCAACATTTTGAACTATCATATCACAGAAGGATTACAAGGGGGAAAATTTAGTTTAGAGTAATTTTAAGAAATATTGGCAGTTCCCACTTCAAAGTAACTCCAACAACAAAGTAATATAAAATCTAAATACAGAAGTAATTAAAAGAAGGCCAATTCTTGCCAAGTTTTATTTCAAACCATGTTCTCACCTCGACTGTCACAGCTCTAGCAAAATCAATGTGCTGTTTCATTAAAAAAATAAAATTTATAGCAAACTATGTTATTTCAAAATTGCCCAACACAGGGATTTTGCAAATCAGCTTAAAAAACAACAGCATGTCAAAAACTGTAATTTCTGGCCAATTGTCCCACAGTACAGTAAGTCTGAAAATCCCTCCAGCATTACATGTGCACAAACAGGTAGATAATATTAGTACTCATTATTACTCTTCACTGGGCTACTACACTAACAGAATGCAACATAACTGCGTTTCATTAAAAAAAAAAATTCTCCACATAAGTCCTTTATAATAACAAAAAGGGCATGGAGAATTTGATGTTGGAAATTAACAGCTACAGCACAAATATATTATTTTCTGAGCAGGAATCATCAGTCTGTACAAGTTTATATTGTCTTTATTAATAAGTGTGTTCACATGGAAAATATGAGATTAGCTTTCACTGAATTAGCAACATTTATGCTTTTTTCTTGCAATCAATCAAAAACTTCAAAGGTTTGCATAGCAATGATCTTTCTATTTGAATTCTCTGGGGTGCACTTCTACTCATACAAATTGAGAGATATTCAGAACTAATCACTTTTACTTCAGAATAGTGATAAAACAAAACCATTTGACCAGCATCTGCTTGCTCTGGTTATAGTTTTGATTTTGCAAATCCCCAGTTAACAATGGAGAGTTGCACTGACATCCAATCTAAGTGTGACAGGAGAGAAAAAGGATGCTGTGTCGGTCACCACCAAAGAAATGTCCATGTAATCTTCCTGTGATGGAAAGAGAATATTTTTAAGAGCCATCAAAAAGACAGAAAATAGGAAATAATGTTTTCATAGAATGGCCTGGGTTGAAAGGGACACTTCCTACTAGGCCAGCTTGCTCAGAGCCCCATTCAGTCTGACCTTGAAGACTTACAGGGATGGGGCATCTACAACTTCTCTGGACAACCTGTTCCAGTGGCTTACCATGCCCACAATAAAAAATTTCTTCCCAATATCTAATTTAAACCTAAACTCTTTCAGATTAAAGCCATTACCCCTTGTCCTTTCACTACATTCCCTTGCAAGAAGTTCCTTTTCAGCTTTCTTGTATGGCCCCCTTTTAGATATTACTGTGCCTGTAAAGTATTGGAAGCTACACTAAATTTTGCACCACAGAAATTCCATTAGTCAAAGCACCATATTTTTTACACAAGACAATATTTCCAATTATTTCCAGATCATAGAGGGTTAAACCCAGGAAACTATAAAAGGTGCTTTGGGAATTATCTCCACAAATAAACACAAGCAGGAACCAAATCCTCTAACTGTGACACTTGCAAGTTCCTGGCCAACAGGAGCATGGCATTGTATATACACCATCACTCTATTCACTCTGCGGTGCTTTAGGAAGCAATTTAGTTTGATTTGCACATTTAACACTTGTAGCATTTGTTTCTTATGAAGCAATGAATTAATGCTCCTTGCATTTCCTCTTGGAAGACATCCTGTAGGGCTACTGGCACTAAGAGCTGCAGAATATCAGATACATCCAAAAAGATGCCAGGACATGTAGGAGGTTTGGATTGGGGTGTTTGTTTTACTTTTGACAAAGTAATAAGGTTTTATACGAAGCACCTGTAGCACAACAGATTTCCCATTGCATAGGTAGGTTTTTGAAAGGCTGAGAGAATTTAAATGGGGAAAAAAAAAAAAAAAAAAAACCAGACAAACAAATAAACCCTTTTGCTACAGGAAGTTTTTGTTAAAAAAATCATTCATCAAAGGCAGCAACTTAAAAAATAATTTTATCATTTCCTAATTAATGTTTTTTCTTCACGTGTACGCTTGCATTATTTTTTTTCAACAAAGAAACAGATGTGCCTAGGTAGGCAATAGAAAGTGCACAGATTTTATTTACATACTTCAGCAAACTACTTTTTTCTCAGCTGCCATCCTATCTGTTTGGCCAGCATCCACTGTAATCTGTTCTCCTTCATTATGTTAATCTGTGGGCGGAAAGATTTCTGTCATCTTCAAATCGCTTGTACAGCAATGGTAAACACCTTGGCCTGTCTGTAATTGGACAGGTGTCTTCATTGGTGTCACCCGGCTTTTAATTCAATTAAAGAACTGGCTGCTCTGCTCTCATTACCCACTCATTTCCTCTGCACTTTCAGTCAGTCAGTGAAATTTACACTCAGCACCTGACTATGCTGAAATACAAAGTCAGCAGTCCCACAGCAAAGATCATCACTGATATACGTGAATTAATTTAAAGAACAGCAAAATAAATTTTGCAGTAAAAAACAGCCCATGATCCAATGAAGTTTGCTGACAGCTTTAAAAAAACTTTTCCTAACTCCTCAATTATCACACTCCCAGACTGGCATCTCTATACCCAATAATTGCTGATCTGATAAGAGTCCATCAGACTTTCCAAGATGGGGTGCTAACAAAGCAAAATTTGGCCACACTTGCAGGTATTCTATTAATGCTAACAGGAGAGAGGTGGATAAATTGTCACTTTGATCAGGAGATACGTTTAGAGACATCATCAATATTTAAGAAGAGGGTCAGCCTTACACATCTGGGATATGGGTCCCACACATTCAGTCTGCCAATACAGAACAGCTGAATCCACCTAGACTCAAAATTTACATCATAGACTACATTCAGAGCCTTAAAATCCACATGGGGAAGTGGAGATGCTAAATCATTTTAACACACCACTCCTATCTGCCCAAAGAACCTTTGGAAATAAATTAAAGTTCTAACACAGACATTTTGACACACTGACCCCATGAAACTGAATAATGTCATTTGTTAAATATGAATGTAAAGTTAACAGTCGAAAAGAGTGATCTGGAATCACACCTAGAACATTAAGCCCACTTTATATGCAAAACTAGTATTTAATTCTCTATACTTTTATTTAAATGGTCTTTAATTATTTGCAATATTGAAAGTCAAAGTTTAGAGTTGTGCAAGAGAGAAAACGCTAGGTTAATTCTAGCAGAGGAGGGATAACAACATAGATATGTGCAATAGCAAAGGGGTCAACAATGAATTTATGGTAAAATGGGGACTAGTCAGAGTTAGCTGCATATTTATGTCCACTCCATTCAACCTTCTAATGCATACAGCATATAAGAAGATTACATATCCAGCTTTTTTTCCTTCACTTCTCCATAAGGCAGACTTTTTTTTGTTCAGGACCACTCAAAGGGAGTTCTCATACATTTAGATAACACAGCCATATTCCACAGCATTCTGGCAGACTTTGAGTGGAAAACTAGTACTACTCATTTAAAAAAAAAAAAAAAACCACAAAGGTTTACCACTACAGTATGAGGACTAATATTCTGTTCATAAAAACTGAATGTATTTTTTTGCCAAAGGGACATTTTTTTAGCCAGATTTTTTTATTGTTTCCTCCCTAACATGCTATTTCATGACAACTCATTTTGAAATACACCTACTGCAACTGAAACAACACTTGACCATGATTTACCTTAATTCTTTTCTAAGCTTTAAAAACAAAAATTGCCTAATCTCTCCTCCCCAAAACCAGACTATTTAGCTAACTTGAATGCCTGAGGTCGTACAGCATCTGTCCAATAAAGTCACTTGTGTGTTGAGATGCATCATTGCCACAGTACACTTAATCACAGTCCACTGATCAGAAAAGGAAGTCCTCAACTGACTTTGTTTTTGACAGATTGCAGCAAAAACTGTTTAAGTACATGTGTCTTCCACATATGCATTTCTGAACCAAAAGCCTGTGCACATCAATCTGTCACATACATCTGCATTTTTAAAGCATCTTCTAAGTATGAGTCATAAAATGAAGAACCACTCAACACAAGGACATCTATTCCAACTCTTTGGCTTTTAAGAACAAAGAAAAGTTTTAGTTTAGTTATTGCATTTAGGTGGCTTGAAAGACCCTTTTTTCCAACAGAAATATTTCATAACAACCCATGCACAAGCTCCACCGTCTTTGAAGATGCAATCCAGTTTGCAGTGTTCAAGGAAACCTGTTACATTCCCCATAGCACAGAGAGCTCTGCAGCTGCTTCACTTTGCAGAAAACCTTAACTGAACAGTGCAATTTTGCACCAAGAGTTAATTAACCACAGACAGTATTGGTTTTTTAATATTTATCACTGTTACCCTCAATCATTCCAAACAACTTCAGCATTGCTTATTTTCTGCAGTATGATTATTTTTTAAAGTTTGTAGGGAGACAAAGAAATACTGTTTACTTTTTTGTAGATTTTTTAACATCTATAAAAGCATAACAATCCTTTCTAGCCTGAATAACATTAAGAAATTAACTTCTTTTTATTAATGAAAGTATGGGTATGTATCTAAGAGTTGATGTAATTTTGACAAAATGCTCAGGTTTATTTAATCACAAAATTTACATTTTGTATGAATAAATTTATACAACAGCATTGGACTGTAAACAAGATTCATTTAGGTCTAAACTCAATCAAGTTTGAATCTTAACACTGTAGAATATTAATATAATTAATGTTTTAAAATTCATATATTGAAAAATATGGCACTAGACTGCTAAATCCAGCTAAATGAAAGGAGAAGGGAACCTACATTCTGCCACTCTGACTTAGAGTCACTAGGAGCTCAAGCACCACCTGACAACTCACAGAAACCTAATGGGCATAGACAAGTCTATCAGTTACCCCTTGTTGCAGTAGCTGCCCCAGCCAAACATTCTTATCTACATATGAAGTTTTACAACTTTAGAAATTTGTCTCAACTTGGAGCAGGCTTTTGGGCCCACATCCATTTACCTTAGTTGGTTTGCAATAAACCTTTCAGAGAAATTTTTTTAAATCTCATTAACTGCAGTACAGGAATGTTTTGAGTGTAAAATATCTGTGCAAACTGAGAGCTTTCAAGTAATTTCAAGTGCATAAGGGTATTGGCCGAGCAATTCACCAACAGCTTCATGCAGCAAACTCCCCATTGTAGGAATTTAGAAGTTTGGGAGTTTTGACCTTTTTGTGCTTTTTGACATCAGCTCCCAGGAAAACATTGCTTTTGATTTGAGGCCTTGGAGAAGGCTTCCAAATTTGAGTGATGGAGTTAGAATAAAAGTTTTTAATTTCACATAGTGAAAGGTTTTGAATTTGGAGTTTTGGAATATAGTAATATAGTAATAGGTATGGGACAAGACGAAGGTTCTTGGGCATTGTCTCTTTCCTCCTTCTTCCTTCTTCTTCATGCTTTCAAGTAGTAGTTTTTTGGTTTAATAGAAAATCCTACAGTGCGGGTTACAGGTGTTTGGTTAGGGTCAAAAATATAAATTATATAGGTGGTAGCTTTTAATTGGACTGTTTAAAAGACCTTGTAACTAGCTAGATTCACCTCCATGTTGCTCACTCTTAGCTGGTAGCTAGAAGTGTTGCAGAACTCTCTGTACTTTGGACAAGATTTAATAAACAATCAAGTCTGAACAAGAAATCCGTCACCTTCGTATTTTACTCCTGACTCTGAGTAAAGGCAGAAGAAAATAAGACAAACCACTAATTAGGTGGTGCAGCTAGCCCATTACAAATGGTGCTTTGTGTGAGGATCTAACTCACAACCTTCAGTACACTGTTCATTTCATCCCACAGAGATTAAATTGGCCTGAGAGAAACAGCGTTTTTTAATACCTGACTCAGACAGTGACTCCCAAACCCCATCAGAGCAGCAGCCAGGGTGTAGAGGCTGGTCCCAAGGACACAGGGTGCTTAGGCAGGGGACTGGCAGAGCTCTCCCTGGAGGGACAATCTCTCAGCTGACAGCATTTTCCAGAGTGTGGGCATTTGCCAGGCTGGCAGCAAGCTTCCCCCAGTGCTATGGCCTCACCATTCAGCCCTTGCTGATCTGTCACTGGCAGGTGGCTCTGTCCCCTCTTCTGAGAGACTCTCCAGCTAGAGAGCTTTCAAAACCACAGCACAGCTCAGACACTTTGATTAACCATATTAAATCATTAAATTAACTTTTCCTGAGATATTCATCTGCCGAGCATAAAAGACTAAAAGGTGAAAAGTAATTACAAACACGTGTCACAGGAAGGAGGGAATGGCAGCTGTCGACCACAATTTTTTTTCATTACCACATGTGCAGTCACAACATCAGCCCTCGGCTATTGCAGCAATGACAGAGGTGGGATGAACTGCAAAATCATACAAACTTGAATGAGAAATCTTTAAGAGGAATAAATATCAATTCTGTGTGAGTTCTTTTGCAGCACAATTTATTTCATTATTATTTGTAGATATCATTAGAACCCATCATTTAGAGGTTGGTCAATCTCCTGAACTCTACAGTGAGAGAAATCTGAATTATAAAATGGGGATTTTGCATGTGCTTGACAAGAGCAGAGGATTGACAAGAGCGTCAGAGGATTGTGATCAGTGGCACAAAACACAGAGGCAAGACAGCTGGGGTATATCCCAGGGTTCTGGGATACTGTTTAATACCTTTATCGATTACTGTGATGGTGGGGGAAAGTGTGCATCCTCAGCAAGTCTGTGGATGATTACAAAAAGCACCACTAAGATGGTAAAAAGACTAGAGCACATCTCTTCTGAGTGAGAGAGCTAGGATCATGTCAGGAAAGACAAGGCTCAGGGTGATCTATCAAAATGTATAAATACCTTATGGGAGGGAACAAAGCAGCAGCCAGACTATTCCAAGTAGTGCCCAGTGACAGGACAAGAGCCAATGGACACAAATTGAAATACATGAATCATAGTATCAGAGAATATCCGGAGTTGGAAGGGACCCACAGGGATCATTGTTCACGATGATCTTAGAGGTCTTTTTAACCTAAATGATGCTGTGATCAGTGAGTCCAACTCCTGCCTCTGTGCAGGACCACCCCAAAAACACCATCAGGTGTCTGAGAGCCCAAATGCTTCTTGAACTCTGGCAGGTTTGGTGTTGAGAGCATTTCCCTGGGGAAAAAAATTAAGTGCTAACTGAACACAGGAAATCGATTTTGACTGTGAGGGTGACTAAGCCTGGAACAGGCCTTTCATAGAGAAGTATCTCCATTTATGGAGACATTTAAAACTCAGCTGGACGTGGTTCTGGGAAACCTGCTCCAGTCACCTTGCTTGAGCTGGGGGAGTGGACTAGATAATCCTTCCAACCCAATTGACTCTTTGATGTTCTAGATTCCAAAGGAAATTAGAAGCAAAAGCTGGTAACAGACTGCACTGAAATACTATGTTCTAAAGCTTCTTCCATTGTTTAAATACTGATTCTAATTTATATTCCAAATTTTGCTGTCAGCATGTGGAATGCACCAGAATGCAGAAGAAAGCAATCCAGCCTTCAGGAAAAAAATCCTTTCATGCAGCTCTGTATTTCCTTTATTACTCTGTGAGTGTGACCAGTTGCATCCAAAGTGCATCAATGCTATTACATACTTCTCTGAAGGCAAGATGGGCAAGCATGGTACTTTTTGAATCCCAAAGAATTACACTCTTTACTCTCATCCTAGAATACAGATACTGAACACTATGTTGAAATACATCACCTTATCCAATAAACTCCTGGTTCAACAGTCAGAACCTCATTTTAAGGATTTAAATCTGATGAATATTTCTTTCTTGGATGAAAATGAAAAAACAGTTTGACATTTTGGAAGATTACAAGGGTCAGATTTTGAAGGATTCTCCTTTCTGAGGAGTCAGAAATAGGCCTTTTAGACTGTGGGATTATGGTCATTTAAAGACCTATTTTACTTTTAATATTTAGCTCAGCTTTTCTTCTTCTTGACAAGGGTACAAGAGGTTCTTCTGAATGTGACACACACAGTACAGCCTTCTGAGAAATGGGTAATGCTCTTAACTTTTTGTTACTGTGCTCCAGTTATAACTCAGGACCCTACTGTAATTGTTGAAAAGAATTTACAGTGTAAGTATAAACCAAAAAACCAACAAATGAGAATAACAAACTGCAAATAAAAACGTAAGACTTTCAGATACGTTTCAAACAGCAGATTAATCAGGGCCTAGACTTGACAGGGAAGGAAAATTTAAAGGAGGGAATGGAAAAATACCATAGTTTCTTCATCAATGATCCCTGTTTGGATTTTTGGTTGTTTGGGTTACTATAGCATTTTCTCATGGAATGCAACAAAATAATTTCTAAGGAAATGTCCCTGAAACTAGGGAGAGAACAAGCAAAAAATTTTGTTCACAGCAAACTTAAAAGAAAAGTAAGCAAAGACAGCCTCTTCTGTGGGGTTCTGTGTTTATGTTAACTTTTGATTAACTAGAAAAGATAATTCATCAGGGAAAGATACACCTTCTCCTGGGAGTCTCATACTTGTGGGTAACTAGCCCTCAATACCCACTGACTTGCTCACCTGTGTAGGCTTCACTGAAATCAACAGACTAAAGTAAAATGACTTTTGGTAATTTAATTTACACTTGTCTCAGCTCTGACCTCACCATGAGGAGATGAATTATATAGTTCATACAATGCCAAAACTGGAAAATACATAACTAAACTATTGGGCAGGAGTTATAAATAACAAGAGGAAGCACATCTTACACACACAAAACTGAACTGGAACAACAACAACTGTGTAACTCCAACAGCAGTTACAGAAACAGAAAGAATAAATGTATTAAAAAATAAAGACAATTCTACAATAGACCATTAAGCAGGATGGTCCAGATGTAGCTTCCAGCTGAATAATTCCACAACCAACCAGCTGAATTTGTACTAACAAATTCTATGCTTAGCATATTTCTTACACTTTCTTCCCAAGCATCTAGAGAATCACAGAATGTTCTGACTTGGAAAAGACCCACAAGACTCATGAAGTCCAACTCTTAGGTGAATGGTCTGTACAGAGATTGATCCCACAACACTGGTGTTAATAGCATCATGCTCCAACCAACCCTGAGCTCATCTCAGGCTCATAATCTGACATATAAATCACATAAATCAGTAATTTGAATACAGACATTCTTGAGTTCTTTGGGTCGTATGAGTGGCCAGTGTGCTGCTGTGGAAAACAAAGCCAACAGGATGCTGGATTGCATCAACAAGGACATCTCAAGTGGAAATAAAGAAGTCATTATTCCCCTCCACTTAGTTCTTGTCAGGCCCATTTGGAACACCGTGTTCAGTTTTGGACCCTGCTGTGCAAAAAAGACGTGGACCAGCTGGAAAGAGTCCAGAGAAAGATGATGAAGATGATCAGAGGGTAGGATAGCCTGTCAAATAAGGAAAGATTGAGAAAATTTGGTTTTTTCAGCCTTGAGAAAAGAAGGATCAGTAGAGATCTTATCACCATGTTCCAGTATTTAAAGGGTGGCTACAAGGAAGATGGAGTCTCCCTTCTGACAAGGAGTCACATGGAAAAGACCAGGGATAATGGGTACAAGTTACTCCTGAGGAGACTATAATTGGACACAAGACAAAACATTTCAGAATGAGCACAATCAGCCACTGGAATAATGTTCCCAAGAAGTGGTGGATTCCCCAGCTCTGGGCACTAAGATTCAGTTGGAAAGGGTGCTGAGCTGCCTTGTCTAGACTGTGCTTTTGCCAAGAAAGATTGGATCGGATTATCCTTGAGCTCCCTTCCAACATGGTATTCTACAATTCCATAATTTTATTTTGCATTACTTGACAGCTCTCTACAGCTCCCTGATGGGAGGTTGTAGTGAGGTGGGGGACAGTCTCTTCTATGCCTGCAGTGAGAAGACAAGAGGAAATAGCCTCAAACTGAGACAGGAGAGATTCAGATTAAATATTAGAAACAAGTTTCACTGTTTGGGTGGGCAGGCATTGGAATGGGCTGCCCAGGGTGGTGGAATCACCATCCTGGAGGTGTTCAAGAGATATCTAGTGGTAGGTGATGTGGTTCAGGGGTTCAGGGGTTCAGTGCTGGTGTTGATTTGATGATGGGCCCTGATGTATTATAAGTCTCTTTCCACCTTGATGATTCTATCTGCTGTAATAGGCTAAAGAACCAGGATCCATTTACTGTCTTCATTTAATGTAAAGGTATGTTGCTTCTTCTATCTCCTGTAAGATAACCTCTTACCTGTCCAGCCTAGTGCAGAGATTTTCATAACCCTGACAGACAATCATGGCACAATGCCAAACAAGTTAAACAACATTTTGGTTCTGACCATCAGCTGTGAATATGATATCTAATCCATATGTCTTGGTCATTAATTTCTACCAGTATAATCTGTATTGCCTTGTAGCATAGATAAAGAATGTTGAAATCAATAAGGTCATTATACAAATCAGAGGATAGAAAGCTCATGCAGTCCTGGTAAGTACACTACCCACAAATGGTTAAGATATTTTAAATCGGAGAAAATAAAATATGCACAATTCTTCCCTTGAAAATGTATACATAGGTTATGGCAGAGAAACAACACAAACCATATACACTTATGTAAAAACTATTACCTGGGCTTCAGGAAATAACACACTACCTGAGGGTTAACACACTTTCCAAGACTGTTGTACCACCTAAACCTAAGTCAAAGCAAAGCACCAGCTTAGAGCATTGTGTCATTACCATTTTTTGAATTGTTATAAATTACAGAATTGATGTTATAGATCATAAAAATGAATCTATTGGTCTGCACTATTTCCCCATTTAGTCATCACATAATATAATCCAGATACTTGTCTGTAATGTGCTTTCTTCCCAGGGAACTTTGTAGCAGCCAGAAAAAGCAGTGTGTTCATAGAGAGCAGAAAGCCAGATCCACACTATCCTGGCAGGAAGAAATGTCCCAAAATGCTCTCTATAACATTCCCACCCCATAAACCCAAAGCCACAAATTTCTTAATTCCATAACAACCTTCTCCACAACCCAGTGGCATCAACCACAGCACCTGATTAATGCAAATGTGTTCCCACTGAAATCAGTTAGGTTTATATGATCAAAATTATCCAGCTATATCAAGTGCTTTCATAGATCAGCTCAAACAGTATCATATGGGACCCACATTAAAAAAAAAAATCACATATACTAAGAAAATTCAAACAAACAAAAACAGTATTTCCCTCCTTCCCCCCAATCATAAATAGTTTGGGAATTGTTTTTGAGTATTTATAGCTTGGCAATTGCTTTTTAGTATTTGTGCTGTATCTTAATTTCTATTGTTCTCTGAAATCAGTACATCACTACCATAATGCTGACACAAATAATTATCTTTCAAAACGTTATCTATGCTGTGTATACACAAAAACAGACAAGTAGTATAGATCAACAGAAGAAGGGATAAGCATCCTGTGTTATTAGATACGCCTAAAAAATGGTACTTAACAACATTTACCTGTGAGCATACCAGCGTCAGCAAGCTCAGCACTGGTGATGGGTACAGTGGGACCATCCACTTCATATGCTTTCAAAATGTACTTCTCAATTACACCTATGACCCCAGCTGGTTTGTCCCAGGTGACCTCAATGCTGTAACCATTTATACTGTGAACTCTTGAGGGAGTTGGCACATTTTGTGGAACTGTAGAAGGATAAAATAGAAAATAGAGAAAATGGCAGTTCTAAGGAGACTATTGCCCCTATTCTTCACTTTTAATGGCTGCAGTAAATCAGACTCAACCATTAGCATAAATACAATTTATTAGAGTTGTAACTTTTCAGCATTGATTTAATATGACTGCACATCTTGAGCTATTCGGTTTAAGCTATATTTCAAAACCATCAAAACTCCATCTACATAACATTCCTTCTTGTCTTGTTGCAATTTTCCAAAAACATTTCATGTATCAAACATATTTAAGCATCACTCACAAAGAGAGGAGGTGGATTGTATGTAGCTAACAAGCACAGGCATTATAATAATACAATGTGGCAGTACTGCAGCAGAGAAGAGTTTGATATTTATCAGTTGGGTATATAAGCCACAGAATGCTACAACTATGAAATGTTTCTAAAAATCTCCATTTTCTTTTACAGAAGTCCTTAAAAAATTAAAGCTCTTCCATTTATTTTCCACAGACATATTTTATTTCCACAACGCCATGCACCTTTCTTGGGGCAAAGCAGATACTTTTAAGGCCTTTTTTCTTTTGCAAAATCCTTAAATCCTTTGCTTCTAATCATTCCATATTACAAAAAGGAAAAAAAAGAAAAAGAAAAATTTAAATGTTTTAAAGAACTGGAAAACCAGGATCATATATGCATAGAGTTGCTAATAAAAAGAAATTATTCCATTTCCTATAACCTTTAACTATTTCTTGGATATTACTATGCCAAGTAAAGGTCTGGTCAGTAACAGCTTCATCACAGATGACTGCACAAGGGATGCAGAGGAAAGACCCAAGGAACACCATGGCAGGATGATGGATGATGAGTTTGCTGTAGATGCATGTGGACTCCCTTGCCCTGCTGATAATCACTGGCTTTACTTACCATCAAATAGCCTATTTTTGGGTAATTTTACTGTTTAGCTTCGTTAAATATGAATGCAGCCTCGTTTTTTATAAGAAGGGTACAGCATGGAAAGTATAAAAATACCTGGAAGTTGTGATTCTTCTGTAAAGAATGTGATACTCTGAGAAAGCTCCTATTACAACAGCAATATATTGATTTCATTAGTTATGAAGTGTATCACAGGGTGAGGCAAGGTACTGTACAGCAGATGGTCCTTCATAAGGGATACAACAAAGCCAACTCAAAAATAATTAAATAGTGCAATTATTGTCCAACCCCAGGGAACACAGACTGCTCAGTGCTGTGGTCAGTTTGCAAAAGTAAATTTGTGGCAAACCTTACAGTTGTCAAATGGTTGACATGAAAATATGTATATATTTTATCCCTTCTGGGTGGCACACAAAGTATAGGCTCTATAAGAATGCATCTGCAAGTCCAATATTTATGCTTGTGTTGCATATTTTTTTAAGGTGATACATTGGATGACTTACATCAAAAGAATGCTCTGCACTGACAAAATGCAACTGGGCTTCAATTTCAAGAAAAGGGGAAGTTAGTGAAGTAAAATACACAGAATTGTAAATCTTCAAAATCTTTCTGGCATGATAAAGTTTGCAAAAGCACTGAAGAGAAGAGGACAAGTTTTTTAAGTGTTCTTCATAAGACGTATGAAAAATTTAATCTTCAATGTATCATCTTCCTACTCTGAAACCTTCTCAACAAACTATGTGCTTCTGTTCTAGTAAATACTGCCACATTTTCACACATGATCTATGGACTACTTGCTAAAGGAATCCTCATTGAGCAGCACTGAGTAGCACATCCATGTGCAGATCACTTACAAAAACAACTTTCACAAGTCCACCTTGCCCCTAGCAAATACACGTCCTCTTATTTTCCACAGCTTGTGCCTGCTATCCCAGTATTACCTTTCTCTACACCTGATTTTGTAGGTCTAAGTTATATGTAGGAAAATATAGATTAACCTACTCCAGCTGACTCATGTAACATGACGTTAGATGTGCATGTATGAACACAAATAGATGGTTGCCCTTACTCAGTTAATGCAGTTCAATCATTCACTGTCCTTAATTACATAATCTACTAAAGATTTGGAAAATACCTCGAGTTATGAGAAGAAAATACTTGGCTGAACACTTTACAGCTGATGACTGTAATCTGGTACCTGTTAGAAGCATTAAGCAGTTTCCCCCCCTCAGAAACACTATGCAAGGTTCACTAATCAAAACTGTTTTGGTTGGATTAATTCCACAGAATCACAGAACGAGCCAAGTTGGAAGGGACCGCACTGGTCATCTGATCCACCCGCCCTGCTGAAGCAGGGCCATCCTAGAGCACAGAGCACAGGACTGTGTCCAAAGAGTCCTTGAACACCTTCCACCTGACTTTAAATAGCTTATAAAAATAAGAATGAGTAAACCTTAAAATTTTATTTACCTGATTCTCTTGTTCGAGCATGGGTCCACGCACTAGATACTGATCCTCCTTCACTTAAGGCAACCACCCTATAGAGGTATTCTTCAAAGGACATCAAGAAGGATAGAGGAAGTAAAAGATTAAAAAAATATACTGAACACAGTAATACATTAGTAAAGAAGGGAATGAAAATGCTGTATTTTACTTAAGGAACCAACGCGCTACCTGTAAATGGTTGTAGAGCGCTCTCATAAACACTCCGCTCTTTTCCTCGGTACACAAGGATGGAGTCATTTCCCCTGCAGTTAACAGCACTGTCAGTTGATAGGCATCCGTCCAGATTGACTCTGACAGCACTGCTGGACACAGATGCCAAGTTAACGACAGCACCTCGTGTAAATTTAACATCCTTCATGCAACCACCGAAACCTAGCAAACAGTAAGGGATTAGTACCACGTAAAGAGCTTCAGTCAGTAAGAAACACTTCTCTTCCTTTCACTTCTATATTTTCTACATTAAAGACTGTAATGTGAATATGTTGACTTTCAACGTGACATTCTGTCTCCACTTTCAAGACACTAAGCTGGTAAATTCCTGCCTTACTGATCTACACTTTCCCTATTAGCAATTCTGTCCCACAAGAAAATATCTTTCTGTTTTCTTTTTCATCACTTCTCACTTTGAAATTATTACCATAAACGTGATTCTCTGACTTTTAAAATCAGCTTTCTGCTGCTTGCTACTATTTTGTAAAATATACATACTCCCTCAAACTGAAAAGAATATGTAGATCAACATTACAATTAACTTCAGGAGATCAGATGGAGGCATATCAATTTTGTCTAACAGGGACATAAATCATGTGCAGTTTATAAACATACTCCAGAAACATAACTCCAAACTACTTGTTTATGATTAAAATTTTAAGAAGCTTAATTTCATATTTATTTTTATATATCCATATATTTTTGACATTCCTATCAAAATTACAAATACATTAAATCGGTTACTTGCAGTTACAACACAACTAAAAAATTCAGAATGCAGTAATTAAAACTTTAATATTTACTAAAAATTAATAAATTGATATAAACTTGGTCTCAAATCTGAGTAGTGTTTGGTGCTTAACACAAAACCAAACTAAAAAATAACCAAACTGCAGAATTCAATTAATTTAAAAATTAACTTTGTGAATTAAAAATCTGCCTCTCACAGATCAGTGCTTCTCCTCAGCTTTGAGAAAGCTAAAGTATTTATCTTATTTATATCTTACATACTTTTATTGACTTTATTACTGCAAGATGACAGATCAGAGTAGTATTTGTCCTCAGCCACCTGAACTGAGAATCTAATGTCCATACACAGTTCATGGAAAAAGGGGTACTGAAGGCAGACATTCATTTTGAAACATCCTCTAAAACACCTTCTCTCTCCACAAAACAGGGAATTTGGCCAAACTGCTCCTTAAAATGAATACATCCTAATGTAAGTTCAACTAGTAGAGCACAGTGACAAATTAAGTTTCTTAGTCTGTGACAGAGGAAAGAATTAGTCCCAGTTTGTGCAAGTATCCTAATCATAAGATAAAATTAAGTTCTTTGATTTGCAGTGAAATGCATTCTCTACAATCTATTTCAATGCATCATTTTAAAATACTGTTTTAGCTACATTTATCACTATTTGAAGATTTTTCACTGATATCAGCCAAGCAATCCTGTCTATTCTCAAGTAGCTGCAAACTAAGCAAAGATAGTACAAATTTTCACAAACATTCCTGACAGGTAGCTTCCCTCTGAACCTCCCCGGAGGGCACATGATGGGTCATGCAAAGGCTCAAATCCAGCTAAAATTTCTTAAAGTTGTAACTCACATAGAGGTGAAGCAGGAGGAGAATAATATTCATCACTTTTTTGCTGTGAGCAAAACAACATTCCTTTCTTAAAAACTTAACTATCAAGCAGTCATAGATTAAGAAAACTTTTTCTAAATCTTTATTAAATGGGAAGATCTCTATATCCTATTATCTTACATCACTGCAGTCCTAAATAAAAGTATGGTTTAAGGTGTAATACCTAATCTTGCTCACCTGACCTACACTTAGGAGCACGTAAGATAATATTTATCTTCAGACACTCTAAATATAAATTCACAACCGCCATCTTATTTTGTGGTGTGCTGAGGACGTCTGGTGGGAAAGAAGTATTTATTGATGTGTCTTGATATGCACTTCAGACATTCACTTTATATGTAATTCTGCCCTAGATTCTTTGTTCACAGATCTCTTTGCTGCAGGAGTTGCAAATGCATCCACTCACAAGGCTACACCATCTGCTACGAGGCAACACTGACAGGGTATGACTGGCGAGCTCTTTTGGGCCATAAATATTATGCACACAGAACCTGAAGGAAGGTTATATTATATATGATACCTAGAGCTGGAAGAGTACTTTAAAAAATAGTCTTGAACCATTCTATAACCATGAAATCAAAAGGCTCAAATACAGCTCACTTGAATGCACACATTCAGAGCGAGCTCATGCAATCAAAGCCACTTACTGGATTCCTCTCTAATCACTTACTGACTGATACACATTTGTCCACAGTAGCTGAAAAATACCCCATGACTGATGAACAGTTTCACAAGTAATGAAAAAATACATCCAAACAGAGCCAGTTGAGTAGACATTTTTCAACTAGGCTTCCTACAGTAGATCCTTTTGTGGAGACCATTAGTATCGGGATGCAATTAATGTTTCTCTCTTTTCCCTACAAATCTGACCTGTTCCAGAATAGAACGGTCACAGTAAGGACTAAATATATGATTGTCTTCCTTCCTTTTGATAATGAGAAAAACATCATGGCAGCCATAGCCAAAATGCAAGTTCAGGCATTTATACTCATTTAGTTTTTAGATCAGAATCAGTATTGCCTAAAAAGACTAATAAACTCTCAGCTGCTCTTCCATGGGGCAGCATCCAGATTCATTACAGTGATTTAAGCTAGGTTTACTGTCTCCCACTGGTTTTGTATTCCAGATCCACGAGTGACACAAGCTGATTGAGTAAAACAGGTTTCTGTGAATTGGCATTCTCTGTTGAAGATCTGAGATCATCTGGTTGGGCATCTCACTTTACCATTTCCTACACCCCAAGTCCTCTCTTACCGGACAGACTGCCTCAGGTATCACTGGAAGAATTTTTATAGCATTATAAAAGGACAGGTCTAGAGTAAAACTAGATGGTTAGGGATAACTGGTAGAGTCTCAAGAGGTGGAAGGAAAAATTAATGTTACAAATTCATGAATTCAGACTATCAGCAGCAGAATGTCCACTTGGTGCATGACACCAGTTTTTGAAAACATATGTTGCTTTTGGCGTCATCTTACCTTGTTCTAGCCCCAGTTCTCTATAAAAACTCTGAATCTCAGGTGGGATTCCTCCTACATAGACAGGTGAGTTAACTTCCAGCTGCTGAACACGGGGTTCGAGTGCCTGCTCTCTCAGTTCATTCATAGTGGCTGAAATCACAGAGCCCTCCTTGTTCACGGTGACTTCATTCCACTTCCCATCACAATAAGACAGTCCCAACCAAAGGTCCACTTGGGTAAAGATAATGCCAGTTCTTAAGAATATGTTTAATATTCCACTTTTCAGCTCAATCTATGCATTTTAAAACAGAAAAAAAATATTTGAAGTAGACATCAAATACACAACAATGACAGAAAGTTATTTTATAAAACATAATTAAGGGAATTATGAATAAGATCAAAGAAAAAGGAATTTTTTATCTTCAGGTTAATACTGTTTGCATATGCTAAATAGAGTGTATCAGTTAATTCAGAAGGTAGGAAAATATATTTTTTATTTTTTTGACAACTTACTTTGGCACTAATATATCTAAAAAAAAAGACAATGAACAAGACTGTTTTGCTTCTTTTTGAGAATGAGAAAACATTACTTTATCGATTCATTTTTTAGAGGAATGTAACAAGATAATAAGGAAATGAAATGTCAGACCTGATTAAGGTCTTTTTAATTGGCTAGTGAACTCAATTTCAAATTTTTCCAGCATACATTGATTCTTACATTCATACATTTCATCCTTATTCTTCTAAATCTTGTAAGAAAATAATTGGTTTTGTATGTGCTTTTTGAGATTAATGTGCCAATTCTCTAATAGAAATACATTTTACTTAAATTTTTCACTGCAGAAGTTTCCAAATGCTTTACTGCAAGGCTCTTTATCCTGACTCCAACACAAGTAGGCTGAGACTGTAAATTGGCACGTATAGAACACTAAATACTTAGGAGATGAACTGGTGGTTGAAAAATACGAACATTTCACAAAAAGACATTACTGCTTCTATGCCAAAACCTTATTATGTGAAATAAAAACTGCAGATTTAATATAAATTCTTATCACTATTATTGACAAACTGACATATTTAGTTTATATTAATATTACAGTGTTTGTAATTGGATAGTATTTCCTCAACAGGAAATACAGGAAACACCCCAACTGATGAAAGAACTGTGTGCTTGAAGTGCCATGGGGAATGTGGCTCCTATTCCCCAGCACACACTGACTTCTTGCTCCTGTGACAGAGGGACTTTCTTTATTCGTTTCTTTGGGACCACAATGTTTGCTATTTCCATAAATTCAGACCCATTTACAGCTAAGGACTCTACAATACAGGTGAAGGACTGATCATGGCACCAATGCTGATAAGAGCAGCTGGAAAAAGCAGCCCATTGGACAAGTCACTGCTTTTCTTTACTGGTGAGAATTAATATGGAGCACACCATGCTGGTGTGAAGAAAGCATTCCAGAGGCATTAGTACAGCAGCATGCCAGAAACCTGCCAGACCTGGGAGCCAGAGAGAGGGCATGGTGTTTGACCCAGGGTCACTACTCAGCACAACCCTCCTCCAATTTACTCATCTTGGCATATTTTTAAAGCAGGCAGTGAGTGATGCTTGTGCTTTTTGTGTTGACCTGGACTGACATTCCAAATTCAGAGTGCAGCTAAAGATAGGGGCCCACTGCTCAGTTTCAATTCTTCTGCACAGTGAAAATAGAAAAAAAGCTAAGTCCTGCATGGATCTGAGCACAGATTTATAAAAACAACACATAAATTGTTTGCTTTACACAGAATTCTGGGACCACTTTCAAAAAAATTATTTTTAATCATTGTGATTTTTAATCTGTCCTTGGAAATATATTATTACTTGAAACCAAAAATGCATGAAGATCATATTATTCTGCCAAGTATCTCAGTCGCCACCTCTCAACAGAACCAATCTTTATATCACAGCCCTAAACCAAAGCAGGTTTCAGTTTAATTTTTCAAAGCATGCTTGCTTTTTAGAATTTGCATTACAAAATTTCATTAATGCTTTTCTCTATGCACACAATTCTCATTTTTGTCTGCCTAAGCACGTAAGGTTGGAACTAGGAAAGCCAAAGCATAGCCTGAATCTGGAAGATAAGAGCAGCAAGAAAGATTATTCCACAGTCCCACTAGCAAACTGTGGTATCTCTCTGAGACTGATACAGGCACCAACCCTGAATGACCTGGGCAGTAGGATGGGTTATACTGCCAATCAGTTTGCAGTTGATAGCAAAGGGAGCTGCCATCAGTATCCTAGACATGTAAATCAGCTTTGAAAAACAGTACAAAGTTGAGATGGATTACAAACTGAACACTGGCAACCAATGCATCCTTGAAATGATGAGGGTGAACTAGCACTGGGCTAGGTTAGAAAAAAGGTGGGCAGAGGTTCCAAGGAGATGATTCTTCCCCTCCATTCATCATGTGTAAGACCACATCTGGACTATTGTATCCAGTTGTGGACACTGGTAAATGTGTGAGTGAATCCAGTGGAGGGACACCAAGCTGGTCAGTGGCTGGAGTATCTTGGTGTTGTTCAGCCTTAAGGGCAAGCAGCAAGAGAACATATCTGTTCCACTGCCTATAATGCAGGGATGCAGAGAAGACAGGCCCAGACTTCTCTCAGAGGCTCATTGTGAAAGGATAAGAGGCAAAAGACGAGTTGTAAAGAAAAATGGTAAGAGATCAGGGCTGGTTATTTTGGGTTTTTTCACTTTTTTCCCTATAATGAGGATGGTCAAAGACAAACAGGCTGTAGAATTTGGAAAGTTGTGGACTGTCCATCTGTAGAGAGATACACACTACCCAAACATGCCTGGAGCAACCTTATCAAACATAAGTTGGTCCTGCTTTTAGCAGAGATTTGGAATAAATTACTCCAAAAGGTCCTTTCAACTTAAATGATTTTGTGGCTCTGTATTGCACTCTCTGCAGGAGCCAGTCCCTGCCTCCCTCAATCTGCTTATAAACATATGATTTTGAAGATGAAAGGAATATCCAGACATAGCTCTGACAAACAAAACAGGTAGGATAAGGGCTGCATTAGAGGCTGAATGACACTTAGCTAAAGCTGCCATACAAAACAGTCTCAACAAATGTAGAACTAATAGAGTGATTATGCCTTTAGCTCCTTTGAATTGCAAAATCTTCCTGAGATTCAGAAATATCAGCAGAGACAAGCAATGGACTTCAAAAAACTTGTTAAGGACAGGCAGTCTTTGAGCCCTTTGAAAGAAAAAGTTCATGGCACTTCTGCTGATGTGCAGCCAATCATTCTAGCTCAAAATCTAGCCCTGTTCAGAACTTCCAGCCAGAGAGCAGGGACCCAAACACAGATACCTCTGTAGCCTACTCACAGTCAGTCACTCTAATGGGAAGGAAATGAGAATCTCTTCTTGACACCTAACAGACAGAAATTACTGGTAACCAACAGGAATATTACCCTCACAAGTCTCATGCGAATACCAGTCACTTTGCTAGATTTTCCAATTTGAGTTCTCAAAATTTTGCATCCCTCCTTAGCTTAATCGCAGGTAACACTTTGATCTTGCACACTCATTATTTTACTTCATGCAGCTAGCTACTGAAAAGTGCAACTCTTTGGAAAAACCTCTTGCAGGACTTTTCTCTTAGTTGCAGCTTTGCAGAACCAAATCATCAACTACAATGTCTCAGTTACCAGTACTACATAGAAATTTGATAGTGCTTTTGCTGCTGTTGAAGTGGTCAGCATCAAAATCAGTCAGGCAAACTTTATCAGTAGTCTCAAAATCTTTTCATCACATAAACTCATGAGGAATCATATGCCAGAGTGAGAGCTAGTGAGTCATACTAGTGTAGCTGGTCACAGTTTGCTTGTAATTATTATGCCTGGATCCAAAGATAATCAGATTGACCTCGCTGGCTTGAGTTAATTCTCAGGGCATGGAAGTCACAGAAGAAGTGACCTTTATGCACAGCACCTTTCCAAGACATCATTTTGTTCTTGAGCAGAAGATGAGAGTCTCTGGCTGTTTGGTAGCAGTCCAGCCGTGTGTGTAGCTGTAGTCATTCCCAAACTATAAAGCTAATAAGAGAGCTGTGACCTATGCAAAGGGAAGGGTCAGGGAATACCTGGTACTCAGGATAAGTGGTATAGCTCATAATCTGTTTTGCTGTGCAAGTGTCTCCTGACCAAAGCTCCTAACAAAGACATCATAGCTCATGCACAACAAGCTACACCCCTCGTTTTCACTTTCCATTAACCTCTTCTTGTGAGATCAAGTGTACAGAAAAGCCTTCTGTCATCATTATCCATGTGCAAAACACAGAGCTGAGAGACCTGGAAAGGCATGCACACACTCACCCTCTCTAAAATTCCTTCATAGTCTTAAGGCTATAGAGATGTGGTCATGATTAAAATGAGATAAATTTACCTGACTCAGGACAAATGCTAAGAAAATTATCCAGTTTTCAGAGCTAAAAATACTATAAATATAAAACAAAAATCTCAAAGGTTGAAAAGAAAATGAAATTATTTTGGCTAACTACTTTGTGCTTTTGACTCCACTTTCAATTTATTAAGTCCCCTGTCTTCCTTTATAGTCAGAATCTATTTTCTCACATTTCTGGTAGTCTTGCACAGAGCAAGAGAGAGGGAACAAGACTCACCTACTACCAGAACCTCCAGAAAAACCCTGTGAATACCCTTCACATAAATAGTGCCCCTGTGCTGTGAATTACACACGTACAACTCTTTTTTTAGGGTGGGACAGTAGCATATATGTAACATCTTATGCTATTAGCTCATGATCTTGGTCATTACTTGAGAGCAAAATTAAAGTAATAACTTTTAGCAAGACTTGCTATAGGATGTCACGATAATTTTTTACCTAAGGCTGCTTTAAAAAGAGGAAGCAATCAGATCTAGCAGAATTCAAAACCCAGGAAAAATTATCTGCTGGAAAAGCCAGTAGTATAAAACAGTAAATATGGAGTAAGTTATAATTGACCTGAAAAGGAGAAAAATATATTTATATGGTTTAGGTCAGAAGTTTAAAAGAGAAGGCCCATTAGACATAATGCTACACAATAAAACAGGTTGTGACATGACAGCCATTAGCAAAACAGCTGCATAATAATAAATAAATAAATAAATAAAATTCAGTAAAAGTGCAGAAAGAGCAGATTGGGTCATAAAGAATAACAATGCTCTCAAGAATACCCAAAAATAAATTATTGCTTTCTGGAACAACTGAAAAAATGTATTTTTTCCCATATAATCCTCTGTAATATCTACTAGTTGATGTAAGTATATTTGACCTGCTACGCGGTGGTGGCCACAGTCTAATTACACTCAAAATCCTTGAGAAAGAAAAGTATGAAAATCCAGACTCACATAGCTAATAAAAGAATTTGAAAAACTAAACCAAACACATTAAAAATAAACAACATATTGGAAATTATAGAAGCACAAATAATTCTGAGCATAAACAGTCTTATTTAATAGACACCAGAAAGAAACTTCATAGACACTACCTCACAATTTGACTAACACAGGATTTGTGAAACTTCTTCTAGAGTCTTGGGAAAATGGTGACAGAGATGAGATCAGAAGGAATTGAACTGGAACTAACTAATTTCTGTCTATTTGTTTTGAGTCAAAAGAAAAAAATAATTATGGATTATAAAAATAAACATATACTTTTAAGAGAAAGCTCTATTAGGAGGCCAGATAATTTCCATCATGACTTTTTCTGAATTACAATTTACTGGATTTTGTTTTAGTATGAGAACTGGGAAAATAGGTAAATTCTATGCTTTCCTAGAAATGAAGTGAAAGCTTTTAATACACGTATTTTATTCCCTTTTCTGTTCACTTCTAATCCAGTTAAGACAATAATTCTGCTTTTCACACATTGATATCTTTCTTCTTTATGACATAAATAACAATAGTAACTTAACAATTAGCATCTGTTCAGGTATTTTTGCTCCACTACAATGTGCTGTCCAAAGAACTTCAAAGCTAGCAAGACATGAAAATAATTTATGGTTTGAAATTTCTTTCAGTGCTAGTTTTGCATTTGTGGAGAAAACTTACAGGTCATGTCTGAAATAGATTTAATTGTATTTTTGAACTTACTGCAAGATAATCTGGGCTGTCTTTATTGTAAACAAACAAAAGCAATCCATTCAGTTGATCTGTTCTGAATTTGAATGAAATCTCAAATTCCAGTCCACCACTGAAAACACCTGAATGCAGCTCCAGGAACCCTTGAAAGAAGTGAATGCATACATTACTTAATCAAATAAGTAAATTGGTTAAACAAATCAAAAGTAAAACTCTACGTGCTACTTTATACTCTGACATGAAGAACTCAGGCTTCAAGATTATCGTTCACAACTTTATCATTCAGCTTTGAGGACAGTTATCAACAATGTACTGCAAGAAACCAAACCAGTAAAATACCCTAAATTTTTTACCTGGCTTTTTTTTGTTGTTGTTGATACCTTATAGGCATGTTTTATGTCCCTACAAAAGTGAAAATTCACCTTTCAGACACACATTCAATCTGCATACAGTTACAGCAGCACTATCTGCAATTCCTCTTCCATACAGCAACCTTCTGTCAACCAAGAGACACAATTTTAAACCAACAGAAATAATTCCATATAGCTAAAGCTGCCTAGAAAAGCAGACCACTGCAGCTTTTGACACAATCACCTTCTCTGTCTCAAGAACATATTTGGATAGAACAACAGCACAGCAAACTACCTCTGCCAAGAAAATGTGCTCCTTTTGAGAGTCCAATGGGGCATCCTTCCCAAACATGGTAGACATTATTTTGTTCTTCAGCATTCTGCCAGTCCAAAGATTCCCAGTTTTCATAGGGAGTATGCACTTTTTTCAAAAATATGTCACTGAGACAGCCCACAAATCCTTTCTGGACTACACTCTTCATACCTGAAAAAAGGAAAATATTTTTTTAAGTTAATCACCTAAACTAAACATAGGAATCAATTTATATGTTTTCTATATGCTGTTCCTCTCCTATATGTCCAGGTGTGCACAGAAAACAAGACACCAATCAGCTCATAAAGCTAAATCCAGATTTCTGGATGGGTCTAATCACTAAAGGCAGCACCTACTGCTATGTAGCTGAAAAATATTAAACCTTTTGAGATTTTGCATACAGGTACTTTCAAATCAACAGCATAAATCTACTCTATGAAGACACAAAAAAGCTTTCTTTAAACAAAACAATAATTCTGAAGAAAGGCATGTATGTGCTGAGTAGGAAGCAATAGTGTTGCAACAGCTGAGTCAGAGAAATATATGTTTAGAAGCTTCATTGGGAAATTATTGTTTCCTTTTTTGTATAAAACAAAAAACCAAAACCAACTACACATAGCTGCTGTCCCTTCTTTGTTACTGGGGGCAAAAATTTCAATCCATTTTTATAGGCGCCCTTCTCTTAAATGGTATTTATAGTCAGTCTCATTGTGAATATATAGCTGGCATTTTTGAGAGAGACATCCTGAATTACCTTGTGAACCAATGTTTTAGAAGAACAGATGCATCTATTTCTAGTTTTAGTGAGGTGAAACAAAGAAGAGGGAGTTGAACTCTAGTGTACCCTACATTAATTTATCAACTAGATTTCATGTCAGAGGCGGAAACACAAACTCAATAAACAATTTGGCTTTCAGATTAATATGAAAAAAACAAAATTCTGGATATGAATTCACTGAGAACAGCTGATTGTATACTTGTGTAGACAGACACCTCTGTCATCCAATGGCAGTTTACATACTTAGCACATATTCTAAGTTTATGTATGAAAACTTTTGTTTATTGATCCTTCAAGAACCCAGATATGATCCAGCTCCTCCTAAATTCTATATCTGTAAAATACAGGTACATTCAAACACCTCTGAGCTCAATACAATAACTTCTGAAGGATACAAACTTATACCAAAAAAGGCCAGCATCTTGTATCCCTGCATCAAACTGGGATGCATAACCATGTGTTTAAGCTAATAAAAACAATTTACATGGGTATTTTGGAATGAATTTGTGAAATATATGTAAAACATGCCCCTAAGTTTCACACTCATACCAGTTCCTTGTACAAAATCCATTAAAATGCACACAGACCTCATAAGCTGGTTTAATGCTGATGAAATCAGCTATACTGACATTTCAGTCTATCCCAAAAG
Organism: Muscicapa striata striata; assembly: GCA_030060385.1. Taxonomy (NCBI): domain Eukaryota; kingdom Metazoa; phylum Chordata; class Aves; order Passeriformes; family Muscicapidae; genus Muscicapa; species Muscicapa striata. The sequence continues at coordinate 1,985,740 of JAREIS010000027.1, read as the reverse complement.
ATAAAATTTTAGAAACTGCACAGACTTTTTTATCATACTTACCTTCATCCTTTCTTACAATAGTATAACCCTGTGGAAGTCCTCCAACAAAAACTCCTGTGTTCTCTCCAATAATGGTACTGCCACTAGTTGCTAAGGAAGAACCTGAACAAAATCATTCATTTTTCACATATTCAATGCTTTCAACAGATTTTCAACTCAATAATGACACAATAGACTAAGACTTTCCTAATTCATACCCAGGAAATATCTACAGCTCTATTTGACAATGAGAGATTAAAACAATGATAGATTTACAAACACAAAAAGAGACTTAGTATTCAATTATCAAAGATTCACAGTGGATAGATCCCTCAGATTAACAGACAAACCAAACAGTCAGAAAACTGACAGAAAACAGTCAGAAAATTGAGTGATTTTTTTTCTGTATAGGTGAACACAAGTAGCGAAAATCAAGTGAACAATACCCTTAGTAATACCAAAGTTATTGAAATAAATTGATTACCTGTGTACTGTCCATCCACTGTGATGTTTCCTAGAGCTTGAATTCTTGTAGCAATTATTTGGTGCCAACTGTTATCATTATACACCTTTCCACCATCATTAGTTGGAGTAACTGCTACTGCAGATCCCTTTTTATTAACAGAAGAATCTGATTTAGAATATTTTGAAGGCAACATTTAGAATAGTATCTTACTCTTTTATGACAATTTATAGCATATAACATCTAAAAATAAAGACAGCAGTCCTTTGGACTGCTGAATGATATTTTGGACTTACTTAACCTTCTAAATTTAACTACTAAATTTAACCTTCTCAAATAATAAATGAAGGATCAAGGATTCAGTTCCATGTCTATTAAAAATAGAAAATCCTGTGTAGTCCCCCTGATAAAGACAAGGATGAGGCACAAATATTGAGGGTCATGTCACTCTGATTTTTGCTTTTTTATTGATTTTTTTTTTATTATGTCTCTAGTTACTTCAAAGATTGCTATGGCTGTGAAGTTTGATGGCCATGGTTCAATGTGCCATCCATGGAGAGCAGCTGCATATCAGGATTGTTAATTGTAGCACCTGTCCACGTGAAGGGATCCAAAAAGGTGTGCATGTGTAGCATGGTAGATGCATGTTCTCTCCATGTTAACCTGGTATCAAAAGGACTGAAAACTTCTAGATGAGAAAGTACCATACATTTATGGGGGAAAAAGGTCAGACCAATAGATTCAGGAAAACAAAACAAAGCAAAAATCTCAAAAAACCCTCCCCAAATAAACAATGCAAACTAAACAAGAAAAACGTCCACAAAGTAGTTACTGACATTGCTTTTATGGTACAAGGGATTGTAAAAATGTATTTCAATTGAATTAGAATTTTCACCTGGTTTTAATAAAACAAAAAAATATGACATGAAGGGGTGAATTTAAGGACATTTATTACAAACACAGAGAAATCTTTTCTGAAGTGTTGAGTAAGGAGTGTAATAGATGAAGTTACCAAACTAAATCTCAAGTATGTAAAAAACCAAAATATTACATAAATTAATATAATGATGCAATAAAAATAAAATTATTATATTTCAAGAATTTTCTTGGTATTTATATCCACAAAATAATCTCACTTTTTAAAAATTACCATAATATTGCCTCAAGACTTTATATCATTCTTAAAGTATCTGGGAACCCAAAGTTATTCTGTTGAATTTGCAAAACAGAATTGTCCTGTACAGCAGGCAACTGCTGATAGAAAAACGTTTCTTTATACAGATACTGTGCTCTATTAATGAATCTCAACCACTGTAGCTACTTTTTGGCTTTTAAAAAACCCAAAAGATATATAAATTAAAAATTTGCTTCCTTATAATTTGGGGGCCCAGCTTGTAACTTTGCAGCAGCAAGCCAGACAGTACAACAACTTTTTTCTAGATCTTCTAGTATTCTTTGTGGTCCAAGGTTCTTAGAATTATGCACATGGAAAAAAGCTGTTGATAGAAATACCTACCTACTTTGATTAACACTAAAACCCTCCTACTAAAATTTAGTATTCTGCCTTTAGTGATGTTTATTAGAAATTGCATTTTGTCACACAGACTTACGAACCCTGAATACATTTTAGAGTTACATTTGGCATTGGGGGCTGTCACTGTGTATCCTATGTATCCAAATATACATGTGATGTGCACATATGTACTCAGTTAAAGAAAAAATTATTTCCTGTGAATATTTATAGCACGTTTCCAGCTCCATTCAGCCTGTGTCCTGGTACTGAGGTTTGGAGAGCAGCCCCTCTGCCCCATAATAAGAAAACAAAGCTATATATCCTTACATACTAATGGCACTTTTTCATATATTATTTTTTATTGTCTTCTCTCCTATTTCAACATTTTAATATTTTACAAACACACACATTTCATTATCGTAGTTTAATAATTAAAACCAGAACTGGTGTCATGCCCAATTAATGTGCCCTGGTAGCATGCCCATTAGTTTTTCCATTAGTGAATTCAACAATACTAATGGGATTACTAGCATGGGATGCTAATTGGGCGTGACATAAGAAACTGGCTTACTTCTTAGCATACCCTTGCTAATGATGAAATTAATGAGCATTTTATTAAATGCTGTCTCATCAAAGTGTACTTAGTTAGCGTTAAAATTGTTACAAACGATGCTGCATTCTAAAGATCAGGTGCCTGAATAAGTGGTTCTTCGTATTGTGTTTGGCAACAGTCTAGAGCATTAACAGTTTTATACATCAGAAACCACATTTATTTGTAACCAATTCAATCTGGGACCACACACCTGTGCTTAATTTTTTGGAGGGGAGGAGGATGGGGGAGGTTGGAGGGAAGGCAGAAGACAAAAAAAAAAAAGTTTTCAGGGCTCAGCACGTGTTGTACTGGAGAGGCCTCTTTATACTTTTTCCAGAATAATCAGAGTCACTCTGGGATCACATTCAAACAGCCTGCTGTAAGATGGTTTGTCATGGATTTTGGAAATCACGTATTTTGAAACCTAGATTATTTTTCTATGCCATACAATAACTCCTAATATTTGGTTGCTGTCAGTAATAACTAAGTAAGTATAAATAGTTCTTGTCATACTGATGTTTACATTGAAAATACAGAGAAGCATAACAAACATGAATCTTCAGAGACACTGTCTCAGGTGCCAAAGTTTGAATGCAACAACACTTTTCCCAGTCAAATTCTTTCAATACCTAAACTCCTACTACTAAGAAGGTGAACAAGTACTGAAGGTTTGCCAGTGCCAAGGAGGAAGGTCTGGTTGGGAGTCATAGCCAGGCATTGTCCAACTTCCTTCCTTTTTATGTGGGATAACAACCTCACCCTCAGACTGTGCCTAATATTTTGGCCTCTCCATGACAAGAACAACCAACAAGGCAACACACACAAGGAAAGTATCTGGTGTTCCTCCTCTTTGCTGTAAAATTTAGTAAATGGATCATCTTCTAAAATGGAAGGGCTGGATACAATTCCCTCCATCCTGTGAGAAGAATCTCAGTCTATCCTCAGACTGTCCTAATCCCTTAGGAAAAAAGGTGCTCCACATTGGGCTTATATTTCCACTGTAACTGATTTCACTTGGTATAAAATATTCAGTGCTTCCCTGGGAAAAAAAGGAATTACCTGTAGCCACTGAAAAATAACCACAAATTTAGCTGGAGTTGATTGTGTAATTAAGGTGTAGATGTAAAGACATCACGATAAGGAAAAAAAAAAATCCACCAACAGCTGAAGTTTTACAGACACTCTGAGTTTGGAGGAAGATCTATGGAAAAATGTGATTGTTCCAAAGAGACTAAGGAAGACATCTGTGTGCAAAAAGCCTCATGCTTCCTGGACCATGAGTAGAAACCCGCAAAGAATGGCAGTAAAACAATTAGGAAGGAAAAAAGAGCAGTTGCACAGCACAAAAGGGAGACAAAAGGGATGGTCAGACAACAGGAAGATGAATGGTGAAGTACATGGAGCTCAGAGAAGTATGAATGGACAGGAAGAAAAGGATTTGAAATTAACACTGAGCGAAGGAAGAAGAGAGGCTGCTGAAGGCTCCCTGCTAGGAGGACTTGGCAGGACCATCCCCAGAGCAGACACAACAAAGAGAAAACACACTGCTGATCACGAGCAAAGATACAGCCCAGCATCCTGAAAGGAACTAAGGGTACACATAATTAACCTGCGACAGGTCACAGCTGGAAGGGAGCACAGAATATTACACCACACTGCTACAGATAAAAAGCTGCAGAGACACAATTGTCATCAAAAAGAATGTTTGCAATTTCTCAGAGAAGAGCACAAAGGAAGGGCCATAAATGGTTACTGTATATGCCATGACTATAATTAGAGACAGCAATGCCTATAACCTGGCTAAGACACCACATGATGTCAATAAGAAGTAATTAAAACATTTGCACACTAATGCAGACTGTGATGCACAAATTAAAGGTGAAGAAATGCTGTTACAATACAGGATATCTGACACTGTAGGATAGGAATAGCAAATCATGGCAAAAGGTAAAAAGAAACTATGACAAAAAAACCCATAGAAACAACAGCAATGACAGTAAGGTAGCACAGCATATTAGGGATACAGACTGAAAATTTTTGATAACTGAATTTTCAGAGGTAAAAGATTTTGAAAAGGTTTCTACACAAAACACTTTGAAGTAGGCCACTGTATCCTAATTCTGATTCTGAGAATGTACAGGAATCTCTTCCACATTATTAATAAGAAATTAGAAAGCATTAGCTTTCAAGATAGTAAATCAACTATTAAGACCTACATTGTTCTTGGATGCCTTGAATGACAGATTTTTTTTTTGTCTAAACAGCAATTGAAGCAGCACCATAGGCTATTTTATAAGAGGAAACACCACTGAAGTGATGATCCTGAAAATCAGCATGGAATAGAGTTGCCTGATTCAAATGAAACAAAAAGATAAAAAAACATTCATAAACAAGTAATCTGTTAAAATTTAAGACAGTAAATTTTTATTGAAAAATATTACATGAACTGAGAAGCTCTGAGGACTGAATATGAGACCTGCTGGGCTTTTTTACACTTAAAAGACAAGTAAAAATACGGGGGAAAGATTAAAGATCCAAAGCAGGTCTTCCTGCTTCCACTCTTCCATCTCTCTCCCTTCCCGTTCCCCAGACACTGTGGATCTAAACAAAGTATCTTCTAGGGAATAAACAAGCTGATATGTTACTTCAGAAGAAGCAAATCGACTAGGACTAGAAGGACTAGGAATACTATTAAAATGTCAGTTTGAAAAAATTCCATTCCAATTAACCATCAAACAATAACAAAAAAAAAATCTAAATAAACCTCAGAAGATCTTGCAAAGGAAATAAAACTTTCTTTTCAGATAAAAGAAGGTATAGGTGTAAGAGAGAAAACAGAATTAGTCCCTATTAAAATGTGGATGAGGAGAACATTAACAACATTAAGATTGGCCCCAAAAACTGAAGTACACAATAAGATAAAACCTGTATGTAAATGCAGTAGAATTAATATTTAATTTATATCTTGGGCTTAGGAACAGATGTAATATTTTCTAGCATGGGATCACATGCAAGCCAGGCTCTGTACAGCACCTTGCTTCTTCTGTAGGTGCTCCAAAGCTTAAGGGGATATTCATTACTGCACAACACCTCCATATGGTCACAGAGTGACTGGGGCAGAGCTCAGGAGGCAAAGGTTAACAGTGGGTTAGAAAATCTGATAATTATTTACAGTTTCTTGCATATTTATGAAATATTAGTGAGGCCATAATGTTTTTTAATTCCATAAGGAGATCCAGTTTTGGGGTGCACAGAAAACACAAAATACCCAAAGAGAAATGCAAAGCATGTGGCCTTATTTTTATTTTGTTGATACCGCCCTCATTATTACTATGTTTTTGCATAATGGTGACATGCTGATCCCTACAGGAAAACATTTATAAGATGGAAGGCAAAAAATAATTGACTAACATTATATAAACTTATTAACTAATTCAAAACTTTGTTCTGCACAACTTTGAAATCTTGGTAGTTTAAGTTGTAGTGGCACTGACAAAAAACCCCACCCATAAAAATGAAGGGAAAAAAAAGTCTTACATTGTGGCATACATAACAATAAAAAGAGCAAAGATTTAGTGTTTCAGTTTTTCTCTCCTCAAAATCTCCAGTTACCTAAGGGTTCTGAGATGCAACTTAGCTTGTATCAAGTAAATTTAAAAAACAAACAGGAAAAAACTCAAAAACAAGCAAACAGAAAACAACCAAGGATAAGAATGCAAAAAGTACAAAGGTAAATGATATAAACTATTTTTATAGGATCCTGTCTTTTGCTGTACCTGTGGATCAAAAAGAAAGTAAGGACGCCCACTCCTCAGCTGCAGTGCAATGTATTCCTCCTGTTTGCCAGGTGATGCAGAGAAAAAAATCAAACCATCAGGCTCCTGGGTTCTAAATTTCACTTTAATACCTGATTGGAAAAAAGCAAGTAGATGGTTAACACCAAAAGTGGTTATTGTAGGTTATAACAAAATTTATGAATAAAATATAATTTTAAAAACCACAGCAACATTGTAAAGCAAAATTATGGAAGTTCTGTTCACCCAAAACCCTGGCTAGACATTGCAGGAGAAATTTTACTAATGCAGATTGTAGTAGCCCTGGAGAGAAATTTCTGTGAGCCCTTATTCATCTGGAAAAAAAGACATGCAATTGTGATTAAAGTTGCTTAGTAACTGCTTTCTTAAGAAAATATAATTCAGATATTAGCATACTATTCTAATAGTTGATGTTTTACATGTGGATTTTCACTTTAAACTTAACATTTCTGTAGGTAAAGTAAAAATGATGCTTCTGCATGCAAGGATTTGCATGAAGAACAGTAGGGTTTTGGCTCCAAAAGATTTATGTATGTGTTCACATGCATATTTCTCTATATATTCTTTTATAAACATCCTATCTAAGTGCATAAAGAACACTTGGAAAAGAAGTGGTTTTCCAACAAAAATTGGAAATATCCAAAGGAATAATGGATGAACAAAGCTTAATTAAGAACTTTCCAGATCATTATCAATAGTCTTCCCCTGAGTGTATGGCAGAGCCATGCCTTTCCTGGACACATTTTTGCAAACTGAAATGAAAAGGCAATAATAGCAATACCCACCTATTCTATTCACTTCCATGACATTTCCATATAAGGTGCTTTTACAGAACAAGGCAAGTTATTGGGTTTTACTCAACTCTTATCAAAATATCCAGTATTTTCCCTATTTTATGTCAGGCAGAAAACAATAAAAATCTAAAGTTTTTATTGTAGAAAGCAGCTATATTAAAAAAAAAATAAAAACTATAACTCTGACACGCATTCATTTAAGATTATGCTTGTTAATTACTTATACCTGAAAGAAATATACTTTGGCCTCTTTACCTAATCACATGCAGTGTTTTCATGTACATCACATGATGCAGTCAGAGACACAAAACATTCACAAGGCAATGAAAACCAGTCCTGCTATTAAAACACCTGCAAAAAACAATGGCACACAAGCAACCCCCTTGCACCCAGAAAAACTCAACCAAGAGTGTCCCTAGTTAAGGAAGAGCATAGCTTTTCCTGGCTCAGAAATGAACACTTGCAATACTGTGAGGTTCCAGCTAGTTCCAGCTGCAGTATCTGCTGGAGAGGCTGAGACTGGTGGCCTCTAATCCCAGCAGTGGGGAGCACAGTTAATTTAACAAGCTGCCAGTGTTTTTATGGAGCTGCCAAAAGACATTTCTGAAGACCAGAGGATCCCTTCTCAAACCTAATTCAGAAGGACAAACACAAACAATTGAGTTTCTGCAAAAACACTCTTCTTGTATAATATTGTGTTAAAAAATATAAATTAAATGGTTCACAGCAATAAAATTGCAGAAACTACAGAAGTTTTCAATTGTTATGCAGAAGCCTTCTTTTTCTTTGGATATTGAAGAGTCCTGCTTGCAGAGCACATACAGCTTTATAGATATTATAGATGAGTCAGGAACTGTTATTTCCTTCTAAATCCATTTGTCACCTATTAATGCACTGAGAAAAGGACTTCATCCCTTTAAGTTCAAGGATCTTTGCCATTTCTCATAAGATAAGGAAGTTTAATGTTAATAATTTCTCACATTTCTAGAAGTGACTACAAAGAGAGAAACTACATATTAATAAAACTTCTGCCCCATAGACAATATTTTCACTGCATGATAAAAAAAATTGTGAAATTAATATTTTCCAGAAGAACATAGTAATTAATGCTGGACCTCATGGTCAATACAAAGCATGCCCAGAAGTCCATTCAGACTTGTAGCAACTGCATGTCATTTTCCTCTCTCAGTGGCACTGAACACTAGAAATGGATTTACTTCACTTGGACCTAGAAACCTTTCCTTCCAACATCTGAGAAGTTTCACAGAGCTTGAAAACGACATAATATTAACAAATTTTTTTTCTTTTTTTTCATACCTAGGGAGAGGGTGAGACATTTTTCAAGTTTCCCAAAGACTGATGTCTATTATTTCAGTATGCATGCCTAAAATCTTAATTTCAATGTTAAATACAATATATAAATAGAAACATAAATAAAGCGGTGACATTACAATTACTTCTGTAATTTGTCATATACAGAAACTGCATCTCAGCCACACAACTCATGCTACTAAATCTTGGATGGAAAACATGACCATCTGTGGGGCATAGTAGGAAGGTACTTTTAATCAACTGAATCTTGAATTGCAACTCAAGAATTCACCTAACACGCCTGCTTGTGTGACACAAATCATTGTTCCACAAGAACTTGTTATCATTTCTGGGATAAAAACCAACAGGAAATTCTACTACAAATTAAACATTAATGTAGATCATTCAAATAAATTCTTTAATTCCATTTCAAATTATAGTTGCAATTGGAGAAGCTGTCAGAATTCCTTTAATTATAAATAACGAAATTTATTTAATTTCTGTAATTGAATTTCTTTAATTATAATGGAATTGTACAACAACTAACACAAGCATTGTACATAGTGAACATGAAAGATGAAAAGAAGACTACAGAGTAATAAAAAGGACAAGTAAAATAAATTAGTAATTATTTGCATTAGTGTTTTCAAGTATCCCAAATTGTATTAGGGCAGACTAACCTTCTGTCAGGATCTACATACTTTCAATTTATGCAGTAGCAAGCAGATTGGGACTGGATTTTTGTCCAAGTTTCAAAGATGGCAACCCAAGTTAGAATGGGAAGGAAGGCTGTGAAACATGACCCAATGTAGGCATTTTTAAAGGCACTCAACTGAGATGCAACATCAGCACATTACCCTGTGAGGGGCACAGCTTTGAAAGTCCTTTTCACATACAGGCTGATTTATAAGTAGAATGATATAATATTACTCTAATTTTTGATGTGCCAGAACACAGTTTTTTGTCCAATAAAGAAAATGCATATGATAGGATTTTTTTACCCACTCTTTTCTTGCCTTGTGTAAGTTTAGCAAGGCTCAGAACTTCAGCAGCATTTTAGATCCAGACTACCTGGATTCAGATTCTCCTAGCACATTTCAATACAAATTACAAGACCAACACAAAAGTATTTAAGAGGTAGGAATGTGCCCTTGAGACCGCACTTCTGGCAAGTTTACAGAGCACATGGGATTATTTTGAGTTTAGAAGAAGCAGTTGGCAGTCAGCAGGAAAATGATAAATTAGAGCAGCTCCTAGATAAGCATAATATATACTAATAATTTATAATTATTACAGCAATAAAATCAATTTATGACTAATTTGAAACCACTTTTCTCTCACAAAATAAAAAGTTTTAAATAGGTTTTATTTGACCAAGAAACCATTTGCCCAAAATATAGATAGTAACAACTTGCTGTAGTGTGTCTTTCCAAATTAACTGAACTGAGTTTAGTTTTTCTAAAAGAAAGGTTTTAAAAAAGTCAAAAACATTTCAAAATATGAAAATGCTTAGAGTCCTCAAAAATTGTCATTTGACTTTTTGGGGAAGAGTAGAGGTGAGAATGTGGGGAGGGAGGCAAGACAATTGAAATCATCTTTTGCAATAATAGCTGATAGATTTCAGCAAAGTGACCTACTTAAAAATTCATTTTGTCCCCATCATTCAGCAAAAAACACCTCTAAAGCACCTTTCTCTAAAACTAGATGTTAAGAATTGAAAAATAGCAAAAATGTAGAAGTTATTATAATTACAAAATACAAAAAAAATTATCCACAAATCTCAAAAGTCTCAAGACCTTTCACTAAAACTTAGCTATAACCATATGAACAACTATCCAAAAGTACTAAGTCAAATAAATATATCTCCAACCTTGTCAGTGATCAGCAAGACTATTTTTAGCTTAATTTTCATAAATACATCAAATCCAAACCCATATGTGTAAGATTGATAATAAAAGGAATAATAGCTTAGCATATTATGGACAATTTCCTTGTAGACTTAGGAAAAAAATAAGTGGAAAAGAGCATACACCACAATCGGAAAAATAAAAAAGAAGAAATCTGCCAAATACACTGGAAATCACAAAGCAATTTCAGAAATGAATTTTGCATAATGTGTGAAGCACATCCATTTCCAGTGAATTTTTCCCAAAATTGCACAATTGTAGAAACATAATTTGCATTTCCATTCTACTTACACTGTTACATGAAATGGTTTCAATAATTATATAATTGCACATTTCAATGAACAGAAAATTGTTGGCAAAGAAAGTGATCACTTTATGCTCACTGAGAGCCTTATTTGTGCATAATGCCAGCTAAAATTAACAGAAATTGTATATAAAATTTTGACTACAGCATTAGGCTCTCAGCAGTCCCTTCAGGATGACAAACCTTAAGTGTTTATTTAACATTAAGACTGTGTACAAATGCTCTTGCCTAATCAAAATACATTTTCCCACTGAAATTATAAACCAAAATTTGTTTTAACTGGGGAGGGGGGAGATGGAGAGTAAAAATCTCAGTTGCTACATACCTCAATAGCATTTTGTTGCTATTCTCTCTGTGAAAGTGATACCTCATGTCATCACAACAGCTAAAAGAGATTTAATTAAATTTTTTATATATAAGAAAATGCACCTTTAGGAAAAAAAATAGAAGGAAGACTTAATGAAAATGGATAAGTTTTCAAAGCAGTTTCACTTAACTGATAGTGGAATTGGAAGATAATAAACTCAGAGGACACCTCACTGGACATACTTAATGAAGATCCTCTGCTGAATACAAGGACTTCTTCACACTTTGTGTTGGCCTACAGCTTCCTGGATTTTATTACAAGAAGATGGAAAGCATTCTTCCCAAAGCTGTCCAAGACCTGTTGTGTTTCATACAGGATCAGGCTTCATCTTTTACTGTTACCTTAATGTGTTCGAAAACATTTTCCACGCTCATCATCGCTAACATTACACTAAGTCAGTAATTCCATTGATGAAGTAAATCCTCTTCATTTTTGCTTTAGCTTTTTTATTAGAAATATAAAATACCTACTTAAAAGTCACATATCATATGCACACACACATATATATTTGTATAAACCCACATACAAACAGTTCCCAAACTTTTTCCCAAACTGTAACTGGACCTCTTTTTCTTTTGTGATCACAGTAAAACCAAGAGAAGCTAAAAATCCATAGTTTCTAAATTAGACTGTACAAAAGCCCCATATTTTGAAAGAAGTCTAACTTTATTCAGAATGACTCAAGATACGAAGAATTTTTCTTAGGTATTCTTAATACATCAAACTGCCAATAAGCTAAATCAAACTAAAATGTTGAGCAAGCATAAACACAGAGTATGGTGAATGAATGAAAGGTGAAAACATGGAACACTTCTTCTGGAAACCAACTGTCAAGCAAAATCCCAAATCATCTTGATGAGATCTGAGTGTTCCTTTTACACTAAAATGACTAATTTGATACCTGTTTTTTCTTATTTTGCTTGCTACCCCATTATACCCACTACTGATAAAACAAACAGGACATTTTAGCTTTAATCTTCTTACTACATAACCCAAATAACTTCAGTCATGTTTGCATTAATGCTGCATTAATCATGTTGTTGCGTATTAATGAGTTTTCAGGCTATGCTAATTACTGTCATAGATTCTGCAGCAGCCCATTAAATATACAAATTACAGAATTAAAGAGCCAGAGCTCTTCATGATTAATCTTTAAATGGAGAAAAACTAATGATGTCTGTACAAAGTTTCCCTCCACTTTTGGCTGACTGAGCCCAATGAACAATCAATTAGATTATTTGAAGAATAAGAATACTGCTCATACTAAAAGATTTGTTATGCTGTTATTCTATGCAGAAGACACACATTTATAAGTTTCCATCAAATGCACTCCTGTAACACATTCCAGGCCTTAAGGTCTCCCAAAGTGTTGCATGGGGAAAAAACTTATGGATACTCCAATTCATTACTGCATACTCATAGGAATCTGCTGGTTCCATATGAATACAGTAAATCAATCTTCTCCTTTTAGCAAGGACACAAGTCCTGCTACTCCCCAGTAGGAAAGATTTACAGCAAACCTTGGTGAAAAGAAAGCCAAGATAAGTGTAAAGTCATTTGATAAGATTTGATGTATTAGTAGCACTTTATCCCCTCACTAACAGAGTGATGCTTTGTCAGGAATAGTGCAATACCTAGTACTTAAATCAAGAGATTCAGAATTAGGAGACCTTGGGTCTGTACTCAGCCAATGACTGGGGTATGTCACCTGAGAGGCATCACTTAAAGCACCTTCACTCCATATTCCTCCTTCCTGAAGAACCCTGGCCAATACAGCTCGTGTAAAGTTCTATAATGTTTGAAAAATTCATTACTGTTCTGTCTTCCACAGCCTAACACACAGATAAAATCAGCAAAACACCCACATGTATTCAGAAAAGTTACCTAGAGTTTCTCACATTTGAGAAACACTAATACTTCCAAAAGTGAGAATTAGTTTAGCTTCCTCCAAACACTGCATACTGTGCAGAACATACAAGACTTTCCTAAAGAGCAAATTCTCAGTCTGTAGTAATATTCTACTGCACATCATTAGGTGCAGTTCAGAATTAACTGGCCATTCCAGACTTGTTCTATCACTACTTTATACCATGAAAAACTAAATAAACCCTTCTTTATACATTAAAGAATTTATATTTATATTTATATGAAGTAATTCTTTAAGAGAAAACTAACCTGCTCAGGGCAAGATTGATCATGGCATAAGAATACTTTCATATAAAGTGAAAGAGACTGGTTGACTGCAACTAGTGCACAAGAATAATTTGTATTAACACAAATGTTAATACAAACATCTGAGATTGCTTAGGAAAGGCAGCTAGGGAGCAGAGAAACTTTCCAACACACACTCAACACATAAACAAGACCATTTAAGGGAAGTTAAAAGAGCACTTAAGAGAAGTAAAAAGGAAGTTCAAAGCAAAAATGTGGCTTTCATAGGTACTTTACAACTTTCTCAGTGAAAATAGAAACATAATTAGGACAAGCTTTAAAATATTGGCACATGGTATCTAAGAATTTGGCAAGACCCAAAAGCAAATAGTTAGTGTGCATACCTAGATTTATCTAAACAAAAAAATGAAGGCCTTAGAAAAACATATGAGAGATCAGGGTGAAACCAGATATGAAGATGCAGGTGATGCCATTATCTGTGAGCATCCTCTGTCATTAGAGTCAACAGCCAGTTCTTTACACAGACTTTTAAGCAATACTATCATTAAAGAAATCAGTGACCTGCCTTGAATTCATTTATTAAGCAAGTCTATTAACAGAATTTGTAATTGTTTTCCACTATGTACATTGGGAAAGCACACAATGAGCATGTCATCCAACCAGCATAGCCTTCTCAAAGCATAGCTACCAGAGTAGAAATAAAACTCTAATTTTGAAACACACAGAATCAAATGCTGCTTGTTGTGAAGATCAGCTGCAACTCAGATTCTGTGCTGCTCAATACTGAAGTGAAACATGAACAAAGAGTCCAGATTTCACTAAATGGTTTTTTTGATGTTGATGCCCAACAAGCAAAAACTGAGAAAATTTTAATCAAACATGACCTCTCTCAAACATTTTACATTATTTTTCCTTATTTATTAATTTTTTAAAGCCTAGAAAAGTTCAAAATACTCTGATTTTGTTAGAAAAGGAAGAAATAGTTTCTAGGAATAAGAATCCTTTATGAGCAATTTCATTAATTCAAAGGTTGATATTTAAAAAATGGAAACAGAGGCAAGCATTCATCTTCATTTTAACATAAATTCTTTAGAGAAAGAACTGTATTCTGTTACCCGTATGTGAATTAGTGCATAAAAAAGGTCATCTTATGCAACAAGGGTAAGGTGGGAGAGGCTTCTAGGTGTTAATGCAATGCAAATCATAATTACTAGAAATATGATGACAAGAAGAATCACTTCAAAGATTTACAACAGTGCAATCTATAAAAGGTCAACATCACAGTGAAATCAGAAACGAGCTGGAGGTCAGTAGTTGTAAATAGCACTTCAATTATAAGCCTTTAGTTAGTATTTCCAGCAGTAGTACAAATGTAACACTGTACAGATAGTAATTTAACTGATCAAGGGAAAAGAGTTAGACCTCAACTGAGTAAAATGCAAATACATCAAAATTAAAGTCAGTGTAATGATCTGAAACACAGCAAATTTAGACAAGCATGCACTAGCCAAGGCAGAATTACATTCACACAGCATCTCAGAAGCTGAAAGCACAATAACGTGGAAATCCTGCAGCAAGTGAGGAGGATTATTGATTAGACAGTGTACATAAGGAACAGAAGAATAACTAAAATAAGCTGATGAGTGTCTGGAGAAATACTAAAGGACAAAAATGGAAATGTAACAAGAAGGGGAAAAAAAAAAAAAAACCTTACAGACAGAAAGACACCACCACAGTGCAAACACTCAGCAAAAAGTGTAGATTAAAGTTACAAACTCAGCAACAAATGCTACTCATGGTAGAACTGAAAATAAAAAAAGTTTAGAATATGTTCAAGTTAATGCAGTGATTTAAGGTAGAGCACCAAACTGCAACAAAACTGTCAAATTAAGAATTAACTGAACAGAAAATATAATATTTTCATCAAGAAGTATTTGCAGCAGTATTTCCCTTGAGTATTCTTCACATAATCCCCTTTTCCAAAGGAAGCCTAAAAGTGGTTTTATTTGTAGGGACTAAGCTCAGAAAAGGATTTCAATACAATGATCAGGTGCAAGCTTTATGTATGGATATAGAGGAAACTGTGAGGGTTCTCTCATTGCATTCTAAGCTATTTACCATCTAATGGAGCTACACCTTGAGTGTGCAGCAGGTCCTGCTTTGAAAGTGTCAATAATATTCCATTACATTTTGTTCTGTTACCCCTGTGCCTCTGTACCCAGGAACTGCACACTCTGTGAATTAAGTGCTTTATGAGGTTTGGCATGAAATGTTCACTGAAAATATATCCAAACACTTTGTAGCAACTACACAGAATATTTTATTAAAATATGATCCAGAGCCACCAAAACACTGTCTGCAATACCTCAGTTCCAGCAAAAGCACAGTCCTTACAGATCAGGACAGAACAGAAATACAAATGTTCAGCCCAACCTCTCCAGTGCTGGAGATGATGTAGATGATGGCATTTTTTACTTTAGGATTCAGATACTAGGTGAAATCAGTTTATTCAAAACATAGTGCTGGAATATGAGAACAAAGTACATCTTCCCCTTTTTAGTGTAAACTCCTTTTCATTCTAGTGTTAGGGTCTTGCCTAGATTACTAGTCTCTATCAGCAGTTAATTATGTCCTTAATATGAATTTCAGAATAGACCAGAGCCTGTATCTACTTAATCAGGAAAAAGACCCAGTGACTTCAGTGAGAAACCTACCTGAGGCAGAGTTTATTTTATATTTGCTTAGAATTGTTTGAATTCATGAGAGAAATGCAAAATAAACTTTAAAGCAGAAGGCTGCTAAAATGTAATCTACACAAAAAAATAAGAAATGCAAGTTGGAAAGCTGTTAACCAAATTCAAGTCTCAAAAGCAGGAAATTCTGCTGAAGATGGATAATATAAAATAACGTAATATAACATAACATAACATAACATAACATAATATAATATAATATAATATAATATAATATAATATAATATAATATAATATAATATAATGGGATATGCAAGGGAAGTTGCAGCTGAAGGAAGTGAGAAAAGAAAAAGCCAAAGGTATGCAATTTACCTTTCCTTTCACAGAATATTTCTTGTGGACCATTTAAGTCAGTACCACTTCATGAAGTGCCATTTCATAGTTGATTTTATAGTATTTGTACTTTGAGCTGGTGTTAGGTTACTGTTTTTTATCTTTGCCTTTAATGGTTTATGCCTATGTCATTGCCAGGTATGATTTGCAATTTGTACTAACACAGTTCTGCTCACCTCCCATCCACTTCCACCTCATCTTGGTGCAAATATTTGTGCAATTTTCTGCCTCTCTGCTTCACCCATCTCCTCTCTTCTTTGATCTTATCTACCCTCCTTTTCTGCTTATTTCTGCCCTTCTGCCACATTCTCTGTCCTTCTCTTTTGCCCTGTTTTTCTCCTTCTTCCCCATACATCTCCCCCATCCTTTCCACTGTCTGCCCAGCTCTGTCTGCCTTTCTTAGACTTTCTCCATCCTTCCTTGACCTCCACTGTTAGTTGTAACCTAAAAGACAGCCTTGCCCCTGCCTTTAAATGACCATGTCAAGGCAAGGAAGTCAACAGGATAAAGCCAGGATACTGGGGCTGCAAAAGTTAACTACTATGCACTATCTAGAATATAAACAGAGGCAAGTGTTGCATGAGAAGCTAAGAAATCTAGAAATTTTCTCTTAGAAACTACTTCAGCATATATGTTATCTCTGCTTACTCTCCCTAACATTTCCCAGTGCACAGAAGGAAGATTTTGTCATTACAGCACTCACAATTCCTGGAATAAGTTTGAAAACAGAACTGGGGAGGGAGGGAAGAACCACCTATAAGTAGTTCCTCAGCACTGGCTGCTGCTATCATTTCCTTTTCACTTGTTGGAAAGCCATAGCTTAATACACAGCCCAGTAATTGAACAGGGAATTTTATGTTATTTATCATATGCTAAGATCATATTCACCAAATTCACCAACATCCTCTGCTCTGCCAAGCTTTCTATACAGAGTGTGCCATAGAAAACATGACCCAGTGCAGTAAGCCAGCTGTGGAGGTTGTGTCATCAATTTGTAGTCTGGCATATTCCCAAGAACCAAACCCCTGCACTCACAGGAAGCATTAAACACATACAGAAGCATAAAACAGAACTGGCATGGCAATGAAATCACATTTATCTATAGCTGAATATTCACACAGTATGAAATACTTTCAGAGTGATAAATACAACTCCAACCCTCCCTCTGCTCTGGTTTTTAAGGAAGCACTCTGGTGGTATGCAGTGGACATGGAAAAGCTCCTGTACTACATCCAGCAACCCAGCTGATGTGGTCAATACACCTTGCAGGGGACAGATATAATCAGGTACTCTGTCCTGTGTGCAGGAAAATCAGAGTGGTACACAGTAATGCTGACAGTAATGGAACACAGAGGTAACACCTCCCTCCTACCCAGGTGGTGGAGATGCTCCCTAGAGGAGGATTTGAGCTGAGATTTTCACCATGTGTCCAGATGCAAATAAAAGCCAACTGGTGCACAAAGCAGCACCAGCAGTGATATCTGTTGTTGTTTCAGTGCTTTTCCATGTATGGTAAGGATTTCATTATTTTCTCATGGCTCTAATCAATACTTAAAAGAAATTAAGTTTCTCACTAAATGCTGAACTATACCTGTTGGTACACACCATAGGGCAGATTAATGTCAACTTTTTTTCCTAAAGAAAAAGACAAGTAAAGATTTAACATTCAAGTGATTTTATTAACCTAAATAAAAGGAGATAAGGCCAATACTGAAAATACTTTCTTTTAATTTCCTCACATAGCATGATGTCATTTAACCCCCATATATTATGATATTTTCAGGCAGGTATTGATTGAGCCTATGTCATCTTTTCAGAATTTTTAATTCCTTAAGGGATTCTTGAATTAAAGACCTCTTTGCTGTAGACTGCCTTTGAGTTGACTTTTACATTATTACTTAAAATATGAGTGATTACAGAATACATTACAATGACTAATTCAGAATTATGGCAATAAGGAAATTTCTCTTCTGCAAAACTCACTGATATTTTCTTCTTTCTCTCCCTTTTTCTCAAAATATAAGACTTACTGCAATAGAAAAAATCATTATTGACTACAATACTGTCAGTAGATTAAATCAAAAAGTGGATGATTGGACATACAACATTACTAAGAAGTATTAGACTCTTTTTTTTTATTCCAGTGTGATCATTTTGGTATCTTTACCACTTGCAATGCCTCATAGAAAGACACACATATTATAAAAGGAATAATCTTTCCTCATGTGCTGTAAAAAATCACCTTTTTTCCTTTCCCTTGTGTTGCCTGAGGATTCAGATGACACCAGCTTGATTAACTCACTGATTATTTTAAAGTTTTGCTTGTGATTCTAGAGCACTGTAAGGGCAATGGGAAAAATACCTCATCCTTAAAAATGCAAAACCCCTTATTTACAGATGCTCTTTAAAGCACTAAATAAAAAGAATAATTAAAATGAAACTGCCTCTAAAAGGCTAAGTTCTGTAACTGTAGTAGCAAGGCATGCCTAGCACAGAATGGCACAGCCACAGAGAAGGAAAAGATTCCCAAACAGCATGTGTGTCTCAGCTGTGGCAGAGCAGGGCTTGCAGCCATGGGAACTCAGGTACTCCACACCCCAAACTGCTGGGAAAAGCCTGCACTGGACTGGCAAGGCTACAAACCTGCAGCCAGCTCAGTCCTGTCCCACAGGAAGAGCTCTGGGGAGAGGCTGCTTGCAGTTCTTAACGCATTTCCTCCCAAAACATGCAGGAGTAATCCCGAGGCTCTTAGGTGTAGAAAGACTTCAGGAGAACTGGGCATTTCCATCTTAAAGCAGCCTTGAGCCCTGGCCATTTCTCAGGCTGGCTGCAGTAGGTGGTCACTTTGAATTCTGCAGGAGTACTGTGCTGCCCTGATTTCCACCTCTGACATTTCCCTGGCCCTTTCCTGCCTATGTGAAAGGCAGAAGGTCTGGCATAAAACCAATTATGCAGTCTTTGCTTCACCCAGGATTCCCATTCAAGTCATTTTCCCCCTTAGTGCATGCAGTTCAGTAGCATAACTAAGTTTACACAAAAAAAACCTTTTTTTTTTTTTTGAAAACTAATGAAGCTAATGTAACAATTTAACATGAGTTTGGAATAAGCAGCTTAAATTGGCAGATTTCAATCACTGAACTAGAACAATTTGGGAGAGAAAAAAATATAAAACAGATGAAAGAAATATTAAAGAATACTAAAGGAGGAAAATAAATGGGAGAAACACCCAATTTTGAAAGCTGGAGTACAGAGGCAGTGCTTTTATAAAAACTTTATCTTCTAAAAATAATTAACAAAACCTTAAAAAAATAATAATTAAATGTACAAATCTTTTGTAAAGGAACTCACTTCTGAGTAGGGCCAAAACTTATGTGGAAAGGATTACTTCCATCCCAAGATGGAAGTAATCCCTCTCTTACTTCAACAAGCCTAGTCAATGGTAGACATTCTCAAAAAACACTTATTGCCCACAACCTCCTTGAATCTTCCCAACAAGGTTGGTTCTACAATTCACTTCATAATTTGTTTCTGGCTCAAAAGATATTACCTGGGATGGCTGCACCTCTCAGTCTAGCCGTCGTTTTGTTCATCCAATTATGAGGGCTCATGGGAACAAAGACTTTAATTCGTGTAAATAGATTCCCCCTCCTTCCTCCCTGTCTCTGCAGCAAGTCACTGAACAACCTGAAAATGCATGAAATAAAATCCCCCAAGGGATAAAACTCCACTACACCAAAATTCCAACTATTTACTATAGAAGGGAACACGTTCTGTTTGTGGTTACACCTCCACCAGTGAAGTTTTGTTATTAGTAAATCAAGAAACTTTTAAAGTAAACCAGAATACAAAAGCATTATTAATCACCAAGCCTAGGAAAAAAAAAAAAAAAAGAATGAAAGAAAAAAACTCTATATAAAAATGTGATACTATTTATTATTGAACTATTTTTTTCCTTTATTTGGGAGAATACCTGAGGACCCATTCCACTCCAAGTGTCAGTTTTGACAACTCTACCCAGCCTAGAATAACACTAATTAAAATTTAGGCATATAAGCACAATCAGAAGAAAGAATTTTAAGCAGACAGGCTTAAATATAAAGTTTCAGGCAAACCCAGATTTTTTCTTCCTTTTTTCCTCCCTGAGGTAGATAGCATGCTCTTTTCTGAACTCTGCAAGAATACCATTCTGTATAGCACCAAAGAGTGCCACCAGTACAAATAACAATGACTCTCTGAATTAAAGAATAGAACAGCAAGACATTTCATAGGTTGCCATCTTGTTCAGTATTGAAAAATATTTTGTGCTACATCTACTTTGTTGACCAGCATTGCATAGATTACAAAGGACAGCAGAGAAAGGTACACAAAAAATATCTAAAAAGTAATAGGCATGACCCCTGAAAGCCTAGTTTTCCTCCAGTTAAAGTCCATTTTCCTAATAAGAAAAAAATGTAAAGCACTCTGTAAGAATATGGCCAACAAAAGAAAAATCTCTTTTGCAATGACTATAATAAGTACATTATCAGTTGCAGAAAGCACTGGAAAAATTTTAAATCTCATAATGGCTTGGGTTGGAAGGGACCTTAAAAGGTCACTTTGTCAAACCCTGCCTGCAATGAGCAGGAACATCTTCAACTAGATCAGGTTGCTCAAAGCCACATCCAAACTGACCCTCACTGTTTCCAGGGATGGGCCATCCACAGCATCTCTGGGCAATCTGTGCCAGTGTTTCACCAGCCTTGTTGTAGCCAACTTCCTTACAAATAGTCTAAATCTACCCGCTTTTAGTCAAAAAATATTACCCTTTGTCCTATATAGACCACTAAGGAAGAGTGCAGCTGCATAGCAGAAAATGCAGAAATCTTGAGTGAGTGCAGCCAAAACACTTTTCAGGGAATAGCCTTGTTTTATAATCTAAACCATAATCAGAGAGAGAGAGCAAATAATCACTTCTTAGCAAGATATAGATAGAACTTTAACAGCAGCACATGTAACAGGTTAGTTTAATAAATAGGATGGTGCAAAACCATGGAGTACCATATAAGTAATGATCACTGTTTAAAATCAATGCTCTTGCAAATTGAAGCCAATGCAAAAGGGCTAACACCAGGGTAAGGTGATCCGGTTGATGTATTTTGGATCTGCTGAAATAAATCCATTTATAGGAGCATTTGCAGGATGACTAAGTTAAAAGAGCACTGCAACAGTCAGGCCTGGCTAAGGGAACGCCTCCTCCTACTGTCAATATTTCAAACTGATAAAGAGCTGACCAAGTGCAATCAGCCCCGTGATGAATAAAAGCAAGCTTGGGACCATTAACATTAATGGGACTTGCGTGACTAAATGCTCATATATTGTTCTGAAAATTTACCCAACGGACCAAGAGACTTTTTTCTTTGCTTATGCTTCCCCTTTTTCCTGCAGACTGTATCTGATCAGTTTAAAAATGTACTGTAACATAATATAACCATCTAAAATAACTTCATATTATTAATAGCCCATGAGTCAAACTAAAAGAAAAAAAAAAAAAAAGAACTACAGATCTCACTCTGCCTACCTGGAAAACTTGTGAAAATAAAAATTCCAGCTTTATACACACAGATAAAATTGGCTGATCTAATATCTTCGGGCAGAGTGCCTTATCCTTGGGGCACAATGACAAGGACTCTAGCACTTGCCATCTACAATGCATATTAAGGAATGGTGAATGATCTGACACTCTGTGAAAGCTGGTTGAACTTTCTTTGGAAGACAGAAATACGGACTAGCAAGTATAGTCCTAAGATTATATAGATCCAGGATATGACTTGGTTCAATATTTTTAATTTCAAACACGACAATCTGTTTTTATCATCAGTATTAAATATCTATCATATAACTAGTGCTGTACCAAAAGCAGGTGACATCTTTTATCTCAACCCCCTCCTGAAATCTGAAAAACAAAACCACCAGGTAGTAAAATGGGGACCAAGGAAGCACCTATGGGGTTAGGGTTCTTTAGAAGAACATGCTGTTTCATATTGGCATATATCTATAGCATAACTGGGCAGAAAGAAATAGCATTTTGTTCATTTACAGCCATTTAATACAAAAAGTTTTTTAAAAGAATCCTATACAAGATTTACAACTGTGTGAAACACCAAGTGTGAAGTCATTGCTATACAAGAAATATTTAAAGCTTTCATATTGCCTTTCAGCTTTGGCAGAGTACTTCCAAAGAAGGTGGAACAGCAGAGTGAGATGATGTTGAGCAGGAAAAAAATTCTCCTGATGGGGAGAGAGACCTCTTTCTGGCAGGTTCCCCAGGGGAAAAAAAAAAATAAAATAAAATATAAAAGAACCTTAGCAGCAGCACAAAAGACAAGTAAATGTCCTTTAGGACTTCAAGGTTTACAACAGTTCCAAGGAATTTAACTTTTTTTTTTTCCACAGAGGAGAAAAATGCCCATAATTTTACCCAACATAAAATTAGCTGTCCCACTACTGAGTCATTTTTATTTTTAGTTCTTAGCCATGCTAGCAGACAGGAATTATATTTATTTTAGTACCTGTATTTATTTTAGTACATTATTTTAAAATCAAATGCTCTATTGGAATATGGTGCTGCTAAATTAGAGATAAAAGATTCACACATGCATATCTATCACTCCACTGGGAACACCTGCAGTCCTAAAACAGGACCATGATAGACTTAATGTAAAAATTTCAAGCCTGCTGATCAGCCCCAAGCTTCACTCACCATCTCATTTAGCCTTCAACCAAAAGACTGAAAAGAACAGTTTATGTGACTGAACAACAATGCTGGGATAAGCCAACTGTAGTATTGCCTGTTTGAAGTAAACTATTATTAAAATTATTATTAATAATAAAACTATTATTAATATGAAACGATATAAAAATATAGCATGCTGACAGGAGAATTTTGAAATTACAAAGAATGGTTCCTAAAAGCAGAATAGAGCAAGTAGGAAAGAATAAAGTGTTTTGTCAGTACACAAACTAGGAAAAAATTATTTCAAAATAACAATTTTACAGGATTTACAGATAATGAAATCACAAAATGTGAGGACTGGGAAGAACATTGCTGCACTTAATTATCTGTTCTATTGTATCATCAACTTCTTCACGAGCAGAGCTCAAAACACCAAGCTCCAGCCACTTCAGCACAGGCTGACAGAGGCAGCAGCTTGCAAAAACCTGCCTCATCCCACCTGTGACCAGCAAGGAGGATGTGCCACTGCTTCTCAGGAATGCACCTGGGCACAACAACTCTCACCTTCATGATCTTTAGCAAGAACAAACTGCAGTATTTTAGCTTACATACCAAAAACAAAACATGGAGGGGGGGAAGCAAAAAAAAAAAAAAAAAAATTGAGAATGCAGCAGTTCTATTTACACTTTCTGCCACAAGCACATCATCCCATTTGCTCTGCTCACTACATGGACTCTCCATAGAATATTAGGTCAAATGTAAGGTCCCAATATTAATCTTCATGGCCATCCATGGAAGTGGTTCAAGATATCTCCAGAGTGCCCTTTTCATTACGTTGGTGACCTCTCTGAACAACTGCTGTTAGTTTCAAGGCTCACCAGAGCAAGACTGAACTTGAAGCAAGAAGGACAGAGGCCCTGGAACTCATTAGAGGAGCAGATCAAAAATTATCACAAATTTCACATATTTCTGAAGACAGTTTGAACCCAGACCTAGTCAGGCTTTCCCAAGTCATACATTAAAACAAAAGAGAGGAGACAAAAAATATAAACCTGTATAGAGAAGAATGTCAAGTAAGAGGTAAAAAAGAAGGGATAGTTGAGGAATGAGGGGGGGAAAAAAAAAAACAAACAAGTTAGCTGAGTATGTTTTGGGAGATACTCAGGTACCACCTGCAAACTATGATTAAGATACAGTATCTCAATTATTTTTAACAACACATTGACATGAATATTGGTTAAAAAAAAAAAAATCACTAAATGAACACACCACCTTCCAGAAAAAAAAAAAAAAAAAAAAAAAAAGAAAGAAAGAATTTCAGATTTGTGTTCTGTCCACAAATGGAAAAACAGAAGTTTGTAACTCTGAATTCACAGTATAAGGAAGAACTAAATAAACAGCCAATGAACCAAATCTTTTTCCCATAAACATTTAATAGGGGTAGCAAATTTTTAAAAAAACTTGAATGCCAGACTTTTCTAAGTAAAACTATTCCAAAAGGACTATCTACTTGACATTTAAAATAAAATAAAATAAAATAAAATAAAATAAAATAAAATAAAATAAAATAAAATAAAATAAAACAAAACAAAACAAAACAAAACAAAACAAAACAAAACAGGTTTCTGACCTAAACCTAGCTATAACGTGGAAAAAATTGCAATGGTTGTATAAAATAAGCTATTTCCAATTTCTGAGGAAGGGTTTTGAAGAAACAACTTTTTGGATATCAAATTTTTTTTAAACTTTGGATGCAATATCTTTATAGAATTCTCAGTTCTGCATATTTTAAAACCAATTAACTGTAGTAATATCCAATAGAGTTAAGGCCGGTCTAGATAGCAATAGTTAGTGATTACCAGATCAGAGGCCTTACTTAAATCAATAAAGATAGCTCCTGTACATTGATTACCATCCAACACTATAAAAATATAATTGCTTACCTTGAGAGGAGCAGTGCAAATGAAATGAAAAGGTCATAATAGGTCAATAATTATTTAAATTAAACTTACATCTTCCTTCGTCTGATGGACCAACTCTAGCACGCACAGCAATGGTGGTGATTTACCAGTTTAAATAGACATATTAACATGTCAGCAAAGGGCTTAGCAGCAACTGGGTCAGCAATTTTAAGCAGTCAAGGTTCCAGGTTGTCAGCTTCTCCATTTATGCTCCCAATTAATCTTAAGGTATTATAGATCTTAAGTCAGTAAGTACAGATCTAACTACTTTAGATCAAATCTCATTTTGGGTATATGCAGAGATAGATTATAGTTACTTTTTGCAATCTTTCTACAACAAATACCAGTATACAGTTCTCTAGAATAGCTTTTAATAAAAATGCCATGCAACAATTTGCTATCAAGATCATGAATTCTCTAGTAAATTAGTTTATGACATTTCTGTCACTATATTAAATGGCCCTTAGACCAGAACAGTACTACTTGGCAGGCTTGTGTTTTCAGTTGCTTTCTGGATTCTCAGTTATTAGAGTGCACAATAACTTTGCTGTTACTCTGTCAATGGAATTGTCAATGGACAATTCTGGGCTTTTAAATTTGTTTATAAAAGTCAGAAAAATAAATATTTTCTAATCATATTTTCTTCATGCCAACTACTTTTTCACAATTACTTTAAAGAATTAATTTACATCACTTTCATAACTTTAAAAAACAGAAGTTTTTAAGATTTTTGATTCCTTCTTTCTATGGATCAGACATAGGAATTTTTTAGAGTGGTTATCCCAAGATAAAAAAAAACATTAGAAGCCTAAATTCATCAATGTCAGGAAACTGCTCTTTGCAGGATGTTTATCTAGAGGATGATGACAAAATTCTTAAAGAAAAATTATGTTTGCATGGACACTTTACATCTTAGATATTTAGGGGTTGAAAGATTCTTCCATGAAATTCATCCTGGACACCAAATCCTGATGGTTCACCACACAGTAAAAAGGAAGGCAAAGAGTCTTTTTCTCATCCTCTTAATTTTCTGTCACTTTGTGACAGGCAATATTAAAAAAAAAAAAAAAAAAAAAAAAAAAAAAAAGGAGACAACTTTTTGAAGAACACAGAAGGAAGACAATCAAGGAGATTACAATGGTAATACCAGGAGGGAAAAAGAAAGAGTGGAAGAGGGAGAAGTAAGAAACAAATCATGGTTAGTGCAAAAACTGTGGGAAAATAATTGAAAAGCAAAAGAAGACAAAAAAAAGGAAGGGTAAATAGAAACAGAGGAGAGCCTATAAAACTAGTAAGAGCTCTCCTTCATTGGAAAAGCATTCAAACTATCCTTCACATATAGATGTGCAGCAGTCAATGGCCCTAATAGTCCAGATCAGAGATTTTTAAGAATATTAAATATTTCTACCCATTGACATCTGTACTTATCAGCAATGTCCCAAATGATGGATATGTGTGGGACTGTCCTATCACACTGGAATCTTTTTAATTACTATTCAGAATAACTATGTAGGCCACTATATAGATAAAAGTAAACACTCAAAAATTAGGCAATGCAAAACCAAAACTGTCTGCAAGTAATTAATGCAAATTAATTCACCCAAATAGAGGATGAGTAACGATACAGGCTATGATTATACAAATGCACACTTCCCATAAGATATCTGCCTCAAGGATTTTATGATGTTCAGCAATGAAAACAGAATTCATCTAGCAAATAAGGATTTTGCACACAGAAGCCTGTATTTTTTGATGCAGTGCTCTGTGGTCCTTTATGGAAGAGGATGGAGAGTATGAAAAGTGGACAGTTTCACAGCCAGCACAGTTCAGTGTCAAGCTGGAGAAATCTGTCCCCACCTCTGCCACAAAGTTCTTATGCAATGTGAGGTAAACCACTTAAGTCAAACTTTTCAGAGTTACTCACTTGTTATGCACTCTTCATTTTCTTGAGTGCTTGCATTTAAACATCCCATGGAGAACTGTGGAAGTGGTAAGTGCTCCTAATTGAAAAAGGGTTGGCAGAAACACTACTTAAAACATATGAACTACTCTGAAAATTCAGGTTCTACCTATGTAAAACTCAAAATTAGCATTAATTCCTCTTTTTTTTAAGACAAAGTCCCTATTCATAAAACGAAACTGGTAATGTAAGTGTTGTAAAAATGTATATCAATGATTACAAAGTACTCTGGTACTCCATTGAAAATGGCATAGGAAAATAAATCTGCATACACTTCAGAAAAGACGTGCACTAAAGTAGATAGAAAGCCATATACAAAATAGAGAAAGGATTTTCAAAAGGCAACAGCTGGTCCATACCATACACAGAACCCATGGAAAGATAGTTTCTAATCAACTGGTTATATGCCATCATAACATATAAATATAACACAGCTGAATGAAGTTCATGCTGCTTATTTAACTCCATTTCTTAAGCTCTAGGTGCTTAATTTTGCAAGTTAATTTTTCCCATATGTACTAGTGCAGACAGCTTTTTTTTTTCACTCCAAATTACCCACAGTCTAATCCTGAATGATAGTTTTGCCATAATGGAATTATTCAGTCTATGATCTGATTGATTTTAGACCTTAAATACTGAATCTTAACACACGTAAATTTTTAATCCTTTAATTTCTCTATTCTGCCAGTAATTGATAAGGACAGTTGTACTTAGACAAGGTCTTAATTTAATCGCCCTGAAAATCAATTAGAAGGTGGAAAGCTTCCTTATATTATTATTATGAAAATTTCCTGATCAAATCCACAATGCAATCATAATCAATGCATGACACCTCACACACTTTAGTCAATACATAATTCAGTAGTTACATCTTCACCCTTTAAAAACAATATGGGAAGGAATTTACATCTCAAAAGCAGAAATACCTTAAAGGCTCACTATTAGTCAAACACAATGTCTGAAGTCATTGGACTAAATAACCTATTATAGAAATAATCTAAATAAGGGCTAGGCATGTATTAGAAAGCATTAATTTCACTTCAAGTATCTCTCCAGCGAATAAAATGGTAACTGTCTCTTTCCTGCAACCTTGTTGAAAACTCTCCATAAAATCAGAAGGAAAATTTTGGCCTGATGTTAAGCAGGAGAGGTGAATTAGTCAGCACCAATGGCGAAACACTTTCTTCATCCTCATCCTCACCTACACAAAAATCAAGTTTGATGCCAACTTAGGCTCAGCATCAGTAAAGGGAGAATTTGTATATGAACTATTACAGGATCTTGGTCTCTACAAATTGATGTGACCTGGCAATATCCACTTGAGGGTGTTTCAAGAGCTTGTTGACATGGCTGCCATGGTCAGCCTCCACAATCTTTCAGAAGCTGTGGAGATCAAGGGAAATCCCAGAAGATTGGAGGAAGGATAATGTCACTCCCATCCATGAGAAAGGCTTAAACAATGATGCAGGAAATTACAGGCACATTACTCTTACTTTAATCCCTGGCAAAGTCATGGAATGAACCTTCCTGGGAGCTGCCACAAGTCAGATGAAGCACAATTGGGAAAAGTCAGCACAGACTCACCAAGAGCAAACCATGCCTGAACAGCCTGACTGCATTCCACCACGAAGTAACTTCCTCAGTGGATGTGGGGCAAGCAGTGGACATCCTACCCCAATTTCACCAAGGCTTTCTATACTATTTTCCACTGTCTACTACTAGAGAACCCAATGTGATGGTCTGGACAAGAGGTCTGTGGGGTGGGTGGGAACTGGCTGTTAGGCAGCACCCAGAGGAGGGTGGTAAAAAGCTCCTTTT
Organism: Muscicapa striata striata; assembly: GCA_030060385.1. Lineage (NCBI taxonomy): Eukaryota > Metazoa > Chordata > Aves > Passeriformes > Muscicapidae > Muscicapa > Muscicapa striata. The sequence goes on along the minus strand of JAREIS010000027.1, from coordinate 1,956,944 downwards.
CAAACTGGCAACCTGTCACAAGAGCCTAAAGCTGTTTAGTATCTTCATAAGTGATCTGGATGATGGGATCAAGTGTACCCTGATGAGATGTGATGATGACACCAAACTGAATGGAACTGGACACTTTGGGAGGGAGAGGCACCCTGCAGGAAGATATGGATAGACTGAAAGAATGAGCTAACATCTTGCAGCTGGGAAAACAGAAACCAGGAATGCCACACAGGCTGGGGATCAGCTCTGTGGAAAAGGACCTGGGCATCTTGGGGACAAACAGCTCAATATGAGTGGCCAGTGTGCTGCTGTGGCAAACAAAGCCAACAGGATGCTGGATTGCATCAAGGACATCTCCAGCAGAGATAAAGAAGTCATTATTCCCCTCTACCCACTGCTTGTCAGGCTACACCCGGCACACTGTGTTCAGTTTTGGTTTCCACTGTGCAAAAAAAGAAGTGGACAGGCTGGAGAGAATCCAGAGAAGAGCAAAGATGATGAAAGGATTGGGTAGTGTGTCAAATAAGGAAAGACTGAGAAAATTCAGCCTTGAGAAAAGAAGGATCAAGAGAGACCTTATTACCATGTTCCAGTATTCAAGGAATAGCTACAAGGAAGATGGAGAGTCTCTTTTTACAGGGAGCCTTTTACCTGGAAAAGACAAGGAGTAATGGGTAAAAGTTACTCTTGGGGAGAATCCAACTGGACACAAGACAAAAAAAATCACAATGAGTCAGCCATTGGAATAATGTTTCCAAGAACTGGTGGATTCCCCAGCTCTGGACATTTTAGATTCAGCTGGAGAGTACTGGATCATCTTGTCTTGATTATACTTTTGCCAAGAAAGGTTGGACCAAATGATCTTTTTATTTTTGGCTATTATTTCTCATTAAATCCCTCTCTGAAAAGGTATTTTGGGTTATAAGTTTGTTATACCAGCACAAAAGAATCTCACAAAAATCTTATAAAGTAATGAAGTACTGGTATGGAAGACCCACAATTGTTCTAGCAAATGAAAACTGACTATTTAGAAATAGTTGCTTTTCTTCCACATATCTCTGCATCATCAGCTATTTGAGTTTGAGAATTTACAGAAGCATTCATACATTCACTCCAAAAGGTGACCATCCATTGAACTACTCTTTTCTATGTTCAAACCTGATTCAAATTCTTTCTTTGATCTCTACTGTTTGCTTTAACTGAAATCAGCCACTATTTAACAGAAAGTACATGGATCTCTAGCATGCTAAGCATTCAAGAGATGGTACCTCCACTCTTCTTTAAATTAAATAAACACCATGCCTTTTGCAATTTCTATCTTATAGCTTCTTCAGTTTGTTTGCTATTTTCAGCAATTTTTATTTCCCTAAATCTCTCTCAACGAGTCCCTCCATTTTGCACCTTTTCTTAGAGGTGCACAGGCACAAAAGAAATCCCAGATGTCATGCCTAAAGCAAAACAGCACTTCCATAGCTGTTTCTTCTGCTAATTCTTAGGCTTGACACCTGCAGAAAGAATGCCTACTACATTGCAAAACAGTGAATCATGCTGGCACAAAATTAGTGAAAGTCCAACTAGAGCTGTGACCAAAGGGGAAGAACTGCTCTTTTGAAAAGTACAGTCATCTTGTGGGTTTATGATAATCAAAAGACCAAATTCTGTAACTGGTTTTTGCACAGACAGATGAAACCATGATCTAGTCTACAAAAGGGTCTTTCCACTGGCAGGCTGATATAACAATGGGAAAGTTCCTGCTTTTATAACTTCCATTGTACAACACTGTGAACACATTGAACTATATTCTCTAAAAGTTACCATGCACAAGCAGAAAAATTTTTAACAGTTTTAACCATGCCGTGCAGAATGCACAACAAGGGCAAAAACCTACTTTGGCACTAAAGCCAAGAAGATGCAAAAAAAAAACCAAACCCATAATACTGTTGTATGCCCAAAGCTTGTGCTGCATAGTTGATCTGTTAAAGTACAAGAGGCAAATATGAAAAATAATATGCAAGATGAGATTCTTTTTTTCTTCTTCTTTTCTGTAGTGGCTACAGTTGAAAAACAAAAAAAAAAAACAACCTAAAAAGGAAGAAAAAGCAGCTACTTCATACCAATAGAAAGTATGTCAGGACCTAAAAACCAGCTCATCTTAGCAAAAATATTACCCCTGTAACACTGGCAAGGTCAGCATCAGCTTGGCTTATTTGTTGCCTAAGTCCCCGTTGTGCATGTTCAAAAATGTTTTAAGTTGTTTTGTTCATAAAGCAGCAGAGTTCACTTTGTTGTGCTGGATCACTCCTTTTTCTCTATATGCAGCTCTTCTCTTGCTCCCTATCTTTAGGCTTCTTGGGATTCAAAAGGAAGAAAGGAAGGAATGTGTTTTTCAAGATGAAACTCTGAATTCATTTTAAGTACTAAGATAAAATTCTACCTAAAAATCTCTGTGCAAACAGTTCTCAGGCAGAAAAAAGGATGGTTCTCTTTCTTACTGAAGCCAGCCACTTGACGGTGATATAGAAGATCTTTATCTTTCTTTCACAGAAGATGAAGATGCAGGTTCAAATCATTCTTTTGTGAAGACAAGAGGAGAAAATATAAGAAGTTGGCATAAAAATTAGAAGCATTTCTAAGGACAAGTACTGTGGCAACAACCTAGACAGAAAGGACACAAAATGCAAGTTCTGCAAGAGCTTTTTAGTGTATGATTTAATATGAAACTCTGAAAAATGATTGGCAATATTAAAAGTTCCCTGACAAAAAGTATGTTCTGCAAGTCTGTGAGACAAACGTGCTCTCTTTCTTTCTCTCAGAGTATTCAAAATCTTGGAGTAAAAATTTCTTTTATAATAGTTTCTCCCTCAGAAAATCTTGTTTACTTTCTTCAGTTCAATGTAATGAAATAAAAAGGCTGATTCAAAAGCTATGAAAGGAAAAAGTGCCAGCAGAGTGACAAAGAATACATAAAGCCAAACTAAGCAAAAAGGTCAGATTTCTCTCCTCCTCTTCCTTTCTCTCCATCTTTTTGGTATAAGACTGAAGCAAATAAATTTAACTACATTTGCTGTAAAGTTGTGTCTGTAGATTAGGGAATCCTTGCCATCAGTCTGGAGAAATAGATGGACCACAGGTGGACTATAAAAACGAGTAAAAAATCCAGCTAAACAGCAGGACTCAAAGGCTTGTGACAAGTGGCATAAAGCCCAATGGGCAGCATTTACAAGAAACTGGTACTGGGACCAATTCTGTTTGACATTTCTATTCATTAAAATGAATCCCAGGTGATGGGATGGAGTGTGCTGTCAAAAAGTTGGGAGGCAATTAAAAAATAAAATTAAGAGCTGCAGCGGATACACTGCAACACAGAGAAACCTTAGCAGGCTGAAAAAAAAAAAAAAAGGTACTGGAACTAATCCAGTGGCACCAAGATAGTCAGGGGGCCAAAGCAAAGCACATGACATTCAACAAGAGGCTGAAACAATAGGGTTTGTTTAATCTTTAGCATGGAAGGATGGAGGAAATTACTGCCTTCTTCAATTACCTCCCCTAAGGATATAAAGAAGATGAAGCCATGCTCCTTTGGACCTCTACAGTGACAGAACAAGAGGCAATGGACACGGGTTCATAGGCAAAAAAATGTGTATAGATATAAGGGAGAAAGAAAAGTAAACCAAAAGACGGGTGAAACTGGAAACTGAAACAATACTTGGAAACATACTTAGCTACTTATGGAGAGAGAATTCAAGCAGACAAAGGTCTAAACAGGTCTAGCTGGATTCAGCATGAGTAGGAAGACTAGATGATTTCTCTTCAACACTAAATTATTACATCATTCTGAATTAGTGATTAAAATTAATTTCTAACCATCTCAAATCATTAGTTGTATAAAAGAAATGCTAGAAAATATCTAAAGAAGAAAAATAAAATAGAAGCAAAACTTGTTCAACTTATGCAACCTTCCCTCTACATAGAAAATTGTCAATCAGAAAAATAGACAGCTCTTTCCTACTAGAAGTTATTTGGTTATTTGGGTAAAAGTTATTACATTGGTTATTTGGTGAAATGAACATATTTCCCAGTTTCATTGGGTTAGTCTGAGCTTATAATAGGATATATGTTTGGAAAACATTCTTAGAGGTCACAGAAACAATCCACTTACTCCAAAGCAGAATCAATTTTACCCAGGTTATTCCTGACAAACGCTCATCCAACTCTTCTTTAAAATCTGCAGTGTCAGAGCTTTCATTTCTTTCTCACAACAATGAATTCTTCTAGCCTGAATCTTTCAGAAAAAAAAAGACAATCTACTTTGCTGTATTTTAAGCTTATTATGAGTGCATTGCTGCTTTACTCACATAAACACAAAAAGCTCACTCTCTTCTTTTAAACTACACATTTTTATATATTTTAACACAGTTATCGTGTCTTCTTTTAGTCTTCATTTTTCTAAACTACACCATTTTCTTTGGCTTCTCCTTTTACATTTTAGGACATCTATTCCTGGTCATTTTGTTGGTACTCAGTCATAATGCATCCCACAAAGTTCTGTTGGGATGCTGGAAAAAGGCCTGTTTATTTGGGTTTATTTGGCTCCACAAACTAATGAAAATATCTGCCCCTTTGACTAACTATGAAATGTTTGTTCAAGATCCCGTGGAGTGAAATTTGTTTTACATTACTGCAAAGAGAGTTCACTGTGATGAAGAGCTTGGAACAAACATAAACGATGCCTGTGCAGTGCTCCATGGCAAACTCATTAAGAAACATCGTTACTGGAAAGATTCTCCACTCTGAGAAATGTCTGTGTATCCCAGGCAGAATCTGGCAGTAAAAATACTAGCACAGATAAAAATATTTTTTTTAAATACTCATTTTTAAGACCCCTTTACAACACTAAAAATGTCATTGTAAAAAAAAAAAACTCCTTGTAATGTTTAATATATTAACATCTTACCTCATGCAGTTATTTTCTAATTATTACAGAGCTAAATACATATCATGTAGAGGTTAGCAGAGATTACACAGTCCAGGCAAGATAGATTTCTTTTTAAGTGTATTATCCTATTTCAGAAAACTTGGAATCAAAGCAAGGCCAAACACAAAACTTTCTTCAGAGTAGACTGCATTTTGATCAATATTACATGAATAATTTTCTTTTAAAACAAGAAGCATCCAAGAAGAATGACATTTGAACTCCAAGCCTGCCTGTTCTACATCCTGTGTAAAATAGATCTTACTTCTCTTGATGACAAGAGAACCAGAAAGGCAAAGACAACAGTGGTACTGCAGCATTCTGACTCCAGACTCACAGCCACAACACACAACCTGGACCAATAAAAGCAAACCACACAAAATAAATAATTTGTAAAACCTTCTAGCCATTTTTAGAGGTCCTTTTAAGTATAAAGACCCACATTAGGTAGAATGTGAACTTCAGTTCCCCATATGCTAAATCCCACCACTTTGTTGTCTCATGCGGAAGATATGAAGATAAACACCTAAATTCCCCAATTTTCAGAGTCATGGGAGATGGGTAAGTTCCTTAGCTAAAACAAGAACACTAACAGCTCTCCTTTGACTTGTGGTATTGTGAAATATACAATGAATGCTGTTGTATATAAGAAATTCAGGAATGCAAGTAAGTCCTAAAAATCAAGTCTGTATCACCTGGGAAATATTATACATGGCTAAAACACTTCTTCGCATTTTGAAGAGCTGAAAAGTTGCATGTGGACAGTTCCAGCAGAAAAAAAAAGTCTTTTTACTTGATTTCCTCTCATCTAATGTGTACTCAGAACACATCTTCCTGTGCAGCTGGAGGCTTTGTTACAGACAGGACACTGCTTAGTGTAGCCAGTGTTTATTGAATAACTTTTTTTTTTTTAAGATGATTTTGGAAAATTTCCCAGAAAATACATCTGCCCCTATTACTTGCACCTTGGACTGTAAGACCAGCCAGGGAGGTAGTGAGGACAACTGCATTTATTAGCAATAAATAAACTGATCAATCTTTTTCTGGATTAACAGTGGGAGATCCCAGACGCACCGAGAAGTATCTGTCTACTGACTGACACATACAAGCTGGCACATTTTTGTGTCAAAAATGTACACAGCTGCATGCACATTAAATCTATTCCATCCATAAAGAACAATTGCCAACTGCTTGTCTTCAGAAATGGGTAATAAGAGAGGGTCTCAACAACAAAACAACCACAGACTGCGGTTAAAGAATATTTTTCATCCCCTTAAGTGTCTGTCTTTCTAAACTGTCCTGGATTTGCTACCATTTTCCTCTCCATCATGTTTTGGAAGAAGGACAGATGAACTCCTTAGAAAAACTCAGATTTATATTTCTCAAAGTCTTTATTGAGTTGCCAAACCCTGACTACACATTTTTAGGTACCAAACATGGACTGATTAAATCTGATTGTCAGTCATCACTAGCAGATGTCTGGACAAATTGCATAGTGTGTTTTAGTTCTAGGCTGTCTCCAAATACTCCGACTAATAGCTGGTAGAAGAGAAAGAACACATTTCAAAGCTATGATAAATTATATTTATCCATACAGTGTTATCTGCCATCAGCTGCCAATATGAAGGAAGCTTTATTTTAACATCTCCCAACCTGCCTGTCCAAACTCTCAAATCATCTCAGCCATCACAATAAACTTTACTCAGGGCATCAGTCTCAGCTTATAGAGCAGAACCAAACCCCAGAGTGAATCGACACTTGGGTAGATTGGTGTTGGGTTTGCTTGGTTCCAAACAGACACAACTAACAACAGAACGAACATCAAAGGGTTGTTTGTTTTCTTTAAATACATAGTAAAGAGTGCAAACTGATGCCAGGAAAACCATTGAGCAATTTGGATGAGGAAAGGAGTCCAACAGCTGTTTCTACAGATTCCTGCACAGAGACAGGTTGTGCCAGTCAACAGAGTGTCAATATTTAATGAACACATTATCACTTGTTATTATTATTTATCAGTCAAGTAAGCACCTCGCTAGAAAAAAAAAAGTGAAGTCATCTTTAACTTTGTTTTTTTAAGTCAGATTTACCGAGTAGCCATAGAGAGGCAAGAAGCTGATTTCTGTTTTCAACAAAATGTGAATTTGCCCACACACACAAGTGCTAAAAACATCCTTGCTAGAATTACCTGTGACCCTGAAGACAAGAAGTATCAGCTGAGTGCTCTTCAAAGCTCCAGCATTCTTTTTTGTTTCAACAGTGCTGCACAGTTTCTGCAGGCCTTCTCTCTCTTAAACAAGGCTTAGTACCAGGCTGTGTCACTGTCACTGGTGTGGCCCTTGCACCATCAGTGTGCTACTTAATGCCTGTTCCTACAGTTACCTAGATGCCTTTTGGATTTCCCCTTCCTGCTGTCATTCTCATGACCTGAGATAAATATATGCACACATAACTTTTATACACTTTTTTTTTAAGTCTCCAGCTCTGCTGTTTCTTCTTTGCAACACTCATATTTCATGCACTTACAGGCCACTACAACATCTCAAATATGCAATCAGGAAATCTGGAAGACAGAGCTTTTTGAGCAAAAAGCCTTTATGCAGCCCCAAGAATCCTCAAAAAGATACCAAATAAAACACATCTTAGCCCTCAAAGCAAATTAATTAAAAAGGTTTTAATCCCAGAAGAATAAATAAAATCTTATATTTACAACTCAGATACAAGTCAAATACGCAGCAACATACACAGTCATGTACATCTCTCTGTCCAAACATAAGGTGATAAAAATCTCACATGTCCAATGATTTTCACAGGCTTTTTAAGTGAGAATCAAAATAGCCCATACATCACTAATCATTACAGCACTTTAATAAATTAGAACCTTCCTCCTTTAACATAGAAGTTTTATAGAACATGATACTAAATTGTAAAACAAATCAGAGTACAATTAGTACATTTTTTAAGTAATTTAAACTCATTTACCTGTAAAGTAGGTATTGGTGGGGAGAGTGGAACTGGCAAATTTATAATACCCATTTCCTGGGAAACGGATCCCTTTTGTCACTTCTATATTCATTGTAGCTAAAGATAAATCCATCCTTTCCACCTGGTAGATGGGAGAAGGTCCATTAAGCTCATCAGGCTCATTCCAAATTATCTTTACTGTTGTGCTGTTTATTCCTTCAACTCGAGGGACACTAAGTTTTCTTGGAGCTGCGGACAAAAAAAGTTATCTAGGTATCATTGTTCATAACATTTGGGCACTTATTTATTGCACGTAACATAATCTTTGCAAAACATCCTGTTCCATTTTCTGATTTAAGAATAAACAGATATCCACAGAAGATTAATTAGGAGAGAAAAAAGCTTCAAAAATATTCTTAATCTTTATTAGAAACTTACTTTCATTTGTTCAGAAATACTTTATTTTTTCTTCAGGCTTTAGACAAATGTCTCCATAATTATATCTAAAATATTTTTATTCATAATCTTAGAGAATATTAATCAACATCTTCATGAAAAGTATGTTTGGATTCCTTCCTTCCTTGATGGGTCTCTCACACAAAACTCCCCATGTGTATCTGTATGACTTTCATAAGTGGATGTGAATGAAAACCCAAAGGAAAATTTGAACAGCTATAACTCTTGTTACATCTCAGCATGGTACATGTCAACAGGGGTCTCTTGTCACTGGACTTATCCTCACCAAGAGGAGCAGAACAGCTCTCTGTCCAAGTCCTGCAGGCCCATCCAGTTGTTCTCATGATGTGCACACCAGACAGCAGCTTGTGTTCAGATAATTACTCACTTCAAGAAAACAACCCTCCCTAATTTTTCTCCACCAATTCTGGTGCACACCAGAACTCCAAACAAGACCGTTTCCACTAAGGTAGCAACATTAGATAGTTTTACATTAGAAAATAGTTCTCCTACTGTTAAGCCAAATACTTTGATATTCTTTTAAACACTCTAATAGCATTGGCTACTCTACAGCTGAATTATTAACTAAACTTATTCCATTTTTAAATAAAATACTGTACAGTAAGTCGCTGGAAGGCAGCATGACCTGTTTGAATAATGACATGATCCTACAGGTGGAAAGAAATGGACAATCTCTGAAACAATAGAAGACGTCATCTGGAGAAGTATGAGAACAGTTTGCTATGTACAGAATCTGTAAACATCTTATCTTGCTTTTTTCCTCACCCTTCTTTCCCTGAAATATAGAAGGATTTAACAACAGGAACTTCATTTGTGCCCAGGAAGCGAAATACAGTGACAACTTGTAAAAATTACTTGCTCCCATAATGACACAGTAAAGAGCAATAAACGCCTTTCAAGAACAATAAAACCTGAATTAAAATATGGGTCTTCAAAATCTGACATATTACTTCACAGCCCAGCATTGTACATAGCATGAGTTCTTTAGAGAAGGAGAGATTGCTTCATTTAAAATGAATTAATAACATCCTTTTAAACATTCCTGCATTTCCAAGATCATTAACATATTTTTCATTTTCCTATTTGCCATAAGTATATTACTTCTTTCTTTTTTTCTTTTTCTTTGTCCCCCACACCCATAACTTGATAAATTCTTCTTGGAGAAAGCAGGGAGTGGGGGAACTGGGAAACTGCCAAAGGCACTATGTGCTGTAAATTCCTGCTTAGGTATCATTTATGACTTCACAATCTAATTAGTAACTCACGCGGTGGTAGAAATTTACAATGTCAAAATTGAAGTAATGCAGTGTGAGGTCATAAGCGTCCCTGCATAAGTAGGGCACAGCACTAATGAATTGTGGTTTTAATGCACAAGTTTAAATAGAAAACATGGCTTAACAATCAAAACTTCACCTCTGAGGGAACCAGCCTATGTCAGCATTTTAAATACAAACTGAAGAGGTTGAGCCCTCCAGTTGAGATTACTGATGGCAAACAGAAATGCTAAAATTCATTATTAAGATGCATACAGCTGACCAGCACTCATGACAATAACTACATCTTCCTTTAAAGTCTAGTATTAATAAACGGCGGTTACTTGGACCATAATTATAGCATCTCTGATACCCAAACCTGAAGCTTTTATGGGCCTTATGCAATTAACTACTTAAATGCATCGTAACACTTGCTTCTCTGACAGGGAAGTATTGATTTTTTAATCATTTTCAAGTCTCCTCTAGCACAAATAAATGTACTACAGTTACAGTTAATGCACTGTGTACACGCATTAAACACTGGCATGACACAATTTATTATTTTGTGATATATGGAACACAAGACTACCCTTTCAGAAAGTAACATCCTTGCTATAGCATTAGTATTTAAACTACAGTCTCCTTGATACTTGAGAATTCTTGTGCATCATGACAGCAACAAACTGTACTGAATAGATTACAGAAGTATCTAAAAACAAAAATAACAAAAAAAACTGAAATAGAAAATCCAACCGCACACAAACACAGAAGGTTTTGAAATAAATCTGTAGCACTAGCCCAGCGGGATACTAAATGCTGAAATTAAAAATATTCAACACTAAGAGATACAGTATATATTTTCCTAAAGGTGTCACTGTGGTACCTGTAGCTACTTTCTGAAAGATGAATCGAGTATAATTTTACCTATTTAATTTTTTTAGCCACGTTCAGTTAAGACACATCTGTCAAAATAATGAGCATACTGCATTTTAGTGGATTCAAAGTCACATTTTTGTGTATTTTAATTATGTAGTTTTAATGTCTTGCTATATAATACATATTTAATATATTATAAGGCTAAAACAGTATTTAAAAGCTCATGATTGCTGCATGCCATTGTGTAGCAGAGGGCACAGAAAAGACCAATAAAGACAGATGGTCCATACAGCTTATGTTGAAGTCATATATCTAAATATAGATGTTGCTACACAGGTCATTACAAATAAGCCTTTCCCATGTGTTTATGCACACACATGTACACAAAAATGAAGTTGGTAAGTAAAGAGCAGTTAATTTTGTTTTGTTTGAAATAATATCATTTTAGTTTTAGGCTCAAAGACAGATGCCAGCGTTTCACTCTGAACAGATGGTAATTCCATCTAATAGTGCATCTCTGTATTAGTAAGGTCTGTTGTGTATACAAACAGTAATAAACACTAGGTAAGGATCAAAATAAATTTTAATTGTTGACATTAAATTCTGGCAGCCATGGTTCTAAGGATACAATACTCCTTTCTCAAGTCTGTCAGGTTTACTAATACAACTGCTAAAGCTTTTCCATACTCTGCCAGATTCTTGTCCCAGGAATAACATATTTACACTGTGGCTAATTTTTACAGGCTTACATATGTTTGAGTAATTTCAGCTCAGCTTACTGTAGATAGTTATTTGTGTACTCTTCCACTGAAAGGCTCAAGTAGACACTGAATGGCTCAGGAAGGTAACAGCAATGAAAAGTATACTTAAAGTATACTTTAAAATAGTTGAATCCCAAATGCATACAAAATAAAATACAAAAAATGCCAAGTTCTAAGGCAAAAAAGTTACAGAAAATATATTTTTCTTTACATACTGGAGTTCACCTTGCAGGTAAAATTGCACACTTCACTATGGGTCATGTATTTCATTTTTGATTCAGTAATTAGTCCAGAGGACCTCGAGTTTGACATTGCATTTCAGCTATGTTCTCTTTTTCTGCACTTCACAATGGTATCAGCCATTTCAACAGTAAATGAGTCAAGCAATATTCTGACAATGTTTTGAGTTTTAAGAGATTCTTTAGAGTCCATTTTTGACTTCCCAAAAAAAGAATAAAACCACCTACAATGGACATCAAAAGAAAATTTAGTAACGTGGATACGTTGCAATCATATTTCTTTTAATATAGATGTAATCCACTGTATTTTTTAAAAATCATGAAAAATATATTGCTTCCACCATATGGGACAACCAACGACTCACCAACCGATTTAAGATGCAGCATATTGAGCTGACCATATGTTACAGTGCTGTTGAATGGCTGAGTGATTCATGCCCGTCACATTCTAGTATATCAATTAAAGCTCCTTGAAGTCTGCATGATTTGTGTCTCTGTTATTAAACCCTGCTAATTCATCCCACTTACACATCTGTTATAAATCTCTAGGAGTGCTGCATGATTCATGGCAATCTGTGAGCATGGTACAGCAAATTCTTCTCCTTGTAATTAACAGTAAATTGTTTTACTGCCATGCAATGAATTTTTCAGTTATATTGCAAATGAACTCCTAAATGCACGGTTCTTTCCTAAGAACTGACTTATATTATTAGGCAATTAAAAAGTATTGCTTTGAACCAAAAGCTTTTAATCAAGAGAAGTGCAACTTAAACATAGCTTTAAAATGTTGCAAATTTGACAGAGAGGAAAAGAGAACAAACTGAGCTGTTTTGAGCTATTTTCTGACACATGTGGTTGGTAGGGGAGAAGAAACAAATAACTTTTAATTCCCTAATGATTCCCTGAAACTCAAAGAGCAGTTTAACTATGGCTTGAACACTTGGCAAGACAAGTTTGAGCAGATTCTATTTATCTCAGAAGTTACTTAAGTCATCTGTCATTATGAAATTTCTCAGATTACTTTACACTTTTCTAATTGTAAAACAGCGTCTTTATTCTTGGAATAAATAATTGGATAATTAGCCAAGCTGAATCATCAGAGGATTCCAGTGCTGCTCAAGTGTTCTTGTCAAAGGTGAAGCAAATTCATTTCAGCTTTGCCTCTGTAGCTTTCTGAAGAGGCTTTGATTTTTTTCCTGCTACATTCTTGGCAGCAGCCTCAAATTCATGAGTCCATACATCAAGTCAGTAGTTTAACAACAAATGAAATTAAATTCAAAGAAGGGAAACTAATTGAAGGACAGCAACAAAAGTGTTTGGTAATGTGCTTTTTAATATGGCATGCCACATTTGCATGATAATTTTTCCTTTTTAGCATGGAGCAGAAAGTGACTAGCTTAATGAGGGATTATTCAAGACAGGAATGAACAAAATGCATTCATAACTAAGAACAAAGATTGTATTATGAAACGGAAACAGGCAACTGCCGAGAAGTAACTGGATGATTGGTTTATGCATTATGAATAAAAAGGTAGAAAAATATTTATATTAGTATTCACTAATGACTATATATACAAGATTGTTGTAATTAAAATTATAAATTAACATATTAAGAGTGCTTGTTTAATCACTTTGGGTCCTATTCACAATGAAGAGAATTATGTACATGCATGCAAAACAATCTGTGTTTCCAGGCCAGCAGCAAATGGCCCTCGTATTTCGTTTCTGTAACAAAGGAAACTATACATTTCTTACTACCTGTTTAATGGGTATTGGTGATTTTAAAATTGAGGCATAGCCTTTTGTAGAAAAGCCATCTATGACAGACATAAACAAATGAGGCTTTTGAAAAGGGTCTGCACCGAACCTTATTCATGAATGGGAAAAAAAATGGGAAAAAATGGGCAAATTACTCAAATTAAAAGGGTAATCAAAAAAAAAACAACAAGATGTGTAAGACAGCCCAGAATTACCCCGGCAAACCCAGAGGCAACTCCAAAGCACCAAATACAACTGGTTGAGAAGTCTGCCAAGAAGCCAGATGCAGCTGGTGCTGGAAGAATTAGCTTCTGAACCCTGTAATTGTCATCAAAAGCAAAAGATCAGGAATAAAATGTGCTGGGGTAAATGGCAGCAATCACAAAGCAAATACTTTGCTACATCTTAAAAAGTGCTTTTTAAACAAATTTTAAAAAAAAATTAAGGGCAAAGGAAAGGCAAACTTAATTACAAGAAATAAGCTTAGTCACACAGCAGCTAATGAAACATAGCTGTATAGATTGTTTAAGGCAACCTTTGGCTATATGATTTGAGATCAGTAGCGTAAGCAATTGTACTGGTCCAAGCATTCACATGGCTAATTTCATCCTGCTGAAATGACAGAAAATGATGGGAATTAAATGGCACTTCTTTGCCTCACTGAAAAATTTTGAAAACATGTATGTTTTGTATTGGTAATTCATAATTTCATGCAGACACATTGTCACAAAAAGAAACTTTCAAACGACCAGATCTGTCACTGGTATCAGCTAGTAGAGTTCTATAGGTACCAGTTCAGAATCCTATGCAACAAAAAATGCTTTCGAAATTGGAAAAAAAAAAAAAAAAAAAGCCTAGGACTTAGTAAAAACAAAAGGCTGAAGGCCATTATCAAAAGTAAATAGGAATTTGAACATGGCAGAACCCAGAGAAAGAATAAAGTAAAATTCTGCTCTATGTATTGAGATGAAAAACGTGTAATTACTGCTCTCAGTTACATACATGTAGATCCACTTGATGATCTTGAGATAGCACAGACAAAAAAAAAAGCACAAATTGGATTTAAAATTTTCAAATAAAGTATCAACAATGAACTTTTGCCTCATCTATCAGCCAAGGATTTCAGTAGCATGAGCACAATATTGCAGCGCATAAAAGTATTTCAAATACCACAAGGATTGTGGAAGCTGCAGTACCTTAATTTACCATTTGAAAGACTGATTAAAAAGTATGAAACACTTCTCAATTAATTGCATATTTAAAAATCTGCTATGTGTGTATTTGTAGCTGAACAGACCAAATTGAGGTTCTCTTTCTGTCCACTCACCTCTGAGTAACAGGGATGGGTAATTCTCTTCTATTACCTTCCTATGCTTGTTTTGATCTTTCATCCCAATACTGCATTTACTCTAACACTGATCTTCCAACACTTTTTACCATTCTTGGAGCATCAGGCATAACTGTTCTTTTATTTAGCTCACCCTCCTGGCTTTACATGCATTTGCAACACTTAGCCTTTTTATAAAACAGCTCCATCCTTAGCAATTTAATTTTGTTTTTTCACACTCTCTCCTCCCATTCTTCTGATTTATCTTCTTTATTACCATTTACAAACATCGTGGGTGTATGTATTGGTGAGAAGGAGTGATTTTGCCAGTCTGACAGACACAAGGACATATGGCCAATTCCAGTTTCCTTTCACTCTATTCCTGCAAAGCTACACACGAGATATTCCCAGTACAGATGCTGATATTGAACCAAGTTAGAATGCATCCACTCATTAAGTTTGCTTATGGATTTTAACAAGTCATATTCTAAGAGACTTCTTACTGAAAAATCAGCAGACTCTTCCTGATGCTTCAGCCTCCTTGGGTGCTACCCTTAAATTCTGCTCCTGCATGAAATAGTCTCTTTTCTTTGTCTTTTCAATCTTATCTCAAAACTCCTTACTTTTCTTTCTCAACAATTTTGTTTCTAGTGATTTTGTGCCCTTGTTTCTGCCTTTGTTTTCATTTTCTGTCTTGCAATGTATTAAGAAAAAAATAAAAGCAAAAAAAAACCCCACAAGTTTTCAGAGAAAAAGATTAGGTTTTAAAGAGTATCTTTTTTACAACTCGGCTTCAAACCACCCTAATTGATCTTAAAAAAGTTTAAAAAGACTTCTAGTGGCAAATTTCAGAAGCCACTGATTGTTTCAAAAAGAAGTCCCTTGCTAATACACATCTGTTGGACATGCCTAAATCACAGCCATAAAGATACCCATTGATTGAAATGGTCCATGTGATGAACCTGTATACTCCATACATAGAAGGGGAATGGAAATGGTTTTCCATTATTGTTCTCCTCCTCCTCCTGAGGATCCAAGGAGAAGAATTAGTCTAATTTAGTATAACCTCTAGCCCAACTTGAAACACAATTCAGAGCTCCTGGATTGTGTTACAGTACAAGGGGACCATCATGCTGGAACACATTTCAGTCAAGACTTCCTCCAAAAATTGCCTTTGCCAGGGCATGGAAGGGGACTGGAGTCCAGCCAGGAAAGCTGTCTCTTTGCCAGGGAGACATTCCTCCACAAAAAAAGAACTCTCCAACAGTCCTAGAAAGGTAATTTTAATTTCATTTTACACTTTTCAATGACAAAAAAAAGAAAGGATAAAAATGGACTAAGACTTGATTATCTGTTTTTACAAATGCTGGGGATTGTTTCAAGTTTTAACTCCCTTTGATTGTTATCACATAAGGGGTGCTTCTTTTAAACTGGCTTTGGAAACACAGTTTTACAGAACCTCACAGAACGAAACATGCAGGCACACACACACATACACACACAAAGAAAAAAATAAAAACTAAACCTCACACAAACAAACAACAAAAAAAACACACACGAAAAATGTGACCTGTGGAAGACAAAACTGCATGCAAAACATATGTTTCTCATTTTTCAGTTTGTCAAAATTTAAGACATTGAAATAATATGCTTTAAAAACATAAAAGGAACACAATACAGCACTGATTCTTTTCTTTCAAGGCTTACAACAGCAAGTAGAAAAAGGCTTCACTGCAAAACAGCTAATAAATGGGGACATGCCTGCTATGCTATTTTGTATTCTCCTGTCTTCTCTAATGTGATAGGTCTCTGAGTATTAACACAACCAGGGAGGAGATGGTCATAAACAAGCTGTCAAGCATAACTAAGCTATTGTTCCTGAATCTTTTAATAAATGTATAAATGCAAAGTTGGATCATTTGTAGTAATAAGGTGTGCTGTTTAGGCAATATTTGTTTCCATGGTTATCAGCACAGACTGGAACACCATTCCTCATGGCTGCGTGGAAAGGGATAAAGTCATACTTATACAAGTAGGAGGTTCTGTATATGGCCAGCCTTCCACTTGAAAACAAATGGAAAGGCAGTGAAATAAATAGACATAAAATGAGGACAGATAGAGGCAATATCCTAACACCTTAAATTTAATTTCAGCAGAAAATTTCAGATGCTTTCCTACAGGAGAAAAAATTACGGAAGAGAGGCAATTGTAAAGATCATCATCACAACATCCATATGACAACACCACTAATTGCTTAATGTTTTTAGTTCGAATTGTTTTACATTTTTAGTTAAGCATTTTAGCTAATACTGTGAAATTAACACATTTTAAATGCCTATACAAAAGGAAACCACAATGTTAAGTGCTCAGCTCTCTTCAGATCACCACCAGTATGTCACATAGCACACTGGTTTGAGCTTGTATTTATAATATTAAAGAACCATACTGACTATCTCATGCCCTGAATAAAGAGACTAATACAGCTGATATTCCTAAAAATTTCTCTCTTAAAACCTTCTTGAACCCCTGATGTTCAAGAAGTGAGTTTATGCCAGTCCTTTCTTCAAAGTAAATACAGGCTTTCTCCATCTCTGTTCTGGACTGATGTGTATTTTCTCCTAAATTTGTAGATAGTACCTTTGAAATCCTGAAAATGCTACTGAAATTTAATTGAAGACTGAAAAAAGTATTAAGGTGTGCAGGAACCTTATATATGCAGTTTCTTTACCGCTGTTCCCATAGATAATGCAAATACATATTTACAAAGCAAAATCTCAAATCTCAGGGGCTAAAAAAACATTTTCAAAAAAGCAGATTCAAACCATGTATGTTGCTTCCAATTTAGATACACAAATACACTATGTACTTATGTTACTCTTAAAGCCATGTAACTGCTCCTGCATGTGTTAAGCAAGGCATTGGCACAGCTGGAGCATTTTACATTTCTTGTTATGCATACATACACTGAAAACCCCCAACAACAAATTAACAACTTAGCATCATGAATGAATGAATGACTGAATGCAGCCACATTTATGTACCTTCACTGTTTAAACAAACATGAAAAAAACTATACACATCATAACTTGCAACTGAGAGTGCAGTACACAAATCCTACTGCCATAGCAGAGTATTTTAAACCTCCACTGAAAACATTTTGGGTTTAATCTGTCAAAACAAACAAATAATAATTAAGCAAGTCACTTTGTATTAATAGAACACCTACCCCTGCCACTGTGCATCAAACTAGGACTATCATCATGATATTCATTAGTAAACCATGTGTCAGCTTTGCACTTTGCTACAGATTGTTTCCTTACCAGCTGCCAAGGTTTGCCCCATGCCTGGCTCACTGGTTACACAACCAATTTGATTGCAGAGAGTAACAGTAAAGTTGTACGTCCTGTAAGGTTTTAATCCCGTTGCTACGTAGGAGAGCTCGTCAGCCTCGGCTATATGCAAAACCTGCAAAGCAAACAGATTGGAAGACAACAGTTGGTTAATAATATTTTCATTCCTGTCATTTGATGACATGATCACTGGCAAGAAACTTGTCTCTGAACTTGCAGATTCTTTCACTCAGACATGAGAAAGCTTGAATAGACCAACTGAGGGAGAGGATTATTTTGGAGAGTCTGAACAAGCTGGGATTTAGGTGATAATACTTCCCATCACACTGTTTATTGAGGTAATAAGCCAGTTCCTGAGTGGATAAATGAGGAAACAAAGTTATTGCCTCATAAAACTGTGTGGTGGTGCAGTTATCACTACAAACAGTGCAGCTACAATTGAGATGACGAAAATGACACTATTAAGTTGTGAAATCTGACCATCATTGAAGGAATGACATGATTAGCAGGCATTAGGAGGGAGGGGAATAACAAATACCTACAAACACTTGCATCTGCTTTACTTTAATATCAGTATAAGCTATCAGTGGGAGGGGAACTGAATAAACTGTAGCATTTTAGATATCTTTGCTATCAGATGTTTTTTTGCATGAAGAATCTTGCAAGTCAGTGACCAGAAGCAATTGGCATTTATGTGTTGTCACCACAGCCCCGAGATCAGTAAGTTGATAAACAAATAAACTGAGGCCCACCTGTGGTAATACCAAAAGACAAAATCAGGTCTGAATGAGAAATAAAATATGATAGCACAAGATCCACTCCCACATTCTGATTATATATCATGTTTCTGCTCATTCCTAAGCTTTCAGCTTACTACTAATGACATGATATTTGTTTGCCAAACTCAGGCACCTAAACATTATGACAATATTTTAAAGTTACATATCTTGACTTTTTAAATCTGTTTCTTTCCAGTATTTTAGGTTTCCCCACTTCAAAAACTCATCCAGACAAGTACCTCCTTAAGAAAAATGTAGATACCTACAACACTTTAAGCATGGCTTTAAGCATATTAGCAAGTACAGCTACTATACAGAACCAGTATATATAAGTATCAAGATAATTTAAATTTTGTTGCACAATCTCACCTCTCCTAATTTTGAATCTCATCTGCTACTGAAAACAAGTTAGATCAGAAAGACAACTTAAAATGCAGAAATAGTATATAGCATTAAATCAAACCTGTACATAGAAATGTTAGATCAGAGAACACACAACAAACCAGGGAAAAAATTAATCACATCTTGTCGGAGGACATCAGGTTTTATCAATTTTATTATTACCAGCTAAGAAAAACTTAATGTAACCAACAATAATACCTGAGAAAATGGAGGCAAGGACCTTTGTTCAGTCATCAAACTGATGCTATACCCCATCACTTCTCCTCTTGATACATTATCTTCAGGTTTTTCCCATGACACATTAAGGGAATATGGTGAAAGAGGGAATACTGATGGAGATGGCATGAACGCTGGGGCTGAAATAAAGTTAAATTAATAACATTCATAAAATAAATGAGCAATATGTATAATGCAAGCTTCCTCATTGTACTTGTAAAACACCATTTCAGACAATCATTTATTTTCCTTTTCTAACTTTATTTTTAAGTCTAGCTGGAATTTTCACCTTACTTCGGTTAAGTACTTCACTCATCATTCTCCTGTTTTCTGCTCTGGCTGTGAATGCAGATTAAAACTCTGCCTGTGTCTTCGAAGAAATACTAATCAACACTACAGTCCTATCCCCTGTAGCAGGTAGGAAAGTACATACGAATGAAAAGGCCTTGAAGGAAAACTTCATGCAACATGGGAAAAAACTGATAAAAGCAAAAAGTGTTCAATACTTCAGCATCTTAAAAGCAATTCTGTTTGCTAGGCCAGTTTGAAATTAACATGTCTCTCACTTCTTACAAAACAGTTCCCCTGTCTTCCATAGTAAATCTGTTAGAGGATTGTTTGCACTGCAGTTAAATCCCCACCTGATTCCTCTGTAATAATAGGATACCAACTCACAGCACTTCTGCTACGTACAAACAACCACACTAATGGACCTCTTCCCAAACACAATTTAACACTTTTATAACATATAGCATTTAGGAACAGACAAGCAAAAAGGTTCATTTTGAAGGAGGAATTAGTTTAGCCTGCTGTTTTTCTTGAGTAAATGACTGAGGACAGCATTTTCAAGCTAACACCAAACAAAAGCATAAGTAATGTAAAGAAAGATGTTTAATTGTTAACCATGGGCTCAATCAGTCTAAAAATCATAAATTTCTATTGAAAGCATGGAAATAAATTGCTAATATTTCAAATAATATGTCAAGTGGCAAAGACCTTTCGAAAATCTGAAGAGAAGGGTCATAACACGAGAGGTTGTGAACTGGTTACACTTTGATAAAAAGGGGCCATATAATGACACTTGGCCTCTATAAAAGCACATGAAGAATTGTAAGGAGTTAAAGAGCACAGTTGGCTGCCTCAAACACGAAAGACTTTGCCATGAGATAAGCACAGAAGGAAGTGACAGGATAACTCCATGCCTGGTGCATGAAAGATCTGCTTTGCTCATTCTGGTTAAATGCACCCAGACAAAAATTCCCACTTCAGCAAACTGTGTGAAGAAGCAACTGCTCACACACATATCACCAGCCATACAAAGATCATCCCAAGTCATGGGACAAATGGCTTTTGCAAACACCAAGAATCACTGAAGCCCCCCTGAATATGCTTCTCTGGATACCTGGAACCTGGACTGCAAGATAAGCCACCATAGCAAGAACTTGAGATAAGATAAAGATGGTAAACTATTGTCCAGATGTTATCTCAGATCCAGCTGGAGGTTAAAAAAATCTTGGGAAGAAGACTGTATCACTGATAGTGGAGAAAAAGAACACAAGATTTATGGGCCATAACAAAAGACAACTTGGCAACTGTTCTGAAATCAGCTCTGGGTAAAAGGCAATTCCATCAGGGGAGATAATGACAACCAGCTCACAACCCATCAACGCACGGACCCAAAGTCTTTCAACCCAAGAAACCCATGGACCCAAAAATAGAGAAAGACTGAGCATGTGAACCAATCAGCATTAGAAGTAAGAGAATCATTCACCCAACAGAATAAGAGAACTGTATAGCTAATGAACATTAGTTTTTCTATTTGCTAAAATGTATAAATAACGAAAAATGTTGAATGACCTCAGAATCATGACTGCGAAGACCAGAGTGAAGAAGGACCAACAGGACACTGCTGGATCCATGGGTGCTAACTATCTTCTGTTTATAACTCTCACTGCCCCCTTTCTTTTCTCCTTCTTTCTATCTCTAAACCCCATATTTATTGTTAAATAAAATCCATGTTATTGACTTTGGCATATGGCCTCATTTGAACCTTAATTTGGATAGAGGCATCTCTCCCTAATTGGGTCTTAGCAGTATTTTCAAGCACTATGCTCCTAAAAAGGTAACCCTCTCAAGGTCTTCAAACTAAAACACTGCTTGTTATATTTTGCAATATTGTAGTTTAAATGTAGGGTTAATTGACATGGATTACTTTCCTCAACATGATATGGTGAAGAAAATACTTTTGCTTTTCATGCTCAGTTCTGAGATAATCTGACCTATCTTTAATTAGTTAAAAATGTGAATTTATCCCTAGTTAATCATCACTAGACATTTTTTATTGAAATTAAGAATACATGCTAATCTACATTTTCCTTCCATTTCTAGCAAATAAATTCAAACCAGTTCTTACCAGCCTCTCCTGTTCGTCCTGATATCCAGTCTGAAGATATGCTACCTGCCATGTTTACTGCTAGCACATAAAATTCATACTCTGTGAATGGTTCCAGATCAACCACTGTGGTACTGGTCTGTGGTGGAGCCAAGGCATTTTCATTCCGAGATTCCACAACTGGTTGAGGGCTGAGCCATCCACTGCTTTGGAAAACACGGATTTCAGGAGGAAGAAAGTTCCCGCTTGATTTTAATTTCTTCCTCATGTAAAGTTCATATCTTATAATTATACCTAGAGAAAAAAGCCAGAAAAATTAGTTAATTTAAAAGATATCTGGAGTTCCACTAAAATGCCAATTTTTCTTTCTTCTTTTTTTTTAAGACAAAGAGAAAAGAACTTTTGAGTGACATTTTAATGATTTTAATGCTAACATTTTAAAACATATTACTGGGTAAGAGATACATGCACATCAGTTATATGTCAATGCAAATTTACCATATACACAGGAAGGCCTCACCACTCTGGGGTAAAAAAAAAACATCAGTTTTTGTGACATGAAGCAATAGATGATTTAGGTTGGATCATGGAAGTAGTTTAACTATAAAAACACAAGAAATCTGACCAGGTATTTCTTGCAAAACCAGGAGATAATTGCCATAAAATTTATGCATTTGGGCCTGTATTCATGCCAAAACTAGAGAGGTTGCTTGGGAGAAACAGCTTTTCTCTTTGTCATTGGAGAGACCAGAAAATATGACCAGCCATCAAGGCAAATATGAGAATATTGCTTAAATCTGCTTTTGCTGGTCATTAGATGCATGTCATGGCTATGGACTATGAAGAGTATATGACACACGTTGAGGGGCCAACAGCAAATACCATGACCTACATTGTAGAAACTGCCCCTCTAAATACATAGTATTCTTGTGTGCATTCTTTCTGTCCAATCTGGAAATAGCTGGAAAATCAGATGCTCAAAGTGTAAACTGAGCTCACCAAAGACAGATGTCCAATCTGTGAACAGACAAAAATGTTTGTTTTCACATGCACAAATACTTGTGCACATTAGTGCAAGTTCACAAAACTCCATTGCTCATACATTAAAAGATAGTTTTACCAATAAAATCTGTGGTATCGTAGAAGTATCCTATAACAGCTGTGTTCTCAGTTTCAAAAACCTAAAATATTATTACACAAGTTAGACCAGCAACTCTTGGCAAGCACCTAATCCCTAACAAAGTTATACTGGTAATAGAATTGGCTACTGCACATGACGGATGGTTTCAAAAACAGACTTTTCTGCTAATTCTTAGATTATTTTTTTTTCCATAACTGTTATCTGCTTATTTACTTTTTGTCAGGCAATACTACTACATCTGTCTGAACTAAGCAATCTGGCAAATTAGGAAAAAATTAATTTTACTGTAAATGTTTGATTATAAATGTGATTTTTGCTGCAGCAGATGTCACTGAGTGCTAAATCCTGGATCCAGCAGTCAGCTGATTTCTGAAAATAAAGAAGAATAAGACACAGACTCCAAGGATACACTTAATGGCAAATAGTCGAATCAGGAAAATACTTCATTTCTCAGTGTATGGTGCATGGACAAGGGTATTCTAATGCAATTCGAGGAAATGCTGCTTTTCCCTTGCAAAGACTTTGATTGACAAAAGTAAACACAATATCCTACCATTTGGTTTGTCAGGTGGTGACCATTCCACAGCCAGTTCTGTAGAGCTGATGGTTTCTACAGTCGGTGGGTGTAGCCCTTCTGGAGGAGCCTGTGCAGTAACTACAGTTACTGGCTGGCTCTTTAAGCAGCCTCCACTAGTACAAGCTTGCACAGAAAAAACATACTTAGTAAATGGAATGAGACTCCAAATAATTGCTGAAGTCTTTAAGCCTTCATACTGACCACAAGGCTGCAGGTCAGCCAATCTACTACAAGTCAAAATGTATTTCTCTATGGGTCCAGAGTCATTGGAGATGCTTGTCCAGTAAAGTAAAACAGAGTGGTGACTAACAGGAAAAACAGGATTTAAATCCAAGCTTCCTATAGGTGTCCCAGATTTTGTTCTGTATGTCACTGAGTCACTTCTTGTAAAACCATGAACGTTGCTGGCTTGGATATAATAGGAGTAGAAGGTATACGGAGCTAACATGGTATCAGTGAAGGTCTGAACACCTGAAACAAACAGGTGAGAAGAAAACAGTGTCAAAGACATTAAAAATAATCTCAATACCTAAAGTCTGTCCAGCTCTAATCCAATACAAATTCATGCCTGTTCACACACTCTTCTTGAGATTATAAACATTGAAACTTCTCAGGTGCTTTTAGACTAGGAAAAAGAGGTCCCCTTTTATCCTTTATTACCTTCCACACCACATTAGCATTATTACAGAAATCATTTTTCCACTGAACTTCTAGTTCCTGCTTTTATCCTGAAGAAGATTAATACAATTATCTTCTCATTCCTCTTTTTCTTGAAAATAATTATTTCAAATGTAAATCAGCATCAATATTAGTGAATATAATTTAGAAAAAAAAACCCAAACCACTGTGCAAACTTTCAGACCTCTGTTTTTGATTAATTTGATGGCATAAGACCAAATATTTCAACTTTGTGTGCTTTCACTTCCTCATTCTACAACAATGCTTAATACCCCATTTGAAAAACATTTGATCTTGGATAAGAAGTGAAACAAAAATGCAAATAATTATTAAAAAGGTATATACAAAGCTTATATTTACCCTCCTCACCCCTACTTTTCATTATTTTTAGTTAGTAGTTTTTTAGCATCTTTTTAGTACCAATGGCTATTAATACCTCCTGTGCATATCCCAGAAGCAGTTACACCTCTTAGTCATCTCAGCACAGTATGAATTTATGTACAACCACAACACCATACATTTTTTTGAATTAAGAAACAGTTAACATTGAGTAATATATTATGTGTCAGAGCATATAATACACAGACACCCAAACTTCTGCAAAGTAAATTAAGTGGATGAAGCTATTTCTATGCTCTCTCTATACATCCACACTGGCAAGCCAGCCCTGAATACAACTTAGAGAAGAGGATCACAAGACTCTGAGCGTTGCTAGATGCTCAACCTTTGACACTGTATCACAAAAGCAGCAGAGTCAGCCCAGTAATTGCATGCAGCACTTCAACTCCTCACAGCAATCACAACATTATCACTGGTGTCCAGCAATAACAAGACCACATTGTGTTGTCTTCAGATGTTGCAAATCATGGTACTTCAGGCAGGGCTGGGAAACAACTCTG
Organism: Muscicapa striata striata; assembly: GCA_030060385.1. NCBI lineage: Eukaryota > Metazoa > Chordata > Aves > Passeriformes > Muscicapidae > Muscicapa > Muscicapa striata. The sequence continues at coordinate 1,931,895 of JAREIS010000027.1, read as the reverse complement.
CCAGCTGAACTGTGGCTGCTGAGAGCTCCTTGTGTGTTAGTAGTGAGCAGGCAGAAGATGCAGCAGCATCTCCCCCTGCACTTAGCACTGCTGAGTCCCCACCTCAAATCCTGTGTTCAGCTCTGAGCCCCCATTACAAGACAGACATTGAGGGGCTGGAGCATGTCCAGAGGAGGCCAACAGAGCTGGTGAAGAGCCTGGATCACAAGTCTTGTGAGGAGTTGCTGAGGGAGCTGGAGAAAAGGAGGCTCAGGAGAGATCTCATCACTCTCAACACTTTCCTGAAAGGAGCTTGTAGCCTGAAGGTCAGGCTCTTCTCTCAAGTAACAGGATGAGAGGAAATTACCTCAAATTGTGGTAGAAGAGGCTGGATATTTGTTATGAGATTAGATATTAGGAAAAACTTCTTCATGGAAAGGGTGTTTAGGCTTTGGAATGAGCTGTCTGGCAGTGTGGTAGACTCAAGATGTCTGGAAGGATTCAAAAAAGATGTAGCACTTGGGGACATGGCTTAGAGGTGACATGGCAGTGCTGGGTTAATCATCTGACTCAATGATCTTGGAGGTCTTTTCCATCCCTAATGAGTTTATGATTTTGTATTTAGGTACATTTATAAACAATTAGAAAAAACCTCAGTTTGGAGTTAGAATCATTAGTAACTTTGGGGTTTTTTTCACATTTTAGAGCAAGTAGTTAATTTTATCCTCAAGACAAAGACTGCTCTGGGAAACCTGAGGCTGAGGTTTTCCAGAGCAGTTAAGAAAACAGTGTTATAATTGGGCATTTTGCAATACTATCATCGAGGTCACCATGCTGATTATTCTTAATTTTCCTTGGGAAGTTTAATGTTTCTATAAAGCTCTCATTTAGCCATAAGATAAAGTTAATCCAGTTGTACTCTCAGCTCATAAGTATTACAAATTCCAAACTATACTAAGAAAAATATAGCATTAGGAAAATTTCTGTCAGCATTAACAATGTATTTTTGATATCCAAACACCAGCAGATGATTTCATATCACTAATTATGGGGATTTCCAGGAAATGTCAAAAATGTCTTTTGAAACCAAATCTATGTTTTTAAGAAGATGATGTTAATGTCTCATTATCCCATTAAATACACCCAAATTTTTTTGCTTTCTACAAAGTATGTAGGTAGAATAATGAAATAACATCCTCAACAATGCACTGTTTCAAGTACATTACTAAATAGATGTATAACAATGAAATATCAAAGCTTTTCTTCTGAAATTAGTTCATATTTTTACTAAAGTTAGGCCTTTAAACCAAATTAAGGCCTTTGAATATTATTTATTAGTTCTCTGAATTTTTTTAATGTTTCTTTATCTCAGTCACTTAATCCCATGCTTACACGGGGTCACATACCTTTCCACAAAATATGTACTGCAGAGTGCCCTAATTCACAACGTAATTCACATAGTAAAAACTGTAACACTGCAGCATGAATCAAAACATAGAAATGTGAGGTGCACTCCAAAGGACCTGGGCTACCATTGAAAAACAGCTTTTTTTTTTTTTTTTTTTTCTTCCCTCCAGGGTACACACCAACAATTAGAGAGACTCAAATTCTGCAAAACATTAATGCTGCATTGGTAAGAAACAGCAAGAAACTGAAGGAGCTCCTAGAACAGAGGTCAAACCTTAGTGACATTAAACCACACCTGTTCTCTTAAAAAAAAACCACTTGTGTGCCATGTATACATACAAACAGTATCCAAATCCAACTCCTTTTCTTTGATAAGTGGATCAGTATTAGCACAAAATGGCCTTTCCAGCTTGGACAGTGTGTCAAATCCTTTAGGACTGACTTCTGAGGATCCCTTGGCAAGCCTCAACACGAGAGAAGTGGTGCTGCTACACTGATAGCTTAATAGAAGGTGCTAAAAGTTAGAGGTCACAAAAAGCTTTCCTATCTGTTAACAGATTAAAACCAAGAAGATGAGAAAAGAATGGTCTCTTCTGTTCACCCTAATTCTTTATCTGTGACTTTGACTCTTAGGTTCTGGCATCTGTGTATATTTTCAATAAATACTTTCAGCAAGTAAATTTCAAAGTTTTTCAGATTTAAAAAAAAGTTAAAAAGTAAAATAATTATCAGCCATTTTGGGTGATTCCATTTGCCAGATTTTGGACTAGAAAAATTAATAACATAGAACAGTAACTCATTAAAGGGAAACAGGATAATGTATTCAAAACCACAGAGAATGATAATGACAGGAACGCGAAATAGCTAAGAAACACCACACATAGATATAGATGTACACACATACACAAATACAAAATCTTTGATGTCACCTTACTTACTATAAGGATGGTAGTCTTCAGTTGTATAAATTTCTTCCTCATCCCTATACAGCTGGTAAATAAGCTTGTTAGAATTTGGAGAGTCAGGGGAGCTCCATGAAAGATTGATAACAGAGGAATTGAGAACTTCTCCTGTAGGAGGAGGTTGCTGGAAGGGAGCTAAAACATACAAAAAAACCAGAGTATGTAAAAATTAAGGTAGTCAATAATCACACAAATTTAAAGAAAAATGCAAAGAAACTGCTCAGCATTCTTCACCCAAAAAAACTTTTAAGTAAATGCACAGTCATCAAGGCAAGACACTAAAAGACTAAATCAATCCATCCAAATTCTCGCGAACAAAGCCTTTTATCCATGAAAAAAGTGTATATATTTAAACAAATTATAAATAAACTTAATCACCCTTTCCATGCCAAAATAAATCAAATATTTTCCAAACAGGTGGAGTTTTAATTTTAAATTTATTTCAAGATGTTTCTAAAATGAGAACCGACTTACATGGTCATTTTATTGAAATTTCTAATACAATTAGGATTTATTTTTCAGAGGATTCATTTCATTTTAGCATAGATCAGGCATAACTTACTCTAGTAAAGTACAAATGGAAAGTTCAACTAAGTCCAGGTTTTACTAAAGTGTCAAAATAAGCTTATTTAATATAATAAAATCACAAAAACATAAAGAGTAAAATTTTGAAGTATGTTTAGGCAATTCACCTCCATTAGTTGCCAGTGAAATTGAAACCCATGAGAGTTAGGTATCTAACACTAGAAGAAATCAGCTTGACATGCTTATTTGCCAAAATACGACTCTGCTACCACCTCCATTAACTTTGAAAAATGTGCTACTTAATTGCACTAGTATTAATAAAGAGAAAAACAAACTTGAAGTTCAAAAGCCAAGTGCCTCACATTTTAAGAAAGAGCATACATATGTCTCTTTTGTAATCCAAATGTGTGATCATGGTCTTTCCTAAGATAATAGCTAATAGAAATTAAACTTTATATACATATATACACACGTTACATAAACATATGTTTTGATGGAGGAACTCGATTATCCCAAAGGTCCTTTCCAACCTGTATGATGCCATGATTCTATATTTATGTTATTATTCAGGTCAGAGCATGAGTGCACAGCTTGCTGTAGGACCCCCAGTAACCCAGTTACACTGAGGAAAGCCCTCCTTACACCATACATCAGCACAGAACAAAACAGGTCTGTTTTGGCAGATAGCAACTGCTGCCAAAGGCAGACTGTGCCATTTCCCCATCCTCTTGAATATCCCAAGGGAGTGTGGATGTAGAGGAAAACATTTTGCTCAAGGAATGAGAACAGCCCAGGGCAGCACAGAAATCAGCACATGAGATAAGATACCAGGAGCTGTATTCAGAACCACACAATTAACTTTCCTCCCCTACATTAAGTATTATAGGAGAACATCAAGATTAGAAGCATGGGTTTTATTATCTTCTTTTTAAAAACTATCATCTTCTTCATTTTGTGGATATTTGCTTAGTATCACCATAAGTTAATTATTAAATCTGTTCAGCCAACCTAACAGGAGACAAGAAGCAAAGAATGGAGTTGCAGACACAAAATGTCATGAGGACCTCAAGCCACACAAGCGATAAATGTAGAGATTTATGTCAAAATCAGTGGGCCACACTGTACACAGGTTTTTTATACAAATCTAGAAAGTGAGATGAAACTCCTTATTTAGAGAAAGATAATGAAAAGTCCTGCTTCTACTGCAGTCTCTTGGCCAAGAAATAGCACAAAACACTTCTAGAATTCATTGTATTGAACTGAGCATGATCATCATCTCCCCTTTAAAAGCATAGGTTGTTTTGCTGCCTGTCTGGAGCTTTTGAGTTTATCTGACTTAGGAAATGAATCTGTGTTAAGGTGTCTACAGGAGTAAAGTTTGAGAATCAGAGAAAACAAGTCCTCCTAAATCCTTTGGCATTTAAAAGAATTTCTCTCTATTAATATATACCTGCAAGACCTGAGCAATTACAGCAATTTACCAGCATCACCTTCATTCTCCCCTGGCAGTCTCACACTCTTGCATGTTGCTTCTGTAGGTTTGCTGGTTTGAATTTTAAATATGGAAGCAAAGTACTTTATTTCAGGTTTTTGTGCAGCATCTAAGATACTGCTAAGTAGAAAAATTGCTAAGGATAAAGGTCTTTTCCTTAAAGAAAACTATTTGAACAGCAACAGCAACTTACATTTGCTTCCCTTGGCAAAGACTTATAAGCAGTAATGAATGTGTCAACAAAATATTGTTCTGCAATGAAAATAACCACAAATGCCAAGCCAGGCAAAGCTCCATATGTGTGCAACAAGTTCAAATATTTTGGTATGAATAACCAGAAGACTTGAATTGCTATATCCTCTATGTCCAGAAGAGGACTCCGCTTGTCATTTAGAATACTGCCTGATGTACTTTTATCCAACTAAAATCTATTATATTATTTCTCTATGTCATACTATTATTAATCAATTTTATAGCTGAATTGCTATTGACCTTTATCCAATGTGTATCCCAAAACAAATAAGTAGGTTGGCTTATGATTGTAAAGCACTTTTAAGATGAACAGCATCATAAAAGTGCCATGTATTATTATTATTACACATTCAGTTGAAACATCTTACATTTTTTAAAGAAACAACAAGCCAATCAGCTGCCTGAATAATGAATAGATACTGTGCATTCTACAGAAGAGTTTGGGGAAAACAAAAGCAAAACTATTTAAACTCTTCCAAACTTTGAGGAAAGCTAAAAAAATTGTCTTTGGAAACAAATCAGTCTCTTTGTGCTATCCATTTATACTGCTTTGCATTTTATAATGATATTATTTGGAATTTACAATTCAAATTTGAAATTAACAATTTACAATTTGATTTACAACGAAATACAAACTGATATCAAAGTGAGAACTGTCTCTACTTGTAAACACTTTGTGCATTTACATCTCTGCTTGCAAATCTAAGGTTTTCACATATCACAGTTATGAATATCACATAAATACCCATGCAGATCACAAAAAGAAATATTTTGGCGAAGGAAGATCCAGAAACATACTCCAGAGATAACTTGTGGAATGTCTAACTCTGTTGTTGTATTGCACATGGCTGCCTGAGCTGTCACAGTACGACCAGTGTGCCCATTATATTAATTAGGCCTGCTGACAGAGATGTCCAGTTAGCATCTGCAAAGCTCCTCACTCATGGCCTCAAGGACTTCCAAGGCTGGGCTGTTCACTGTGTATGGCAGTAAGGTGTGCCACCAAAATGTAACATAGCTTTTCCAGAGTGAGCTGAGCTCCTTCCCACGTTTGGCATTGTGTATCTTGATGCTCCCAAAACCCATGTCTGAACATTTACCCAAAGATAACTTAAGTACCCAATTTTCTTATGACATGTACTTTTGCCTTTTCTTCTTTAGAAACCCTGCCAGCTTGGAGATTGTATGCTGGTGATCATCATATCCAGATGTTCCCCTGCAATTTGTTTGATTACAATTCATGATCTGACCCTCAATATAGCATTGGCCCCACCTCACATGCCAATTTATGATGCTATGTTACATCACATATTTTCCCAAACTGACTGAAAAAGCACCCCAAGAGGAAAAAGGCAAAGCTACATTGCACTGAGGAGAATATTTGGAATTAATCACCAGGAGGTTTTCAACAGACCTTCTGTTCAGACCTTCTGAAGGCAGGAGTCCTGCCTCCTGTCAGTGGCAGGAAAGGGGGCTAAGGCGTAATTTGTACAAATGCTGTTGGATTCCTGTGACTAAAAGGTGAACTCTGGATTGGTCACTACAAGGAAAATATGCAACAAAACTATGGGTTGTAATTTCTCCCCGGGTTAAACTACAAGCCTAAGGTGTGTATGACACAAAGGATTCTATACATCTCTCTAGAAAACAATCCAGAGATACAGTAAAAATCATCTAAACATCAGTGACCCTACATTTGGGGATGGGGAGGGAATAAACCCCAGTTTTATTACTGCTGACCTAATCCAATACCCACTAAATCAATTAAAAACTTTAATTTGAAAGACATGCTTTTAAGACCTAACATCCACTTACTTTTACTGCAGCCAAAGAGGTTGTGGACATCCAAATTACTGGCATCGGGAACACAGTTGTCACATTTCAAGCCAGTTACAAATTGTTTACAAACACATTGTCCAGTAACAAGATGACAACTCCCACTAATGGCTCCTGCAGGATGACAATTACAGTGCTGACATCTATAAACAAAAACAAATCAAGGAAGTCATCAACACACATCAACACTTCAGTTAAGCACAGTAGGGTTTTGTTTAAAAGATTCTCGGGCAACATAATTAAAACATCATAAACAGTTCAGTAGTCTGAAACAGAGCAGAAAATCTATTAGTCTGATTAAAAAATCTCACAAAAAAGGTGCCCACTATAAAAATAAATACTTTGCTGCCAGAATAATATTCTAATTTATATAAAAATGGCTTAGAATTAAAGAGCTTTTATATATATTGATCCATACACAAACTGGATAATAATGTTTGGTAATAACCACATTATGCACTCAGTCCTGCATCCTTACTCACACAGCCTTTCTTGAGAGCTGCAGAGTTCAGTAATACAAATGTAACCAGCTGAAGAGGTTTCTGAACAAAACAGGCAACCTTCTACCACAGGGAATATTAGGCTTTAGTTGGAAAAAATAAATCAATTAATAATTTCTTGCCCACAAAGGCAACATAATGTTGAAAACAATAACATGCTGTGAATAAAGGAGAATTAATGGTGACCAAAACTGGGGTAAAAAAACTCAAGTTAAAACAGTGACAGGAAACAAAACAGCAGAAATACTAATATTATAGCAGAAAGCACAATTTCTTTGAAGCCTGGACAAAATTTGAAATAACTGCAGTGAACAATTATTTCAATGCATAAGGAAATTATTTTTAAATTAAAAAGAATAAAAAATTTAAAAGCACTGGTATCACACAGATGCCACACTTCAATTCTGTAAATCTCTCTGGCAGCAGTAGAATACCTTCAGGATTCATTTACACTTTGGCTTTTGTATGTGAAACCTCTTGTGATCAACTTGCTCTTCACCTGATACACTATTTCCCCACTGACACTCATTTATAGCATGGATACCAATATCAAATTGTACAAATATTCAAAGAGTTTGAACACACCAGAAATAAAGCAAAAACTACTACAAATACAAATATGCTACCCCTTGCAATAAAAACTGCCATTATTACTCATAACAAAGTCAACAATGGCAAATAAAACTTCACACTTTAGATTCTAATTTCACTATATTTTAATTGCTGCAGACTAAAAAAGCTCTGAAAAACCAGAGTCTGGGAAACAGGTGGGAAGGTGCTTTGCAGCTAAAATGTACTGGGAAGTCTGCACTTCCCTTCTCCTGAGCAGGAAAACTCTAATTCTCAGGCAAAAGCAACACCAGCCTCAAGGGAATTTTAAATTACTCCAGATACCAGGTCCCAAGGTGATGAAACAGCAAAAAGAAGACACCAGAGAAGTCCAAGACAGTCATGCCATTCTGCTAACCCTAAGAATAAACAAGAGCCAATTTATATTTGGCTGATCTTTCCTTGGCCAGTTTCACCAGACCCAAGGAAATATGTGTGGTGCCTTTACACAAGTTACTTTGCCATCTTCTCAGTCACCACCATCACATCTTGGTCTGTACCTCCTACCTTCATGAAAGCAGACAAAAAGGGAGTTGAATTATGGTTTAGATATCAGCTTCTAAGGCAAGTGAGAGAGGAGGGAAGGTGGAAACTGTTTTCACATTAGGACACTAAAATTCAGGTCAATAATCAGCAAAACAAGCATTAAATGTGACAGATTTTTTAAACAAGCTTAAGGAAACTCTTCACATACATTTTCTGCCTATCATAGAGCTCTGTATTAGAGTTCCTTTACTCCACAGCAGCTTGTGCTGTGATCTCCTGGGGAATCATTCAACACCCTTAAAAAGGCTGATAAAAGCTAAAGCTGCAAAATAAGCTGCAAATTTGTTTTATGGACTAATATCCTTTTGAGAATAAATAAAATATATTCTCTCTTGGAAACCACTATACTGTAGTTTGCTCTCTTTTACAGTCAAGAGAAAAGGGCAATTTTTTCAAAATTCTTTTCATCTATGGACAGTGCATCCAAATTTCCTTTTAAATAGAGGTTTTGTTTAGAGTATTTTAACTAAAAACCCAGTTTAGTTACAAAAAAAAAATATTTGCCTAGTAAGACAGTATTTTATTATTATTTTATAATTTCATTACATGCTGATTATTTAGTAGGAGGGGTTATTAACAAAAGGTTTCTTGATAAACAATTATAAACTTCGTTTATTGTACCTGTATATTATTGCACCTCTTATGAATAAGGTTCTCCTGATTATTCTAGTTTTGATAATCATTCACACATGACAATCAAACTCAATACCCATACAATGATAGTTCTCAGCCTAGCAGGGTGGGGCTGTTCCTTTCTGCTAGTTGCATTTTTTTTCTAGGAAAGGTGTAGGCTTTCTGCCTTCACCTATATGAAATGAGGGTTCTGATCCTGCAAATAACAGCAGATATTTCACCATATTCTGCTCCAAGTGATTAAACATTATTTCTGTGTAATCACATGCATCGTGTTCTTAAACTGCAAAAAAAAATAGAACTGGATTTGTTGTTAGGCATAGTTCAGGCTTTTAAGACAGGATTAAGAATTCAGTCAATTAAGAATTTAAAAAAAATCCAGTTCTTTTAAGAGATAAATAACTTTTAATCATGTGAGAAATATTTGCAGCATTCTTGCAAAATGCTACTTTTCAAGGTACTCTGAGTCAAATATATTTGACTTTTATTAAAACAGAATTATGTATAATCAAGGAAAACAGACTCAAAACATGGAAAGAGAAATGCCATGCTAAGATGAATTGTGATATTGATTTTCTGAGGATAAATGGTTTTTGTAATATTAATATAAAGAAACCTTTATTACATTGACTCTCTAGGTGCAGTTAGAGCCTCTCCAGCAATCTGTTTAAAATCTTCATTTTTCATCCTTATGGGAAAACCTCACTTGCTAAATGGATTTCATAAACAGTAATCTGTCAAGATATATATATATAAATAGATAAACAATTTGTGATGTTCATTGACCAGTTCATTACAGTAAACAATACAGAGGTAAAGCACTTCAAATGTATATAGATGCTCACAACCACTACAAATCTGCTCAGACTGCTGCAAACACTCAGTATTTCTAATTCATTAATTGCCAAGAAATTTTTCCTGCTTCACAACCTGAAATGCATTAAAGAATATGGAGCTCTGTTTTATCTCGAAAACACCACGAAATAAATCAGCTCACATATACATTCAGAGTGGGAAAATTTTAAAGCCTCACAATCTCTGTGTATCACAGCTTCTGCTTCTTTTGTGCTACTGTGCAAAGACAGATATGTCTTTGCCACTACAGATAGCTCACATCCTTTTCTGTCCTTAAAAGACACTTGGAGCAAGGATGGCTTAAATGAGCCTGGCAACTTTATGGAGAAGGAAAAAGCATATTACTCTTTTTATGAAGATATTAACAGTTAAAGAAATGGAATAAAATAGATTAACAAATAAAGACCTGCATTATCATTTTCAGTGAATTAAAGTTTCTGCCTGAGGAACAGAGGTACATCGCCCAAGAAGACAACAATGAAAAGGGAGCCAAGAAAATGCAAAATAAGTTAATCATGTTAATGTACAACCAGAGTAGTCTTCAATACTACCATGAGGATTAACTAGTATTAAGGCATTAAAGCCAACTCAGATTCAGATTCAAATTCCAGAACTCTAAAAACTTTCTACCTTTAAACAAGGTCTGGATCTAGATAATTTATATTTCCACATTTTGAATTTCAAAAGACAGGTTAAAATGCAGATACTTGAAAGCCAGTATCTAGCTCAGAAAAGCTATTGCTTAGCACAAATGTGCTAAAACTGAGGGGTGAGGGAAGAAATCTATTCCAAGTAACTAAAAAAAAGGTATCATTAATAATGAGAAAAATATATTTCAAAATGAACTTTATCACACAGACTTTATTTCTCACCATTAGAAATGAAAGGAAGTGAAAATAGGAAGCCCTTATTCCTACAGATTACTTTATGGCTATTAGCAGATGCCTCTGTGACCCGAAACAGTAAAAAATAATCTAAAAAATCTCCTAATGAGTGACAGTAACATAAAAGTTAAAGTGAAAAATCTGCAGAATAATGTCAAATATATGCAGGATGACACTGCTAATCACTGCCTAAAAGCATGTCTACTCCATACTAGCTAGGGGAGAGGAGCAGAGGGAGGGGAACATTGTACAGATTTCGCTTTTGCCTATGGTGTATGGGTTTGGTTTTTTAAAAGGCAAAAATACCAAATAAAACAGTTTAACACCATCAGTCTGCATGAAAAGATAATAGCATAAGAGCTGAGCAATCTTTCTGGACAATATTTTAAAAGGAAATTGAGATTGTGAGGACTAGGCAAGAAAGATGATCCTGGGAAAAAAAAGATAGAGGAACAGTTGAAATAACAGTGCACTATACAGATAGGTTTTCCTCTTATAATCCAGGGAATCCATATAACTTCAATGTACCTAAAGATCCCAGGCTACATTAGAAATACAATTTACCCTGTGGCACATAAGAAAATGTTAAAAAATAATACACTGCTTCAGAAAAACAAGTTCTTAAGAGTAAAGGTGCAGTGAATATTTGTACTACTGTTACAAAAAGGAATTTGGGAAGTCAGAGATGAGCCATTAGAGATATCTGTAGTTTTCCCTTTCCCTCCCGACTGTCCCACACTAAATCTTCCTGAAATCTTCAATAGCATTCATCAGTTGTAAGAATGGCAAACTACCTGCATTTAATAGTCAATGTTTAACACCTCAGAAAACAACACACCTTGCTGAAGATGCAGAGAAAACATAGAGAAACAATTAACAAAATGCTGTAACTTAGCCTTATACACCTTTCATGCTGTTTCTACTTATATCCATGGCAAATTTTCCATTTCCTTCAGCTCGTGGGAGCACAGGGGATTGTGTAATGTTTCACATGTAAATCAGAGTGCACACATGAACTCACAGAAGGATTAATGTAACTAGAGCACATCTTTCCATTGCCACTAAACCATTGACTGAGCCATGAGAAAAATGTAACAAGGTGGTTATAAGAAACACTCACCTCCCTGTGACAGAGTCAAATCCAAAATAAAGTTCTTTGCAACGTTCACATGTCTGTCCTGTTACAGAGGCATCTTGGCAACGACATTGGCCAGTGAGTTTATCACAGATCTGATTCACAGAACCAGCTATGTGGCACAGGCATGGCAGACAGCCAGTGACACTGGATGGAGAAAAATAGAAACCTGCAAAAGAAAGGGATTTTGAGAATGTTTGTTATCTCTCTTCAGACTCCTAGCCAGAGCAAATGCAAAATAGGGGGAGTACATTAACATGTCTGTGGGGAAAGTAAAGACCCAAGGACGTGAGAAGTACTCATGAATGCACCACAAGCTGTAGAAACAAAAAATAACATGCAGAGAAGAGACATTTGTCCATTCTAGTCTCAGCTCTGAAAATGGCCACCTGCAAGCCATAAGAAATGCACGTATCTTCTTAAAGTCTCTTAATTTTTCTCAACCAGTGGTTGACTTAATCCTTGAAACAAGATAATATTTCTTTGGAAAAACTACATCTGATGAGCATTTCTAGGTTCATATTTATATTTTACTCCTCTTTAACATAGAGCTTGTGACCTACACAAATACTTTGACAGAAACTAATAAAATGATAAAAGAAAGTTACTGATCTGGTATTAAGAAGCTTTCACCCTGAATCCTGTCCTGTTCCTGTATTATTTCCAATTATGAATTTGAGCATTCATTTCACATTCCCCACAGTATATTTGGTATGCTTCTGCTATGCTATCTTTCATCCTACTGCCCTCACAAGTAATCTTTATTTATGCTGATATTTATCTATTACTGATAAATGCAATTAGATACAGTTTATACAGCTCTAATCTGGTCATTCAAGAATTTACCCCTTATTCACAACCTCACCAGAAGTTCCTAACAAAACAGCTTTTACATACATTCTCTTAATGATGCTGTTCCACTTACATAATATATTACACTATGGATGGACTTATTTCATTCTTAATAATTTCTTTCTGATCAGAAGACAATTCAAGTAATGGCATGCTGGTAAAAAATACAATCATATAAGTTTCCAAAACATTTTCTATTTTTATCTGATTATTAATAAACATTTCACTGTTTTTTTCACACAAGTTGTTTTTCTCTTTATTTTTCCCCTTCTCCCACTGGAGTGGTAGTTTTATTAAAAATGTAGCAATGAACAAGAGCTCTGCAAAGGATCCTGATGCCACAGTATTAAGAGACACAAGACAACAAGTACCTGTCTTGGAACATGAATCGTAAAATAGGGCCATTGATGAGTTTCTATCTCCCCTAGATGGTTGCTATTAGTACAACTTCAATAGAAAAATTTCAGCTGCTACTGAGATATGCAGCATTTGCACAGACTTCTCAAACACTTGCCCTCTCTCCAGATCAAGTTCAATCAGTAGTTTCTTAGTCATGTTCTCAGCTACTGAATATTTTTTACTGTCCAATAACTTCCCGATGTTCTGCTTTATAATAAGGAGCCCGAAATTATATACAACATGTCATATTGCCCAAGGCCTTATTATTTGTCTTACAAGAGATAGCTCTATATATACACCCCTAGGGTGGTATTCTCTGTCTTTGCAGCAGTGCTGCACTGTGAGCTCATATCCAAATAGCAGAGGAACTAAACAAATTGAAAACATTAGAATTTTACTGCTCAAATCTTTGTTCAAGTTTAGCCTCTGGTCCTCGGTGAGATAAATCTCAAGTGGACAGTGAAGTGATATCAGTCTCCAGTTAACATACATTCGCATCATAAAAAACCACGCTGCTGGCACTTTATTCCGGAGAGGCCCCGAACTGAGGCAGCACAGAGAGCAAATAGCCTGAAGTTATTAGTGAGGCAGCATGTATTATCTCCTGCTGCACTTCTCTGGGCTCTGCAGGGCCCATCCTGTGCATAAATAGAGGAGACCATTTCCCAGCAATGTCACTCCTGAGCACAATGAACAGCTCCACTCCAAGAACCTCACAGGAAGGTTGGAAACAAGTTTAAGCCTTGGACTCGTGCAGAAGGTCAAAGCACTTCTCAGGACCCACTTTATAGTTGCAGTAAATGATAAGCACTCAGGCTAAATCAGATCCTTGTCCATTTGAAATTTTGCATAGAACTATGATTCTATGATTCTTTCGTATAAAATAACATCTAAGAGAAGTCTATAATGGGCAAATAAGCACATCTCTAGAAAATAAATTCATTTTCCCTGAGCAGGATCAATTATTATAGCATATACTGATTTTATCATAGCAGTGAAATTACTAATTTTAATCTATACCTTAGTGTTAAAGACCCTGGCTCTCCAACAGCCATACTTCCTAAACCACTGTAGAGCACTGAAGAATTTGGTAGGATATTTTTTATTATAATCTTTTAAAAACACTCTAAAAGTTTCTGGACAATACCACAATTACTTTTTTTCCCCAGAAGTAGCAGGTAAATGCAAAACATTCTTTAAAAGTGAGGGATAGGAAAATGCAAAAAATTTCTTCCCCCAACTAATTTGTAAGTAAATTACCATATCAAATGTAGAAGAAAAAGAGGAAATACAAGATTATAAATTCATACTGTTTGTCATAATCATTATTATTTACTTTTATCATCTAGAATTTGACTCCACCAGGGAAACAGTAACAACTTAATGCAAGCTTAATTTACAGCAAGGTTAGAAGGGCTCATAAAAGTTGCTTTATGAAGGATCCACTGTTGTATAATAGAGCCAATTTCCAATTTTAAGACAGTCACTGCAAATCTCTCTGAGATCTATGTATGTAACTAGTATTAGGCTTATTCTTTTCCAGATTTTTTTCCAATTCAACCATAACTGATCACATTTGTCAATCAAACACATTTCTCAAAAAGAAGAATGAAAGTCATAGCAAAGTATTCAGCTTCTTTTTTAATGGCATTTTTTTCTTAGATTTCTCCCACTGTATAGAGAAGGAACACATGGCCGAATCCTTAGCACTTTTACCTGCTTACCATCTATTGCAGTAATGTTCATTTCTTAACCACAGGCTGGGCTTCAAAATGCAAAATGCACCACAGCAGCAATGCTGTCACAAGATAATTCACATTCTTCTTGCCAAGAGAGGTAGTATGTGCACAAACCCTCAGTACTGGTGCCCAGACACACATCCTGCATGTTAATTTACATCTTTTCCATACTATGCATGCATACTATGTAGCATTCTATGCAAATCTGTGGTTATGGAGTAAAGAACTTACAAAACAAAAGCCTTTTTTACAGCTTTGCTGTTCTTGTAACAAGATCCAAGACTTGTGTTGGATAGGATTTGTGTAACACAAATCCCAGTCAGCAACACAGTTCCAGAATGGGGCTCAACAATTTGGGGGTTGAAGAGAACCTGTGTTTCAACCACTGCAGCCTAGGACATCTCAAAACTAAGTTTCTGCACAAGGTAAAACTGCCCTTTCAATTTGTTTCATGCTAGAATCAAGCATTCCTCTCTCTGCATACACCATTAGATTAAAGAAAAAAATAAATGTACACCAATCTACCAAAATGTTACTTGTATGAAAACAAACTGGAAAACAGGAGGTCATGGATACAGCCTAACAGATGAAACACATGGTTGAATATGCCAAAAAGAGCTTTCAGAAAAGCAATCTCCTTATAAAACAATTTCCAAAAGCTACAACCAGATTCACCTTTTCCCAATGGATAACTCTTCCTGCATTAAGATTTTGGTAACTTTTGGAAACTTCTCAGATTTTATTAAAGCACATAAAAGATACGCTATGCTGGGACATTATTTTAAACGCCACTTAACTTCTGTTGTAGACTTGAAATGTCCTAACAGATGCAGAAATCCTCAGTATGTTTTTAGGGTTGCCAGTATTAATTAATGTGTGTGCCTTAATTAGACTGTGTTGGCTATTTATACACTTGGAGTACATTTTTGTATACATCAGGAGTATGTTTTCTAATCTCTGACTTAAGACAATGTCTTAGGACATGTTTGCAGTACTTGAAACCAATTAAAATCTTCTATATTTCTATATGGAAGACTTTTTACACTCTTCCCTGTTTGTGAGAAAAGGCTCTTTTGGCACATACTAACAAAGAATATTTATATAAAAGTTAGAAATGTTAAACATCTAAATGAGCTCTCACTAAAACAGTGAAGATAGCACAGCTCACTGTGCTCTCCTAAGAGCAACACAGTGCTTTTATAAAGATAAGAATGTATACTTTCACCTGCAACAGAGAGCTCAGTTCTCAGCACATGCTTACAGCTATTAGTTAGAAAATTTTAAAATAATACTTACACAAATACTTTGTACAATGATTTCTCTTTTTACTAGGAACTATTGTGGGACTATTCCTCTGAGTGCCATGTAAGCTTTTCTACAAACTAGTCTGTTCACACTATCAATTAAACCTTTTTAAACCATTTAGTTCTGCATAAACCCTGGCCTTTCTTTTCCAAGGACAAGGGCGGTCACTGACTCGGGGAGCCTTGACATCACTCCTCTGCCAATGTCTGATTAAGTGGCTGCTATAAAGGGTTAGCAGGTCAAACAGCACTGGAGGAGGAACTAAGAAAAACAGAATGCTGCCTTATTTATTAGTATATGTACCTAAAATAATTTAAATGAAAGCATTTTTAAAAATACTTAATGGAGGTTAAGCAGCTTTTTTAACCTCTGTTCAAATTATTGAATGGCATATTAAAACCAATGGAGCTATAATGTACCTTTTAATGTGACCTGCTACTTGAATAAATTGCATATGTATTTAACTTGAACTAAATCTATCTACTTAATATTATGATGGAGGGTAGGTTAACATTACCTATAGTTTCAATTTACCCACCTACTTTTCAAAACAAAAACATTGAAATATAACTACAGAGCTTCCCACTTACAATGAACTTTTAAACTCTGTTTCCAAATATGGCACAAAATCTTGAACAAATATGTAGCAAACTGCAAGAATCACCTACTTGTAGGGCCAAACTGTAAGCAATCCTTCTGCAAGCCAGCACAACCCCAACATAGCAAGGCAGGTGAATGTTTTCTAAGTGGCATGTTTGCCAGCTTCATCAAAGTTTAAGCAACCATCTCTGTGCCTCCTGCCATGCTCAGCTTTATGTATGAAGTGTCCTTCCTGAAGAGCATGCATTCTGCCTTCCTAATCCACATTTTTCATTATGAGGATAGCTGCTGTTCATTAGATTATGCCAATTTACCTCTTATTCAGGGATTGGGACACGATTACTAGTATATTTTTTCGATACCTAGAAGTAGCCTAACCTTATTTTGGACATGTTGAAACTTCAGTAATAATACAAATTATATAACATCTGGAAATAGAATAAACATTTGATGGTGATTAGGAAAATAATGCTTTCTTCTCACTCACAGAGTTAGGATGAAACAGAAAAATAATTATATGTCAGAGACACGTCAGACATGAAGCTGTCTAAACACGTATTAAAAACTGTAGAAAATTATAACAAACAAAGCAGAACTTACTACATCAAATCGATTGTCTTCCAATTTCCTTACCTGGTTTACACTCCTCACACCTTCTCCCCTGGCGCTGAGGCAGACAGACACACTGCCCAGAAACGTGGTCACAAGCTGTTCCTGCCAAGGTGCCCAGAGTGTCGCAGTCGCAGGGCTGGCAGCCGCGGGCGCTGCTCATGCTCAGGTTGTACGTCTGCAGCATGCACTGGCTGCACTGCAGGCCAGTCACACCAGCCTTGCAAGGACACTGTCCTGTCGATTTGTCACAAAGCAGAGAGCCATTTACCGTGCCTGCCCTCTCGCAGTTACATGGCAGACAAAGGAAGGAGTGACCTTTCTGCACTCTGTGGTACCCATCCAGGCACTCGTCGCAGCGCCTTCCCCCAATATTTGGTTTACACGCACATTGCCCTGTTCTTGCGTCGCACACGGTTCCCAAAATCGACCCTACAGCATCACATTCACAAGCCTTACAACCAGTTACATCCAGCCCATAAAAGTTGTCCATGCAGGTGTCACAGAGAAGCCCTTTCACTCGATCTTTACAATTGCACTGCCCGGAGAGAGGGTTGCAGAATTGGCTCACTGAGCCGTGGCTGTTGCACCAACAAGGCTCACATCCATCTTCATTAGAATATCTGAGAGCTTTAAATCCAAAATTGCAACTATCACACCTCAGACCTGGAAAGAGAAAAGGAATTAATTAAAAAAAAAAAAATAATTAAAAGCTATGAATTTCATTTTTAAAAGGGGTGAGTATACTACACATGAAATAAAAACAAAGGGAGGACTGATATTCTTCTCCAGCATAATTAACAGGAGTGACGAGGCTGCACAAATCAATTGAATAACTGTGGCATCCCAAAAATCTGTTTACTTTTCCAATTTGTTTCAGAAGCAATGCATTTCTGCTGGCCTCTCAATACAATTTAAGATACTTCTGCAAGAGATTCTTTGTAATATTTCTAAGACAAAGCAGAATTAATCTCTTTGTCCCCCAGAACAGCACTTGTTGCACAATCAATGCCTATGTGAACTCTTCACCCTATACTGTAGAACTGCAATACACACAGAATTGCACTGAGCTCACAATCTGTTCTGATAATAGATTTATATATTGTATTTAAAACATTAAATATACACTAGGACAGCACAAGTTAGACTAACTATAACAAATTATTTCCTTAACACCATACTTCAGTTTTATTATTGATTGCATTTTTGTTAGTCTTTATCATTAGCCCTTTCTGAAAGCAGAAAATGTTTTCCATAATCCAAAATGAAATATTTTTATCTAAACGTATGATTTAGTTAACTCCGGTAGTACATTAAAATATAAACTGTTTTCTTCATGCTTCATCCTGTAGTTTTATTAGCTTTGTTTTCAAAGTCAATGCTTGCTTTATCCCTGCCCCAAGGGATGGCATTTATTTGTTAGTTTATAAAATGTACATTACAAGAAAGCAAACTAGGATATTATACGAAAAATGCAAATTCAGTTATGTATTTTTCCCTTGCAGTGGGAAAATCCTTCACTACGAAGCTACGGCTTAATTGTTTCATATAGGAAAATATAAATACAATCTTCTAGCAAAATACTGTCATAATTAAAAAAAAAAAAAACAAAACCATACAAAAATATATCTAGCAACTTATGTGCAGAAAAATAAAACTAAAAATGGTAGGGAATGCATTATATACATATGGATAAAAACTCAAAAACTCCAACAGAAGGCAAGTTCCTTTAACAGTGATGAATGACTCACCTAAGGCATATCATTTAATTTCAATAAGGAAAATAAAAAAGGACCACTATTGCTGCAAATTTTAAAAATAACTGTATTGTTAACAAGAATTATGACTCATTTTGAACTATTAAAATTGGTCTACATGGATTCATATCATATCAGTTTTAAAAATATGTGCAGTGCTTATTTGAATATGCCATACATATTCCTGACAGGTAATCTATTCCTAACGATACTGAGGAAGGCCTACAGGGCATCACATTCAATGTTAACAAGTACAGGGGAGTTAGCATGCTTGGCATTTAATTCACATTCTTCTACCTTTTTATTCTAGATGAATGACCTACTTTAATAAAATTATTGGTGCTAATGTATTTTACTGGTGATAGAATCATTAGTAAGATTTAACAGTTGTGTTAACTCTAACAGTTCATGTTTCATAACATTGCAGTCAGTAGTTGCATTTTTCTGTTATCATGTTTGTTTAAACAGAAAAAATGGCAACAGAGAGATTGCTCTAAAAAACAATTTAGAAATCCAAAGAGGAAAGTTCCCTGGTAAAGTTTGCTGCACACGATTCAATGTACAGAAGCTTATTTACAATTGGTTTGGAAAACAAAAAAGTGAATCTAGTCTGGAAAGAATTAGGTCTTTATCCTGCAAACACATGCTTGCATAACTACAGCCCCCCATCATAGCTACTGATAAGTACAGAAAGCATAGATCCATACTTTTTTTTTTTTTTAAAACAACTATTTCAGTGAAAATAAAACTAATTCTTAATGTTTTCATCAAGGGGAAAAAATGTAATATGTAGATAACCAAACACTGCACATTTTTTGTGTGCCAAACTTCCACCAAATTAAGAAGTATTTTCACACATTCAAACATAAAATATGGGCAAAGAATATATAATTAAGAATGCTCTGAAATCCTTTTTCTTGGAGGTAAAGAAAGGGTTTAAGATGCACAGATGTTTTCTACTCTTAGCATTCTTTTCATTGTACAAAAACCACAGCATTCCATAGGAAAAAGGACTGAAACTATTCAGGCTTCAACCTGTTTAGAGCTATTTTCATTATTTGTTGTTATTCTGCATTTTCTTCTTTATTCTGCTTTCCAAAAGCAAGAAAGACATTACAAATGAGTCAACATTCACAAGTGAGGGTATATATAATATCAAATATATTAACATGCACTTGAACATTATTAATGCAACCCAGACCCTGGTTAGGGTGAAGAAAAAATAGATTACTAATTCTGTTAATAACAAAGCAGAAGAGGAATTTTTCTTTTTGAGACATATGTATAGTCTGAGACATGTACAGTTACCATGCAAGGCTCACTTTATCAGGAAATTCTCCTTGCATAATATTCCCATACATCAACATTTCAAAGTGTATTATATATACTGTGTATTTTGGGCACTTGATAAATTTTGTCCTTATGTGGCTGTGGCTCCCCTCAAATATGCTGGAAGTAATAAATTGCTATAATCAAATCTAATTTCTGAAAAATACCTGTGGGAGTAACAAACAAAAAAGCACGTCTTGTAAAAAAAATGATAAATAACACAGAAGGTAGCAGTTTATTATAATCAGCTTGGCATTGAATTACAAAATTAAAATTATGTGGCCCTTGATAACTAACCCTAGCTATGTACATGATCTGTGGAATTATGTTGACTTATTTTGCATTTCATAGGAACAGTTCAAAGAAATATAATAGAAAAAAATTGATAGATTTATCACAAAGGACCCTGTAGCACAGAATATTTTGAGAAAAAAATCCATTTATTTTGGTCTATTAAGAAAACTAGCATGGAAACGATTTGCTTAGAACTCATTAAGTACAAAACACGTTGAAAAAGGGCTAATTTTCTGAAAGGAACATCTACACAGTAACAAATTACATTATTTCTGTGACTTATTAGTATGGAGCTATGTAAGCTAACGTAGCTATGCCGTAAAGAAACTTCTAAAGGGTTGATTAAACTAAGCTTCAAGCTGTAGTTTGATGGAATTATTAAATAAATAATTTTTCAACAGTTAATTTCATTCATTTTTGCAATCTGCCTTCAGCAAAGAAGCTTTCTATACCTTTTATTTAGAAACCAAGTGTGTTTTATTTCCAGAGAAAACAAGAAAAATGGCTCTGAACTCTTGCATTACACATACCAATAACATTTGCTTTGCACTTGCACTGTCCTGAATTTTGGTGACAGGTAATATCTCCATTGACTGTCCCAGAGGTATTACAGTTACAGGGACTGCAGCCATCAGGGTTTGACTGTTGCAGATTGTAGAATCCTTCCTGGCACTGATTGCATTGTCTGCCAGACACATGTCTCTTACAATTACACTGGCCTCCAATCTAGAAAGATACAAAATATTATAGAATGATGAACATATCTATTTTTAGATGATACATTCATTAGCAACAAGAATGAGAGTATAAGTTGGGGAGGAGAAAATTTTAAATGGAACAGAAAAAAAAAAAGCCTGTGAGCATTTTTTTAATTCGTTGAGAGAGAGGAAAAAAGAGAAATACTGAACAGAAAGTAATTATTTGATTTTTAAATAGAGTTTAGAAGTCCTGTTTTTCAAAACAAAATGGAAAAACAAGTGAGCAAACAATGTGGCCGTATTTACCATCTGGACAGAGAGCCTGCAAAGAATATTTACCAAATTGCATTTTAGATATGATGACTTCTATTAAAATGAATACTTTTTTGAATCACAGTTACCATAAAGAACAATCATCTTCAAAGGTCAAGTTTTGCATTTTTTGCTCTGCCCATATGCTTATTTATTTTAGAGAAAATATTAGTTAAATAAGAATAAAGCAAAATTGAAGGTTTTCCTTTCTGATTACTCATCCAAGGTACATTTTCTCTCCCTTTACTTAAGGATGTGATCCAACAGCCCAGCAACTGAAACCCTCTCACTGTTTTCTTCGTATAGCTGGGATCCAAACCATTCCACTTCCATGGGAGTATGTAAAGTCCCTCAGCCTCTCCCTAAACATCCAGGATTGCTGTTGAGAAGGTGCTGACACATCCTCTGCTACTGTCCATGCCTGGACCATGATCTGGGAGTATGAGTCTCATGTCTTGTGCAAGATTAAAGGGCTCCTGAAAAGCTACCTCAGTTTCAGACCTCTGAAAGCCAGGGAAAAACTCCAATCTCTACATTCATCACATTCCAATACGGTGGGGAAACCAACCACAGGAAAAGGGCAACAGCACAGGGATGGAGAAACAAAGACAGCGGGTATGCACAAGACAAAAACAATCCCAGGGAGTCAAAGCAACACAGAGATGGGAATTGACAAAAGGTTTGGGATTCATGATTAAGGAACAAAAACCAACATTTTAAACTGAAGTGTTCTGGGAAATGCAGAAATAAAGAAACTGTCACAAGGGATTCTCTTTGGGTCAGCATTTTTTCTTCAGTACAAATATTTACAAATATGAAAAAGTACAGTAATTCAAAACCAGTATTCATCTATGACATCAACAACCGCAGTTCAATATACTTGGCTTCTAATTAGCTACCAAAACAAAAAGTTCTCTTAAGTTGCCATTCTCATCTTTAATCCATGAGTCGAGTCAAGCCAAGCTGAAATAACAGAAGAGACAAAGCTACTGGCAAATTCCATCTAAATACTATCACCACACCCTCAAATCCAAAATGAAGCTCTAAACTATATTAATACAAAATAGAGTATTTCAAAATCTAATAGCAAATTCTCAGTGCAGGAAACATTGAATAGAAGTTAGAGAAGCATATACTTCTACCCTTTCTTCATAAGAGGATTCTGTAGTCCATAAAATCTCTTGAATATGACTTGATAGAGATCTATTGCTGATGTATCAGCCTTATTTTTCAGGAAGATGTAGATATTTAAAAGATGGGACAAGAGAAAGTATGAGAAGAGTTAAAAGACCAAAACAGCAGAAAACACTGCAACAAGGATTTTCAAGTCAATTCCCTTCTAGACTGGATTTGATCTAGATATTTATTGTATTATAAGATACCCAGTCATGCATCCCAGCCATTGATCAGAGAACTTATATGTGAAAAGCAACTCTGAGTTTAATCCTAAATGAAGAAAAATACCCAATTTAATGCCTACCTGTAAAAGAAACTTTTTGTGCAAGTGATTGCAGCATACACAGGTTACACAATAGCACTCAACTCATACCCAAAAGAACTTTGAAGTTAATCCAAAAGCTACCACAGGAAGGAAAGCATTACATGCAAAATGTAATCTTCAATAAGTGAAAGAAAGATCAAAATAGGATAGCTAAATAAGAGAGGATAACAACCACCAAATTTTAAAAGTAGAATAAGGTAACACAAAAATGAGCACTTAACAAGCAACATGCCTAAAGCATGAAGGAAAAAAAACAACTGAATATCAGAAACAAAGGAAGACTGCCAGAGAATCAGGTCAAGAAATAATTAAGTGGAATGATTAGGAGATTCAGAGTGGGCATTGGAACTTGCCATTAAAAGAGAAGTGCAGCATCAGTAACAGGCTATCCAGAGGGGATGTGGAACTTCTATTCCCAGAGCTATCAAGATTTATCCAGACAAAATCATGACTGACTGGATACAGACAACAACTCTGCTTTGAGGAGAGATGAACAACTAATGTTTTTATGATTATGAGTAGTATTCAGGAAAGAGAACCACAACAGAGATTGCAAAGAAGTCTTCCACAGCTCTGCACTATGAAAGAGGTGCTACCTTTCTATATCAAGAATGATTTTTAAGACTGATTTAAAACCAAAGAAGTCAGAAGAAAAATATTTTAGCAAAATCTCATCTGTTGAAAAGTGACTACACAGGTAACTAAAGCTCTAGATGAAACAAAGTACAAAATTATTGAAATAGTTAATAATTGTTTAAATCAACAGCAGTAAAAGAAATAAAATTACATCAATCTCCTTAAAAGGCTGTAAGGAAGTTTCTGAGATCTACATTCTAATAGGCTATTTTGTATCATTATTCTACATTCTATTAGAAATTAAAATGATATCTTGGAAAAGACTGGTGCTTTTTTCCCAAAGGAAAATCATGCTACATGATAGTATACTGCATTTCTTTAAGTCAGCAGCATCTTAATATATCACATATACTGAACCAAATAGAGAAAGAGAATAGAATAGAATAGCATAGAATAGCATAGAATAGCATAGAATAGAATAGAATAGCATAGCATAGAATAGAATAGAATAGAATAGAATAGAATAGAATAGAATAGAATAGAATAGAATAGAATAGAATAGAATAGAATAGACTGAACCAAATGGATGATCAAAAAGTCAAATTAATTTCTACATCAGAAAGTACAAACCTAATGCCTGGGGAAAACCAACACTGACTATAGGTATCCAGTGATACTACCAAAATTAGCTATTACCACTCAAGAAAGAAGCTGTTAAAGCTGCTCCATTTCCCCTACAAGTAATTTGGAAGCTCTGAAGCAGCTAAAAAGGCAACAGGAATACTGTGATTATCAATAAAAGAGCTTAAAATTACACAGGAAATCTCATTCTGTCATAAAAATCTGTTTTTGTATCAACATTTTACACAATTTGCATATCTGGTTATCCTCCCTAAAATAAAAGAGGTCACAGAGTGAGCAGAATAAGAGAAGATACAAAAGAGGCTAAAGACTTTACAGTTTGTAAATAAAGGACTGAAATGAAGGGAACATATGGCTACAAAATCATTATAGAATGAATATTCTTTTTTTTTCCTCAAGTTATAAGACAGAACACCCAGTAAATTCTAAGAAAGTAAACTTAAAGGAATTACATGCTTAAAAAATTTAGTTAGATTAATTCCATATGTGGACACTAAACATGGCTACTCGGACAAAAATCCTGAGTTTAGCTCAGGTATCCCTAAACCTATCAGTAACTGAAATCTAGAAAAGCACATCACAGCAGGATCATGCTTCTGGTACTCAGAGAAGATACTGTGCTAGATTAGTCTCATTTCATATAGTAGAGCTGTTCTGCTCCTGAATACCTGGAAACTCATGGCTAATTGTGAACAAAGGTTAGGTATTTCCAGATGCCACAAGTGAAACATGTAGATTACTAAGTGCTAAAAGAAGAAAGAATACCAGGATCTCCAGCATAATCTTGTGTCAAGCTATTAC
Source organism: Muscicapa striata striata (assembly GCA_030060385.1). Taxonomy (NCBI): domain Eukaryota; kingdom Metazoa; phylum Chordata; class Aves; order Passeriformes; family Muscicapidae; genus Muscicapa; species Muscicapa striata. The sequence goes on along the minus strand of JAREIS010000027.1, from coordinate 1,906,866 downwards.
AAGAAACAGCAATTTTCATCACATGCACTTGCAGAAAATGTACATCCCCAAACTTAATCATAAGAGGGTAAAAAAATTATGCTTGAAAAATAAATGTAGCTCTTCAAATGAGGGAGAAATATGTGGCCAACCAAAAACTTTCAATTTCATCCAGGAACCAGCCAACAAACCATTTGCAGATCTCCCTGTAAAAGAATATTTGGGCTTAATCTGGGAAGAATTTGATCTAAAAATAAGAAAAATAGAAAAACAATATCTTTAATTTCTCTGTACAGACAGAGAAATACCAAAATAATTTGTGAAATGCTTGGCAATGAACACTGTTTCAAAGAAGCTGAGCAAGCTGATAAATGTTTATAATGTTGCAGAAACAGGTGTACCACATTTTATAACACTGTAATCTTCATCAAAATGGGGAGAACAAACCATTTCAACAACTACATGAAAATCCAAGTGAATTACAAAGGAAAGAGGCTATTTTTGTTATTATTGTTATTATTTCTGTAAATCTAGCTTACTCTGGAAACCATGGTGTCATGGAAAATATTGATAGCAATGAATATTTAAAGGTTTTACTAACCAGAAGTTCATCAGTTGTTCACTGGAGATATTACTGAAACTTTCCCCCTTCCCCAATTCATATATTATCTGCCATTTAAAGAAAAATATTTCTGTTTTCTATAACCATTAGTGGTTACTGAAGAGCAGAAAGCAATCTGTGCTCCTGTTACTTATGCCTGAGAAGCCTGGTTCTGACCCAAACAGTCAGCAAACACAAACAGCCTGTGTATTAACATGAACATCTTGATACTAAATCACTGATGGAAAATATCTGTCTGGATTGCTTACTCTGAAAATGAACCTGGCTGAGGATTACTACCAAGTGGTGGTGTGTCTTGGGACCTCATAACTACAATTGTCATCTGATATAGAAAAATCACTGATGCTGAGTTCACATGTATCCCTTGTGCCACTTATAACTGACGTACAAAATACACATTATTCCTATATCCTTGAGTCTAAACAGTTACAAAAGATATGCCAGCAACCTTCTCCTGCATAAACCACAGCTGTAGACCCATCCTTAATCAGGAATCCAACTACTTAATGTTTCTGAATTTTAGGTATACTGAGCACTTCACCTGCTTTAGACTCTTGAGATACCACTCTTTAACTGGGGGACACTTTAACACATTCCCTCTAGAATGACAAATTCAAAGTGAAGCCTGTTCAGCAACCCTTCCAATGTCCTGTTACTAGACTGACACAGACACACAGACACAAGAGATTTAAGCACCCAGGACAAAGGGTCACATTTTCCAAAGAATTGCCTTAATTGTTTGTTCCAGTACAGCAAACTGTTTAGCCATAGCACTCACCTAGTAGATACTGAACATGTACATATCATAGTATCAGAAATATAACTTCTGACTATTTAAACTCTTGTTGCCCATATGTATACTTGTATTATTAAATGCAATTTGCTGGAAAAATAATTTGTCTAAGCCTTTCCAAAAGTTAAAATCAATTCCTTCCCCTTGGATATGCTTGCAATTTCAAATTGCTGTTCTTCAGTCTCTGTAACAGAAGCAACACACTGTCAAAAACAGAATCAGAAAGTCTCTCCAATTCTGGACAATAAATGCATTATGAGGCTGGATCTTACTAAGTAAAGCAAATAAAGCTGACACTTGAAATTTCTCTTTCCAAAGTTAACTTCTGGTTTTGAAGCCCAAAACACCTGACAAAAAAAAACATTTTACAATTGGCCAAGTCATTACTAATTTCAATTATTTACTCTCTACCACAGCACAAGCATCTTCCCTTGACTCACTGCAAGTTTCAGGGCATTGCAAGACTCAGGAGTATATTTAGGTCTGGCATGAAATTCTTTCTGTTCATCCTGCCACCATCAGTTTTGCAACTGATTGGTACCAGTCTCAACATTCTGCCCTTCTGATATAAATGCTAATCATATATTTCTCACTATCTTCTTACTTGATGCAAATCTGGCAAGGACCCCAGCATCAAGCTGTCTGCAATCTCAAGAAGGGGGAGCAAGGGGGTTGAGGACTCTTATTTGCTTTTCCTTTTCTCCAGTTTAGGAAATGAGAAGGGTATGGTGTGCAGGCTCACACACATAGGTTAATGGTCTGACACCAAATACCTGAGAGTATTCTCGGCATGTCGGCTTTGGGAACTGAAAATTGAATAAGCAGCAATAATGAAGTTCCTTTGCACTCCCCTGATATCTCTTCTTGTCATCACGTATGATGATTTTCAAAAGTCAGTAGCTTTCTACTACTTCTGCTCAAAACATAAAATGAGGCATTTACCCTCTGCCCACAACACTCCATGGGGTGGGAGTGGACCCAATCCCACAAATAAACTCACAGAAAACCAGCATTTCCACTTTATAGAATCCATCCAAAACAAAGCCATAGGATTACTGAACATAAAAAAAGCTCATTTTCCCTAATTTTAGCAATAAGGTTAAAAGCCTTCCATTAAGGGAAACCCAGGATTCAGAATACACACAGTGTTTGATAACTTGATTTTTTTATGGACTCCACTATGTACAATGTTTTTCATTGACACATTTGCACCCTTTACATTCCTTATTCTCTTTGGTATATCTGTTGACTGAAACCCCCTTAATTAAGTGCTTTAACCTATGTTCTTTCCCTTGCAACACATATTCCATTATTTATTTATTGTCAATCACAATAAACGGGTTGAAATCCATGTAGATGGATAAATGAAAATGGAAATGCTCATTCTAATTTCAGATAAAAGAATTACCTCAGAAGTGAAAATAGAAACAGAAATACTATTTTCATTTTATGTATATATATGTACATAATTCTTTTTAAACCATATTAAGGGAGTGTGTAGATTTCACCTTTCTGAAGTGACTTTCACTTACTGAGTAACTATCTGAAGTCTGTTCAGATAGTTACTCAGTAGCACTGGAATTTGCTTTCATGCGACTCTTCAGAGAAAACAGTAACTAACATTTCATTTCATTTCTCACTTTAGAGTTTTCTTGATCAGACAATATAGCTGCCACCTTGACAGAAAAAAAATAAGTCTTTGCAACTCTGAACAATATCCTCTGCAATAAAATACAGCTTCCTCACAACAAGAAGTACATGATACATATTTATTTGGATGTTAAGGATACAATTTCAAAATTCAGCAAAATCTGAGTAAAGAAAGATAAATTCACTGAGATCAGAACGTTACTTCCAAAGACTAGGTAAAGGCAATATCAGCACCTCCAGGTTTGCCTAATAACAAATGCCCAGGAAAAGAGTGTTTTCCCCTCCCAGCATTATATATGATTTGGTATAACAAAGAACCATGGAAGGACTAGAAACTGCCAGGATAGAATATGTAAGCATTTGCAGAGCAGTCTGGGTAAAAAGCAGCACAAGAAAATGAGTAAAGGATTTTGGTATGAGGGCCAGAGAACATTAATCTTCAACTAGAGCAAGAATGATTACGTCAGCAGTATTCTGGTAGAACTTTTTCATGTGTGAGTGGTTAGGGAGAAAGGAGGAAGGCAGCCAATTCTTCTTTCATTCTCCTAAGACTCAAACACCTCTAACAGTTCATTGGGACTTTCTGATTGTTTGAAATATTTCATGACAAATGCTTACAAAGACAATACAACCATCTTTTCTACAATGACTAAACATCAATAACCAGCACAGAACTGGACAAATTTTATCAGGCTGCAGCAATTCTCACTTGCACTCACCAGCCTCAAAGGAAAACCTCACTCTGCAAAAATACCTAACAAACTGCTTGTGGATGCACTCTATACGACTTTTCTAAAATTCTGCCTGTTACTGTAAGCCATAAAGTCACAATTTTGAAGTTTACTATGTTAGTTTGCACTTTAAAATACAAAGGAAATTACACACTGTTCTGTAAGTGGATGTGATCTTCAGATGTATGAGAAGTGAGAAACTCCACAAGGGAGAAACTCTCCATACCTACATGCATTTCTCTCCAAGGGTAGAGTGCAACAGGTAACAGAAGAGGCATTAAGTTTTCATGATCAGTCCAAATAACTGAGATGGGAGCAACTGTTTTGCAGTCAACTCTTTTACACATCTTGCAAATTATCAGCATGAATAATACTTCATTTGATGAGTGAATGTTCCTTCTGTGTGATTCAATAGATTAGACTGTTTTGTGATTCAACGGACTAATTTTGGAACTCTGTACCTCTTGGAACTTAGTGACTAAAGTGGCACTTTGCAAAAAGAAAAAAATGTTGATGATCTGAAAAAAGTGATGAGTTATGCAGTAAAAGTGTATTCTACCCCATTTTTGGCAAATTTCCTTGAAAATTATCAATGTGATGTGACAATTAATTTTCATGAGAAGGGTCCTTATTCCTTACGATTCCATCTTCCACAGGTCAAATTTGGAAACACTTCCTCCAATGATGCCTTCTTATTTCATGTAATTCATTTCAGCCTTTAGTCCCCAGCCTTATTAATCTATTCTTTAATGCCTCTCAATCATTTCTCCCTGCTCTGCTTCTACTGCAGCATTTGATGCTTTATTGAGCAATAGAGTCTCCCCCATTTCTCCCCTTTTATCTCTCTGTTCATACTTTCACAGTCAGGCGTTATCAACATTCTTGTATATTTAAGCTAAAAGCACTGATTTCTGTGAACTACTGTTCCTCTGATTATTAATCACAGTTAAAGCTGATTTAGGTTAACATTTCACCACAAACCCTGTGTACATAAATTAACATTTGTTTTCATTCCTCCTATGTCTTGAAAAATAGTCCTAACATGATACCTGTGTTTTGCAGGCCTTTTTTTATTCCACTTCTGTGTTACTAGCAGTGTGTGTTACTTCAGAAGACTGAAAATTATAAAATAATTTCTCTTTTTAATATAGCAGACTATTTTAAAAAGCATATTTGCTAAATGTGCATGTCACACAGAATATGTACCAATGCATGAGTCCTGTGAGGTGAGTCAAACTGGGCTCGTATCTGTAGCTCTCTGATGGTAACTGAGGATGAAAATACAATAGGATCCACAAGAGTTCACTGTTAAATAAAATTCAATGACAGTAGACATATGATGAAAAAAGGCAGAGATTAGGAATAGAAGTGCTGAAAAAAGAGATAGGAAAAGTGGCAATAAGCTGAAGAAGTTCTATCACATTTACCTGCAAGAATAAGTTCTATCTTTAAAATAAATTTCAAAACCATTGTTTTCTTCCCTATTCCTAAAAAAGTTTAGATTTCGGCAGTGGACAGGACATACATGAATAGAACACATACCACAATATATCTTTAGCATAAGTTCAAAATTTTAATCATTTTTCCTGTTTTTTTTTTTCAAACATGCATGCTTTAAAAGTTACAGACAGATTTATTATTGGACTAGACAGCTTGCCTGCCAATGAGGTCCATTGGCTTTAAAAGCATAGCTGATGGTGCTCTCTTTTCAGCATCACTTTGTGGGTTTCTTTTATTTTTAATGGACTTTATAAATTAAAAGGGAGATCAATCCTTGTCTTATTATAGGGAAAAGTAGCTTAATTTTAGTTCAATTTCAGGCTCAGTTTATTGCCTGAATTTTCAAAACCTTCTAATAATTTTAAGATAGTATGAAGACCTTCAAAAACATTCAAAACCTAGATGTCTTAACATCACTGAGTGCAGAGGTAGCATCCCAAAACTACTATTCATACAGCATCTTTTATATCTGTTGCTGATCTAGATGATTAACTCTTCAGCAGTACATCTCAAATTCCTCTCCGTTTTCTCAGCTTTCAAATGTCTGATGTAAGTCAATTATCATTTCCAAAAGGCTGAACTTAAGCATTATTTTTTATAGAATAGTTACTATCCAAATATACTTTGTAAAATCTTTTGGCTGTCTACCCAGCTGATTGAAATGTTGAAATGTTCTCCCTTTTCTGTATGAGGTTACTTACATTATCACACAGGAGGCTCTTATTTTTGGTGCCTGTTGCGTTACAGTTGCAGGGTTTGCAAACATCAATGGCTGAAAGATCTGCACCTGCTTGTCTGTAATGGAAATCCTTGCACAGCTCACAGTTCCTTCCTGCATGAAAGAAAGGTTATGCATTATGGCTTCCAATTCATTAAAATTAGCTGTATAATTCAAAATTAAAGACTATTCCTTTGAGAGAATTCTATAATTTTCAGGACGTCCATTTTAATGCACCTTTCATCTCTACCTGCCAATTTAGTGATCCAGAGCATATGAAACAATGAACCTGTTACAAACTATGTTTTACTCCATTAAACTTCCATCTGTTATATAATACCACACTTATATAAAAGCTGTGCCATGCAAATGCCTATATATTTTTTTGGAAAAATAGAACCTGAAACTTTTACTAGATAAAGCCAAGAAAGCTGAAATAGAAGAGATTTTTAATTCAAATGAACTACCTACATTGAATAAAGATATTTATTCAACAAGCAAGAAACTGACAGAGCAAAATTTGACAACTTTTTTAGATGTTGTCTGTTAAACTAGTCCAGTAAGATTATATTTTGGATTTAAATGCTCTAGCATATGTAATGGGAATAGCCTTGAAACCATATATTTTAATTATTTATTTGAATACATTTTGCATGAAAGTTTATATACAAGATTGGATTGATTTTTACAGTATTTTCCCATGGTTTAAGAGTTGACACCACTTCTGTTACTTCACTACCTGAATAGTTCAAAAATGCATATACATGAGAATTTATTGGACTGTCAGCCACTGAGCATTATTAATTTCAGCTGACACAAGACTTAGTCAAAAAGGAAGTGCAAAATAAACAGTCCATTCTCTTTGACTTACCAGCTGTGTTGTGCTGACAGTTATCACACACTCCACCACCACCCCGGTGGTGTTCCTGAGGAAAAGGATCCACTGCTAAGTCATAGTGGCAGCTTTCTGCATGGCCATAACACTGACAAGGTTTGCAGTTATGGGCATGGACTTGGTCACCTGGACGGAAAGGTTTGTCGTTGTACAATGGCATACAGCGATCACACTGAAATGAATTACAAAAGAAAATGCTGCTTCTGAGACATATTTCTTCATCTCACAAGTTTACTGCTATAGTCTCTGTGGTTTTTTTATTTTTTATTATGTGTCTTCCCCAATTTAAATGCTAGCAATATTGGGCTTAGACAAAAAGCAAGGAAGCATAAAGGGAAATAAACCCAAAATTTTCATTATTATTTTAATATTTTTAAGTCACTTTAAAAACAGAGGAAAACCAAGAAAGGCAGGCAGAATAACAAAATTTTAAGAATTTAGATACTTGACACAGGCTAATGTCCTGAGATTTCAATTCACTTAAACCCTTAAAGATGCAAAATTGTGCTTGCTATGTTTCTGACACAGAAGACATTTACCTAATCTATCCATTTGGATGCATTTTAAACAATGTCTGTTCTTTTAGTTTCTAATACTGTAATAACTGTAGTTTGTACTACTACCCTTTGACCTTGTGAGTGAAACAAAAAAAACAAATATATTGCTATTTTAATTTCTGTATTTCAGAAGGAATTTAAATGCTTCAAAATAAGTTGCTTCTGTTAAGTATTTGGGCAACTATTTTCTTTTTTGGGTAACTTCCCTCTCACTGTTGAGAGGCATGCTCACATTTCTTCATGGTTGTTATTACAAGCACTATTATAATTATTTGTTATTTTTTAGTGTGTCAATATCACTTATACACTGAGAACCAGGAAATTGTATTGAAGTTTCTAAACTGATTCACTCACTGCTGGTGCTGAGAAAGTATCATCTGTGTGTAAAAGAATCTGGATTAAAAATCATAAGCTTAAGATAGTCCAAGAATTGTAGACCAGTCACAAATTATAGCAAAAGCCACTTGGAAGAGAAAATGAAATCACAAGAATTTATCTACTGAAATTTAATTTTAATACATTAAATAAAAAGTAAGCAATACAATAGTAACTATGCACCTTTTTCTTATCTGTTAAAAACAAACAAAAACACAGAATGTCACCACAGTGAGAGAAAAATGGAGTTTTCAGGATGAAAATTAGCAGGGTTTCACTTGAGACCCTGAACTCTGGCCTTTGCTAATCAGAGCAATCCCTCCCTAATTGCGATTATCTCATTTTAAGTGCACTAAGGGCAACACCTTGACCATAACTTTTCACAAGTTACATAACACTAATTTATTCAAGTCCTTCCCTCATCTATATCCATGTCCCCTCTCTCCCCCACACTGAGAAAAATCAGCACCCAACATGAGACAAGAGGGTTCATTCAGGCACGGCACAAGTTGGGAAGCAAAACAAAGAGAAAAGCTCCAGCTCATGCAGCTCCCTCCTCCCAGCATGTCTATGGAAATACGTCCTCCTTGAAAGGAGAACAGTGCAGGAATAGCTAACAACCTGTCAGCCCTGAGTTTCCATTTGTGCATGGCCAGCCACACAGCTGAAAGCATTCATCATCTCATTTCAGATTTAATCTTGGATCAGTTACTTATGCACACCTGTGCTTGCACCTATTGTTAAATGACATACAAGCACGAAGGAGTATGAGAGAAAAAGATGGCATCTGATTACATAGCAAGGAGCCTCTGAAACATCTCTTGTTCTGTGACTTTTAAAAGTTCGGCAAAACTTCTAAGAATCACAGAATTACTAAGTTTGGAAAAGACTTTTAAGATAATTCATCTTCTAATGAAAGTTAAACTATTAACCCAACACTGTCAGGTTCACCACTAAACCACATCCCTGAAAGCCACATCTACACAGATGCTCTAAAGATTTCCAGGGACAGTGATTCCATCACATTTCCCTGCATAGCCTGTTTCAATCCCTAGCAACCCTTTCACTGAAGAAATTTTTCCTAATATCCAATCTAAACCTTCTCTAGGCCAACTTGGGATTGTTTCCTCTTGTTCTATCACTTGTTACCTGGGAGCAGAGATTGACTCCCCCCATCTACAACCTCCTTGGCACAAAGCAGTCATTCAAAAGTTGGCAATGAGTGTGAAACATTTGTTTTTCTAGCAGTTGTCACACCTGCATGCAATAAAAATGGGCACTGGACCCCCATATCACCCTGCTGCTTGTCACACCTTCATTAGGTTAAGAACTGCATTTAACTTCCAAACCTCCAGGGCTGAACTTTCATGTTTGGTAACACTATGATGTACATGTAGCCACCTTCAAGTCTTCATTCACCAAATCTAAACTCTGCATTTGTCCAAAGCATAGTAGTTGAGAATTGCAAATTGAGAGATTTGGGGTTTGGTTCTTGGCTACCACATGTAAAATGGGATAGGTTTGTAAAACTTCCATGTAAAATTTCCAAAACTCCCATGGCAAATTCTAGCAGTTGACTTACAAAGGATGTTAATGCTTAACAAAACCAACATTTCTCTATAACTGAAACACCCAGAAACATGCAGATGTCCTTATTCTCAGTTACATCCAGGCCCTTAAGAAAACATCTTAAATATATGGTTTTCCCTACAGCCAATAATAAACCTGCCCGCTTGATATACAGTATTTGAACTTCTCACCATCTGTGAAAAGTTTCCTGACAGAATATCACATGGAGCCAAGTGGCCAAAATACCAATCCTAACTTGGCTCAAATAGATAGTCTAAAACTATGATTTAAAAACTGATTTCCAATAATGAATTCAAGGTTTTCTTTACTAAAATTATTATCAAAAATTAATTTCAAAATTTCTGAACCCAGCATACTTATGGAAAGACCACCAGTGACTTGAGCCTAAGTCTTTATCTACCAAGTTCATTTTTGGGCCCTAAGAATTCTGATGACAGTGCCTCTGAAGAAATAGTCAACAAATATCCAAATATATACTTCAGACAGCAACAGTAACAATACTTTAAAGTTTGAAATAAGTCATTATTAACTAGAACCTTCTATTCCAACACTTAAGTATCCTGCTGCTTGCCTCTCAGTGGCATTCTTTTATATATATATGATTTTAAGTGGAATGAATTAGCTTTTTCCTTTTTGTAACCTATGTAGAAGTTTGCAGCCCAGTCTGAAAGTTCAATTGCAATAAACAGTATATATACACATCTATAACACCTACACATATGCTTCTGTAACAGATGTTATCAAAAGTATGCAATTTTAAAATCTGATGAAGTGACAGCAAGGTTAGAATGCCACCTTTTCATGCATTTTGAAATGCTGACTTGTCTTTGAAAAGCTCCATTATGTATAGCACCCATGTTTATTTATGCTGCCCTGTAAGTGTTGACTGTCATGGGATAATTAATCATATACAATTTTTTCTTTCTTACCAGATCCCCTTCTGTATCCATCCACTATGCTTTCACTCCATTTTGTTTCCTTAGGCAAATAAATATAGTTTCTAGGGAATATCTATTCCAAATAGCTTTGCCATGTTCTAAAGACAGTCTTAATTTCCTCACAGCTTTTACCAGCACCCTCGCTACACTATTTGAATATCTACCAGGACTGCACGTGAACTACATCTGCCTCTCCCAAACTCCCCAATGATCAAAGAGCTTTTAAACTTAAAAGCCAGGTTTTACTAGGGGAAGAAAAAAAGCAAAAACCCCACAACCAAAATTAGAACACTAAGTGACTCCAAGGGACCAAGGAAGACAGAATAGAAATGAAAGGTGTCTTATGGGATTGCATCCCAATGTTCCATGTACCAAAAAGTGCATTTTTTGCTGGTCTACTTGTTTCTGCAAGTGAGAACTCTTTGTTATCGACTATAATCTAGTTAATATTTACAGCTCCTCATGTACTATTTATGATCAATTCCAACATCTAACATTATATAGATTGACCTTTAAGTAAGGTTTAAATATATTCTTCTGTAACAATATAAAAAATCTTATTTATTCAATTTTGATAAATCAACACATGCCATATCCAGTTTTCAGACTTCAGATGTTTAAAACCATTATGGAAAACTATGAACACCTAAAGCCTTTACTGCATCCAGTCAGTCTCTCACTTCCAGTCATACATTCTGAAGCATTTATCAGAGTGGCTTGATTTTAAATTTTCTTTTTTGTTATGATTTCTCATATTATTCCAGTATATTCTGCCATTACCTTTCTCTATTAAGTTCTTTATGATTGATTTAAATGAGGCTCTGAGGTTGCAATGTAAGGCTAACCTTGCTTGACTGTCTTGTTCTTTCATGGGCTGTTTCCAGCTTATCATGTGACAGCTTGGAAAGTTCTTGAATATACTTTTACCTGAGTCTAAAAATTAATCTTTGCATACAAATGTTACCAAACTCAGGACTCCACTTCCAGCCCCTCAGTTTATATTTGTAAAAGGTAGAGCTATCTCCCTAAGTTGGACCCAAGGCATTTAGAGAACAATTTGTAAATGAAGAAGCTGAACAAATCTTCCTAAAATGAGAGACAAGCTTTGTGAGGATTTATTTCCCCTTTTTTTTCATGATCTGCCCCCTTAACATCTGCAAATAATTCTAAAGCAACCCCTTCTTCACATAATCTCAGATTTCACAGCAACATATTTCATCATCATTCTTCACCAAAACGGACCTCAGGAAAAAAATTTCCATTTGTTATGTCAGATTTCATAACACAGTGATACAAATACCTAAACTAAGATTTCTATTTGAAATAGTTATGCAGATTTTTCATTTCTGGTATTGCTTTGCAGCACAACAGCTAGCCAGCTGTATATGCCAGATAAATTCAAGATAGTAATTTTAGCTGTATGAAGTGTAAACCTGATAAGGACATACTCTGCCATATATAAAAAACTTTTCAAGGATCTCTGATTTCTAGTACAATCCTGATTTCTAGGAACCCACCCTGAAGCCAAAAACCTTCTTATAGACCCTGAGTTGTGGTAACTTACTCACTGCTAGTGTAGGACTTTAAAAAGAATGCTTGCTGACAGTGCTATTTCTTATCAAAAATATTTTCTTTTTCTATACCAAAGAAAGTTATATTTGGAAACCTGCTTCATCAAATGTTTACTTAAAAAAATATATATTTTTACAGTTCCTAATTCACTGGGGTGGGAGCCAAAGAAACAGGTGTAAAGCTATCAGAGTTTTATCATTGCCAATGATAGTCAAAAGTCAGGATGGATTTTTGTTTTGCTTTTAAGTGTTAGCCTTATTAAAAAAAAAAAAAATCTTTAAGTTGTTTGGATTCCATGTAAATCTTTGATAAAATTCAAAGTAATTAGTGAGATACTTCCAAATACTAATTCTATTTTATTACTGCTATTTTATTTCATATTTAATAGATACTGACACAGTTATTAAAGGATGAGAAAAAAAATGAAACAACATCCTTATAGTACTCTGAATTAATACAGCTAATTCAAGCACTTGAATTATAGTTACACTGCATATATGCCAAATCAAAGATGTGTGACACTCAGTGAACAACCCATTAACATTGACAGGAAATATCTGATAAGGCAGACACATCATTAAAATGTATTTGGTTTGTTTTCACAAGGTAGCATAAGTCTTGCAAGAGTGCTTGGTGAACTTCCAGATCTTATTAAATATTTATAATTAATCCTTACAAAGTAACATTTCACAATGTGTGTTCTAATTAAAGGGACACTGTCAGCTTGAATTTTTTTTTCTAATTTGACCCATCCAAAAATTTGAAATTCCTGTTCAAGTCCCATTTAGACTGTAGATCCTACACTTCTGCTTAAGAAGTGAGAAAATTCAGATCTCTTAAGAAATTTTACAAAGATCTTTCACACAATCATGAGCACTGTATCAAATGCTCTGAAGTTACTTCTCCTCACTCTGTTCCAGCAAGCACAGACTGCCTGGGGCTTTTCTTGATGTGTGATCAGACTCCCCTTTGCTATTCCTGTTGCTATTCAACATAACCCCTTCTTAATTTTTAGAAAGGCTATTTCCAAATGGCATAAAAGTAGCAAGGAATACAACATGCACTCACAACAGAAATCTAACACTCAGTAAGACTGACGGATTCATTCCTTTGATGTAGTTCATTCTTCCTTAACCTCAACTTCATTTCCTTTTTTTTTTTTTCCTATTGAGATAAATAACTAATCTAGGGAATCTTTTCTATGAGCAAGTTTCTTTTACTCATATATCATGGTTCTGCTTTTGTTAAGTTGTACGTGAATGGTTTCCAAGAAAACCAGAGGCTGCATGAAATAAGTGAAAAGTGGTAACATTGAGCTCTCCTCTATGTTTTCATCTAGAATACCATGACATACAGAAATCAACCCCATTTTGGTTCTTCCATAGCCAAGAATTATAAAACTGCTAGAATCACAAATGAAAATTATAATTTTGCAGTTATGGTGCTTTGGATTGCATTATGGAGCACTTGAACTATTTCCTTTCAAATGAAACTAAATTGGAAGCTGAACTCCAGGAGTTTGCCTACTGCATTCCACCTATGGAGTCCATAGGAGCAGGGTAAAATTACCATGGAATAATTTTACAGGACTCTTGCTAGTTGCTATAGCAGGCAGAGAGAATCTTTATTAGATGCTCACAGTCTAATCTCAGATTTGCACCTAATGTTTGAAAGCAACATAATCTCTAAGAAGAAATCAAATCCTTGAACATGACACTCCTGATGGTCTGTAGTGGAATGGCTTTTGGTGAGGGTGAGAGTGGAATACATCTGTTTCCTTAATTGATACAAATCTGCAGAAAGTTTCCCTCTGAGAGACAGGCCTACACTAAGACACACATATACACATACACATTTCAGTCCCAGGACTGAAATCCCAGTGTTGAGGCTGTTCATAAGTGGCATACTCAAAGGTGAGACTCACATTATTTCCTTCTGTATAACTTTCCTTGACACACAGGCACCTGTATGGTTCCATATCTGTGTCACAGTCATCAGCATGGCCATGGCAATTACACCTGAAAGAAAAACAGCTGGTGTGAAAAGTTAAAATATGAAAACACATCTGTGCGAAAATATATTACACAGTCACAAAGTCAATTTTGTGTATTACATAGTCTGGTTCTTCATTAAGAACAAATAAATTTCCCCAAAGAGAATGTTCTTAAGTGCAGTAAACTACAAAAGACTACTTCACTCAATATATTTTTAATACTTTTCAAGAAAATAAAAACCAGCATGTAGTAGAGCTACTCTTGCCTTATATGATAGGCAATGAAAATTGTATTTCAGTATGAAACATTAATATGTAAAATTCTATTAAATAAATTACAGATTACAGATCTATATTAAAACTTCCTGTGCAGCTCTAGTTTTTCAAGAAATCTTAACCACATCAAGAATAATTTTGAAGTTTAACCCATTTCGTCTCTGTTAAAATGTCCAATTCTTACTAAAATAAAATGTGTATAGAGTCTTAATTAATAGTCAATAACCATACCACTCTACCTGAAGGGCTGCTCTTCTGGAGGCATGGCATATCTTTGCAAACTACAGCTGAAATTATTTTATTGTTACATCGTCACCAAGATAAAGCTGTTTTAGTAAATGCATTATCATAATACATCTAAATCAATAATCAAAATATATTAATAAGATGGAAAATTTTAAAGTAAACTTCTACTAGGGTGCTTTCTCTCAAAATGGGAACTACCAAAATAATTTCAGGAATAGTAATACCTAAAAATCTTTACCATATGCTTCTTGGAAACTATTTCACTGCCAAATTTGCATATTATTTACAGGGCATAATTAGTCCTTTCACAAGACAGCACACTTATCATATACAATAAAGTTGTCAGTCACAGATAATACAACAGTTTTACTGACAGCTACCCAATTTTGAAAGGAAAACTCCAACTAAAACAAAGAACAAGCTCTGCATTGACTGTTGAAATTGCCATGTCTGGGAATCTATAGCTTGGAAGAGTTACTGAAACAAAGCATGAGCCATTGTTTCAGTCATAAGCCTTTGCTTAGAGGCATTGGTATTTCCAAGGAAAGGATTGATTTTGACAGATTTGTGTAATAAGTATAATTAATTTTAAAATAAAATGTGAGCAAACAGTCTTACAAACAGAAAACAAATCATTTCCAACTACATACACTGCTTCAGACCAAATTTCCATTCTCAATCATACATGCAAAAGCAAAATAAGTTGATAAAATTTTAGGCAAGTCCTTCAGGCAGAGTTGTAACAGTCAGAGACAGTGTTGGATGTGGGAAGAGTCACGTAACACTTACCTTCCACTGACTGTAATTTCATTAACTCCATAGTACCTATGCCTGAAATTTACCCAAGGTTCATTAGTGTGATACTGGCCACGGAGATGAATCCTCACTTGTGTAGCTTTTACAAATTCTTGAAGAGATGGAGTATTATAAAAATCATTGTAACCAGGTCGGTGATTTGGTTCCGGGGTAAGGACACTGAAAGTTAGATTACCACGAGAATACGGTGTAAAGCTGTTTAAACAGAGAGGAAAACAAACCAAACACAAAATATTACATATTTTACAGATTCTAGCCCCTAACATACTGTTTCTCAGAGAGGGTCTCAACTATAAATGGTGGTTTCATGCTTTCTGGGTAAAAATTCTTATGTCAGTGGATTCCCAACCACCAGAATTCAAGAAGAGGAAAAGAAATATACTCTATATGTCTGTTTTGCCCTAAACTACCATGCTCTTCTCCAGATCCAAAGTTTCCAATTAAAAGTAAAGCCTTTAGCAGGCAACTTCAAAATATGATTAAAGTGTGACTGATACAGTGTCATCTACACACACGTTTTCAAAAAGTTTAACACACTGTCCTTGAGAAACATGAATTAGGCTTGAACCACATAAGGAAATCATTGAGACGACTGATACAATAATTAATAGGCTGACATTGTTAGTAATATACTTGCTAAACACATATAAAAACAATATAAAAACAATTTTTGTATTTTGAATTCCAGAGTCATAGGACTGTATCATCTGCTCATCTGAGTGAGCAGAGTTAGAAATGCCACCTTCCAGCAAGTGAAGTGTAAGATAATTTAATGGAAAGTAGCAAGATTAAGAGTAAAACTGCATATTTAAGCCCAGGTAGGGGAAGGACAGTCCTGAGAATTCAAGTAAAACTGAGTAAACAAGAAGATATAAACTGCACATTTGCACAACTTGGCATGAATCATGTCATATTGGTCTATGCACTAGGCAGTTTAACCTCTGAAAAGAAGGTCTGCTTATTTGCACACCTACTTGAGATCATTAAAAATAGGTATCTCATGTTATCACCCGCAACCTGACATGCAACATTCAAAAAATGTCACTTCAAAATATGTCAGTTTTTGAAAGATGAGATTTCTAGTTAGGCTAGGTCTGCTGAGTCTTCTGACTGCTCTTCTGTCTTTGTGAAGAATCTCTAAATTTCCTGTGCTCCTAATCCAGGTCAGTGCCTCACAAAAATCTCAGTAGAATATATCCATTTCTTTGGGTGATTATGTCTTCTTTTTCCCTCCACAGAAAACTAAATAAAGTACATTTCTTCCATGGCTGTATGTACTGTATAGAACTGTAATGGAAATGTTTAGACAGTTCCAAATGGCAGATAAACAACACCATGTTGGTAGGAAAGCATCAGAAGGAACAGCAGAAAAACTGTAAGGCTGATGACAACTAGATAAGCAGGTCATCAAGATTTTAGGGCACCTACATACAGTTTCTCAGGAAACCAGGAAAACAAAGGAGATTCTAAAATAAGGGTCAGTCAATACTCAGACTAAGTAAAGATTCAAGCCTCTGATAAGGGATAAAGGACAGTGACCAACTCCTAACTTACATAGGTGGTACAGGAGGGAGAAACAAAAACTTTATTCACTTTCATTTCCTAAAGGACACAAAAAAGAGTCCATTCAGTAGTAGCATGTGATCACCAAAACAAGAACCAAAACAAGGATTTCAAAACCAATGTAATTTTTCTTTCATGTAACGCCAGAGAATCCTGGATGGCCACCAGGCCACTGGTGTCCAAATCCTGGACAGACAATCTGGGCATGTCTTGGCAGTTACAAGTTTGCGGGCATGAGAGAAAGAGAGAGAAACAAGTTTTGCTTTATAGTAAAATCCTCTAGGGAACTCTGTTACATTGCTGACATAAATTTGGAGCTTTGTCTCAATAGAAACTCCTCTTTGAGCACACAGAATATTCACCAATATATGTCTTATTATTTAAAGCTTTCTGTAAATCAGCTGTACCCAAAAATTATTCATTCTAATCACTTCCTAGCATCATTTACATTTTAATTGAAGGGGAGAAACTGTGCTGCCTAGAAAACATTTATGGAAACAGTCCATATTTAACTCCTCAGGGTTTTTTTTAAATTATACAAATATATATTTTTGGGCAGAAAGTGGCATTGCACCTCAATTGGGTTATTTATCCAAAAACATTTGTCTTACTTAAGATAATTCCCTTTTCTTCTGCCCTCTGCTTCAAAGATCAGCAATAAAGCTCAGATTCCTTTGCTGAAAAGTGGTGTAACTCAAATGACCTTATGCTCCTCTCCTCAGAATTCTGAACTCCTGGAGAACAAAGATGCTGACACTTGAAAAGTCTTAGAAAGGTAGCAAAAGTGGGGGGAAAAAAGTGCCTACAGCACCTGGTAATGTATTTTCTCACTGATTCCAGCCAAATACTAAACAAGTCTAATACTGACTGGCATCTGAACTCAGGCAAGAGATAATGCAATTGAATATATATAGTGGTGTAAGTTCAATTTTACATATGTGTGTGTACATACATACATGTGTATATATGGTAACATATTAACTATTATATATGTTATACACTGTATTTATGAAACCTATATTTTATACATTATACAGCTTTAAATTTTCACTTTAATCGACAGTAAAAGGGCCTGCAACATATTTCTAAATGGTATTAACCCTTCTTGCCCCTCTTCCCACAGTTTTATATTGTTTCTTGCTTAGATGAGAAAGATTCAAGATACCATTTTCAACCCATTTCTTACATGTGCAGCATAACACTAGCAGGGTTGAATGACTGGCCTTTGTACTTCAGTCTGGCCTCTTTCCCAAGCTTCAGAACAAGTTTCCCTCCCAGAGATCAGAAGGTAGACTTTCACATTCACTAGACAGCTTAGAACAATGTTGTATCAGTACCTTCCTCCACTTATCCTCTCAGTGTTCTGCAATTCTACTGGCAATAGCCATCAAATTACTAACACATATTTTGAAACTACTTCAAAAATAACAGAGGAATCAATTGACTCACACTAACAAATTACTAAAATCTGATTAAAAAATGACACAAGACTTTTTGGCAATTTTGAGTTGAAAGGTCATGTGTAGGTCTTTTATATATTCAGCAGTCTATAACAAATGAGTGTACCAAATTAAAAGATTCTACCTCATTGGGACATAGCAATGAATTGTGTCAGGATGTTAACTGTTCAAAGCATCTGTATTATGCAGATAATACCCACTCATACCTATGCAGCTGGAGACAGTTGACAGAGTCTGGTTTCTCCAGAGATCCATTGTTCTCCATTTCAAAAATACTGCAATTCCTAGCAAAATATTGCCAGTCTTCCCATTCTAGATCATCTCTTTTTTTCCTTTCAATTTTTATTCCTTCAGGGTGTGGGCTAAAGAACTGCAGTATAATATAGAATACCTACAAGAAGACAACAAATTTACAAACTGATATTAACGACTAAGTGGTAAAACAACGAGAATTTAAACCTTTTTTTTTTTAATGTAACTACACAGTCTGTTTTACCACTCACAGACACAGGCAGCCATATTCCACCCCACATATTCCCAATGAAAGCAAAAGAGAACCTTTTTGTTGAAAAAGCTCTTTGATCTCTAAGACACTATCACACAACTACTGAACTATTGCATCAGAACTTCACTTTTTCTCAAAGACGGTTTGAAAATGCACTGCAGTCAGGTCTACAATTTGTTACAGCAATGTTAATTTGGTAAAAATGAAAGCTGTAACTTTGTGTTGCCAAACGTTTGACCAGTTGTTTGTTTGACAGCAGGTAAAGTTGTTTTTTTTTAATTCTCCATATTTTTAGCTCAGCTTCTCATCAAATACTTGTATTGTTTCAAAGACCACTTCCCTCAGCAGATTGCTTAAGCAGAAGTGTATATATTAAATATGCAAAAGCAAAGAATTCCACATACATTTGAAATCACTTTTAACTAAACAGCTAATGTTTACATATGCAGCCAAAGCCTGCCATCACATTCTCACCATTAATTTAAAAATTTAAAAAAAGGCAAGAATATACGGAAATTTGGTGAATACCCTATTGTGAATGCAGCCCCAATTCTGACATGTCCCTCTTTACAAGACATCCTGACATTCTTCAACAGCCTAGTGGAGAGTTAGGAGCAATATGGTCTCCTCAATAATTACGCCTGCTTATCATTTTCTCTTTTCATATTCCTTGGGAGGCTAATCTATCACCTCCAGCACATCTACAAACAGGAAAACCCTCTAATATGTCAATGAGCTTTTGATACATTAAGTTTCATTTGTCTGCAGTAAGTTTTCTACCAGCGGGTACAAAACAGGCACCCTAAGTTTTAATAGAAATTAAAATTAAAGTTGAAATTTACAAAAGTGGAGTTAAAAGACAACAATCAGTTTCTAAATATTGGTGCCTTCTCACAGGATATCTACTCTTGTATATTTAGTCTAGATCACAGCTTGTTAAAACAGGCACATCAAAAGAGAATGCCAAGAACCATAACACATTCTGTTGCCTTTAGCACTGTTACATGCCAATAAAGGAAACTTTCTTCCTGGTCCTCTACAGATAACATTTTAAAGCATAAGGTTTGAATATCCTCAAAACTACAATGCAATATTTACAAAAATATTTTCTTAGTTTTGTTTTAATAAACCACAAATGGCAATGTCTCATTACCTGATACTGTCCATTTTGTAAATCTATTGTGATTGAAACACCATGATCCAGACTTGCAGTATTTGCAAACACAGATGAAATCCAGGTGGTCCCAATGTCATTATCATTGATGTAGGAGAGAGGATGGGCTTCTGCATCCAGCCTCAGCACCCTGTCATTAGTGGTATCATCTGCACCATTGGGGATGCAGTACCTCTGTATCAAAGGGTGCACTCGGGGATGACTTCCAGGACAGCGGCACTCAGACTGGGTATGAAGATGAGGGAATTTTCCAGAGAACACTTCCAAAATATCTCTGTCACAGCACAGAGAATAGTAATTACATACATGACAAAAAGAACAGATGTCACTTTGTGCATCTAGGTTCATAGATAAAATTCAGTTTAGATTATAGTAGAAGCCCTAAACTCCTGATCTAAGCTCATAAAAATGAGGCACTCCCCCCAAGGCCTCTACATTATCAATGGTGGCAATGGGCATCCTCAAAAAATATCTGTGAAGAACCACGCTGGAGCTCCTTTCATTGCTCCACATATATGGAGTTCTTCAGACACAGGGCACCAAGGGAAAGCTAGATAGGATGAACCCTGCCATAGATGCAAGGAGAAAAACTCCTAACTTTTTATTGCAGCATCATGTCTGACTCCAATCAGCAGTCTGGATTCTGTTCTTAAATATACCACAGTGTCAATATACTTCCTGTAACCACAGTAAAGTTCAATGTTTGCACTCAAAAATTCCCAAAAGACCAGCTTGAACAATATCATGTAGTAACTCAGGAAACCTGGAAAGAAATATTTTCACTTTTAGCTAATTTTATTTAAAATGCCCACTTTTCAAACTGCAATCAACCTAGTCATGTCAAAACATTGAGATACATCAGTGCCCTCTGACATCAGCAACAAATAAATACAAAGGCAGATAGGCAGGCAAGCAAGCAGGTTTATGGATGACATGGACAGCTCTTTATCTGCTCATTGCTGGTATAAAGGAAGGATTTTGTGAGTCTAGAAGAGACTGAACTTTTAAATGTAAACCATATTACTTTTCCCATTTTCCTGCTTTATCATAAGAACATAATTTTGTGTGCTTCTGAAGCAAATAAATACTTGCTAGCTGCCACTATAGCTTCCACAGAACCCAGAGTTAAAGGACTTTTTACATATCCATAGCCTTAAATTAATTGGTATGCAGGCAAGAGCCTTCCCAGTTTATACCAGATAATCATTTTGGACCAAGTTATTTGTAAATATAAAACCAAATCTAGAAAGACATCAGTAGGTGAAAACAGCCTGTAAAATACCTTAATTTTCAATTGTTAAGCTTTATTCATTTCGCTGACCTAAACCATAGTTCAAAAGATTTGACAAGCATTGCTCCGAGAAATACAACCAACGTGATTTTCATAAAACTTGGAATTCAGATTCACATTAATACTTCCAATTCACAGGAGCTCAGCTCATCATAATGTCCTGCAGACAGCTGAGCTCCGAGGAAACTGCTCTACATCTTATTGAAAGACTATCATGAAGTAGCCTGAAGGTCTGCAGTCCTGAGTGTCATTGTGTGCAGCCTCCCCAGAAGCACCACGCAGACAAATAGGACCTGACTACTTCTGGCCAGCCTGAAACAACTGGATTAATCCAGCATGAGCTGGATAACAAAGGTAACATCTCTTTGTAATGTGCTGGGAAGGGAGGCTGGAGGGCAACAGAAATTGCAGTGGCAACACTAATTTGGCCTCAGGAACAGAGGAAGTCAAAGCAATTGCCCAGGGCTCTGTGGGTTGAGGAGCTAAGTCATTGGTGGCTTATGGTGACAATCTCATCTGGAGAGCAAGGGACAATGGCACCTCAAGGCAGGGGTGTGTGAGTGGGATGGGACAGCACCAAGAACACCCGACATGGATACTGTGGGGAAATGAAACCAGAGGAAAGCTAAGCACAGGGAGCCAATCACAAAGCCAGCATGCTCATCACTTTTGGAATGCCTGTCCTCCTCATCTGCATCGCTGGTATCCGAGTGGTGAAAACCAGACCAGTCCACTCTGCTCCCTTCCTTGCCCTACAGCTCACATGGAGGGAGCTCAGAAGAAGCTTAGCAAGTCTTATCCACCAGGACTAAGCTTATCAGCACACACTATTATGACAGAATTATGATGAGTAGGTAACACCTAGACAGTTTATAAGCATTGAAATCTAGCAACTGGATCTACTCTCTGCAGAATACACACTAAGTCAGGTTGTAGCAAGGGCAACAATAACAAGGAGAGCACATATTTATTACAGTGTTTTGTTTCACTACATATATACTACATACACCACCACATACGTCAAGACTATTTATACAACTGTTCAAAAGCAAAACACATTAGGTTGTTGAATTTATTTTAACTCAAGATTTTTTTAGATTAAAGGTAATTTTTGAATTCACGTTCAAGAAACTACATTGTCATAAGCAATTATCTAAAGGAAACATCAGAAAAGCACTACACTTTGGGAAATAAGCATATTGTTACCTACACTTCCTTCTCACCACACTCTTTCATTTTCTTACAAAAATAAAAGTTATTTACCTGTTTGTAAGTGCCACTGGGTAAAATCGAAAATCTTGCATTCTTCCAACAAATTGTTCTAAACCTAAGGAAATATACTATAAATAATCTATTGAGCAGAAGGCAGCTTTTCACTGCATGAGAGCACCTTTGATTCAGCACTCAGAAATCTCTCTTGCACAATTACCCCTCCTGAATGAAACCATCTTGGACCTGGACAAAACTATAGAGGGCAGCGACTTAATTTTTTTGATAAAAAAGAATGATTTATAATAACTTTATAAGAACATTTTGTACCTATCTCTTTTCTGATTAGAGAGGTGGCACAGGGATCGGCTCATTAGACAGAAGTAATGAGCCAATCCATGTGCCACCTCTAATTAGAGAAGAGATACAGTAGGTACAACTGTACCTATCAATTTATACAATAAAGACAAAAAGCATTTTAAAATATTCTTTTCTTTTACATGATTATTAGCTATCCAGCATTCAGAATCAAAACCACAACAAAATACATTTCCAAATACAAGCTTTAAGAAATGGGGCACAGAATACTCTCTCTTGCCCAAAGCCATAATAAAGCTGTTTATGAGACATATATTTAGAAGATAGCTTCAAACTGTACATGTTCCTGAAGAGCAATAATCAGTGTTCTTACACCTGCAAAGCCAAGAATTAGTGAAAAACAACAAAATATCTCCCACTGTTCTTCAATGATCATGTCATGATATAGCACATATAAAACTCTAGATGCAGATGAAGAATAAAACTCTCAGGCATTACTAGAGGCTGAAAGATTTTCATTCTACCATGATTTACATGAGTATTGATAGAACTGAAGAACAGAGACAGCAAGAAACCTTCAGCTCTGTTCCTGACTCTGCAGAGAGAGGAGTGTAGTCTAGTGGCCATGCACAATTCCATTCTGAAGCAGCTCCCTACATTTACTCAGCAAAACTATGGGCAGAAATTAGTGGAATAAGTCACTTTACATACATGTTTTAGAGAATTCAGGAAAACTTACCAATATGCAGGAATACATAGATGTTTAGTAGATAATCATAATTTATCTTCCCTCAAATCTTTTGAGAAAGCTAATTGAACAATAGGAATTTTCTTCTGCAGTAAGGCATTACTTCTCAGCATATAGATAACTTAAAATTACTCACACACTTCTTTTAACCACATCGTGCATGTTTTATTTTGACTATTCCAGTGCATTCCGCTAAAGTACTACAAGACTTACCTGTGAAGCTTTGTCCAATTTGCAGAGTACCATCACCTTCAGTATCTACAACTGTTCCCATAAGAGTCCTTGAATCAAAAGGTGTGCTATCATCTTCCCAACCATTCAAGAAGAAACTAATTCGGCTATGCTGCACCTATACAATCAATGTAAAGGGGCAAACACATGCTTTATCATGCAATCACTTTGATTTCTCTACATTTTTTTGTCTATCACTGATTAACTGATAACATTACATCAGGCTATTTGCTGTGTGTCTTTATTTTTGATACCAACAGTTACCTCTTTTTCATTAAGAGATCACCACTCAGCTGCAGAGAGCATAAAATTTCCACAGAGGTTAAATCAAAGAAGCAACTACAGCACAGGTATCTGGTGGGGATGGAGAAGAAGAAAGGAAAAGGGTGGGTGTGTTTCACAAGGCACAAGGCTGGCTACAGTTCCATCACCACTTGGGGCCATGGGCACATGTTACAGCTGTCACAGCTCTTCTCATACATCACTTCAAACAGGCCTCAAGGGGCTGCACACCATGCTCAGGATAACCAAACACTGGCCTCTAACACCCCCCAAAACACCTCCCTAACCCCAGCATACTTCTTTCTATAAGGGCTGAAGGGAATTGTATAGGAACTCCTACATCGGCTTTACACCCACTGGGTAATTCCCTTTCATCAAGGGAACCCTTGGCCAGGAATATGCACTCAGCCAGCACCCCAGGGTACTGTTTTCTGCAAGTGCTCCCTTTCCTGCCAATTCATTTTAAATCTGAGCTAACATTCACAGAAATACTTTATGGCATTCTCCCAGCTCCACAAAGTCACAAGACACTGAGCTTTTACAAAGTTGGGGTTTTTTCGCATTAGAAATGCTTAGATTTAAGTTACCCAAAATTAGGAAAAGTTTAATAACATGGGAGTGTCTCTCAGCCTTACATTATATTAAATGCAATACTCTCACTTAGAAAATCCAGGCCCACATAAAATGAAAATCAGAAGTACTGTGCCTATACTCAGGTTCCCATTAATGAAGTTATTATAGAAACTAAGTTGGACTTACCAAAAACTTCAATTTCAGAAAGCTTATTTGCAAAAAAAAATCTATTCCTTGGGTTTTAGCAATGTTTAGCTTGCATAAAGCTTTTCTCACATGAGAACTTGGTAGCATTAAAATTCTGAAACACCATTTTGCTGCTGCCAATTTACAGAGCATTATTTTAATTTTGCAGATACAGATGCCTGGTGAATCACGTCTATCAAGGCCAATAAAACTAGAGCGCTTTAGCCCATCTTGACAGTCACACCAATCAAAAGAAAATAAACCTGGAATTATTGCTTCCATAAGAACAATACCTATGTGAGGATATAGAAGGTTTACAAGCCAGGATAATTTGCTGCTAAAAAAGGAAAGATAGAACTTATTTACCAGTTAACAAAATTCCAGCTTGAAAACCACAACATAAGCACACACGATACTACTCTGACAATAAAATCTTTCAAATTTCAAACCAAGATAAATGGACACAATTATCTATAAATCTGAGCTCAGATGATCAGCATCAGTGCCTTGGGCAACGTGAGTCTATCAGCATTTTAAGAAAGAAAACATGAAATAAGATGGAAGGGTTTGTTTGGCCTTTTTTTTTTTTCTTCACACAAGACTGTACAAATGAATTTTTCCTCCTTAAACTGTACTTTCAAACATACACATGCATGCTGAGCTTTATTGCCATTTCCAGATTCAGTCCATATTTCCCAAATTTAGACAGGAATATTTATTGCCCTTCCACTGATGGAAATTTGAAGGCTATTATCATAATTACTAAGCCTTGAGATTTGTTCAAAAAGTTATTGCATATGAGTTTCACCACTCAAAATACATCTCGCCATTTTAAATTATCTTTTGTGTTGACACATCAATGACCTAAATACAACATTTTCTTTATTTAATTTTAATACAAAGCCCTCTAAACATCTGATGCCCTATTTGCAAGAGCCTAACTATACGTATATATTGTGGTTACATTGCATTTTTTTTCTGCATCACATTTTTTACAGCCTGTTACTGTCATTTGGTGTTTGACTGTTATCATCATAAAAGATACAGGCTTTTCTACTTTGTTATTTGTAGCATTATCTCATGTTTTACAACATCTTTGCACAACATGCCTGCACATGAAATATAACTAGTGAAAAGTTCTCAGTGGTATTAATGCATAAAAAAGAATGTGGTTCCATCTCTACTGTCTTTACCCAGCCAAAAGCTGATGAACAGCCAATTTTCCTTTATCACATTAGCACAGCCATGAGGGAAACACATTTGTTCTAGTCAGCTACACTAAAGATACTATTACCAATCTAACATATACATGTTTTATATCAGCAGTATTCTCAGAGTATGAGGGAGCCAACAATATATTAACACTAGCATGACAGTTTATTTAAGAAAAGAAAATTGTCTCTGTAGAGGGACAGAAGTTAGAAATGTATGGCTAAAGCTCAGTGTCACTGGTCTAATAAAGGTAATAATTCTTAAGCTTTCTTTATAGCAGGTAACACTCCCGTGGAAGCTCTGTCATATCACTCAAATAAAAATGTTGTCTTTTACAAGTTTAAGAGTACCTTTATTTTTAGTCAGATATGAAGCATGTTTCTGCTTTCCTGTTTCCACTGTAAAACATTTGTAAGGGGAATTCAGACACGGCACGCTCACTCCCATCAGCTTCTTGAAAACTTACTGTCTCAGGCACAGCTTTATAGGACCTAATTCTGTCTCCCCATGTGGCAAGCAGAGTGCTTCACCTCCATGCACCCCATACTAAAATGAGGGGGTCTATTCATGATTTAAGAGCAACAGAATTGGGCCCTAAGTGACCAGGTATTTTTACTTGTTGAAAATGAGTGACTAATGACAATTTTAAATCTCCCTCCCCCCTCCCCCACCACCAATCTCTTTGTATTAAATAGGATTTAGAATAGTTGGGTTTAATATAGCACATCCCCAAGGTAGCCCTAAGCACTTTACAATGCTGAATTGGATATCAGTAGTGCAGTGACTGTGTAAGGCAAAGGCAGCAGTCATTATGCATTTGGCAGTAGCTCAATGTAATGATCCCCCTGCTGGTTATTAAAGGGGGTATGAATATCTGACATGGGAGGAAAATGTAGGAGGGAAACCATGTGTGGTATAAAAAATCCCAGCGGCTCTCCACTGTGGGAGGAGAGGAGGTCTCAAAGTTTGGTGTCAGTTTAGACTAAGCTAAATAAGAAGAAAGGCTGGCACCAAATGGGCTGTTTGATGTAGATATTTAAGGTCTCCTGACTGATAGCATTAAATTCCATACAGTAGCACAGAACTAAAAGAACAACTTCCCTACTAACTAGGACAACAGGATTATCCCCTAGTTGTCCTTATGAATAACGTTCAACAGGAATTTGCCCCAAGAGAATAACAGGAGATGGGTGGGAAAGGTTGTCTTTGTGGTTGTGCAAAGCACACAACCAGAAGCCCAGGACATCAGCACTCTAATCCCAGCTCTGCAACCACCCCACACTCCTGTGCTTCCCCATCTGCCAGATACAGCAAATCACCTCTCAAGGAGGTGGCAAGGATTAGTTACTAAGATCCATTTGCTCTGCAACTACATCAGCATCTGACAACATCAAACTAACAACAACTCACCAAATCCATATGATGGTGAACTGAGGTGGTGAAAGACACCAATACTCTCTCCTCTAACAGCACTCTTCCTATGATCTGGAAGAGTTGCAAAGATGAGAGGTACTAGGCCAAAGAGCTGAGAGGCAAGTTTCTTCAGTGCATCCCAAATTAGGTTTATGGCTCTCCGGCACAAGGAAATTGTGCGTCAGAGACAGCAATACCAAATAAAAGTACTTCCCAGCAAGGAAAGCTTCCCTGCCCTATGGGTCACAGTACTGCAGAATCACAAAATTACAGATTGGGTAAGGCTGGAAGGGACCACAGTGAATCATGTGGTCCAACCTCCGTGTTCAAGGAGGGTCATTCCAGAGCTTGTGCCCATGTTATTGTTAATAAAATGAGATAGGTACAGGAAATATATTGCAACTTTATTTTCTTACCTAAAGACCTGTGCTCTTCTGATCCTACCCATGAAAAAGGAACAAAGAAATTTAACATTAATTTTGTCACTCAGTTTTGATTAGTCAGAACTGCCATGCAAACAAAAGCCAGTTACTTCATGTATTAAGTGCTAACAGAACTGCTAACTTCCACTGTATTGCAATAATCTATGTGGCAAAAAAGAAACATCACAACCAAATACTCCACTTACTTCAGAGCAGTTGCACTGGCTAAGGGACTATGGCAAAAAGCAGAAGCTCCTTGACTAAAGAATACTATGGGTTCTTTCTTTCTCTTTTTTTTTTTTATAAGCCTTGCATTGTACTTGAAAGAATACCATGGGTTCTTTCTTTCTCTTTTTTTTTATAAGCCTTGTATTGTACTTGTATTTATAGGTATAATGCATATTGGTATACCAACATATAAATAAAGAAATAGTATAACAGTTACAAGTAAAAAGTGTAATAGGTATTGTAAAAATATGTAGTAGTACAATAAAAATTAACAATATGCTTTTTTCAAAAAACCAAAAAGCCTAATATGCCTCATTATCAACATAGAGGCAGAAGAGATTTTGATACCAAGTAAAAGACAGTTCTATGGACCCCACTTTTTTGAATTACAATGACCCTTTTGAAGCCAAAGCCAGTTTAGGGGAGTTCTGAGACCACAAACTGCAAAGTTTTGGCTGTCACATAATAATATTCACATTTATTATCTTACAATGCATATGTGTGATATCTGGCCCACTTAAGCAACATACATACACTTTTTCTTCACGTGCATTAATCATCCTGTCATCAAAATGTCCTCTTACATATATGTATAAAGGCAACTGAGACAATTTTAGTCTCTTCCATGTGGAATTGAATTGCATCATTTCAGCCAAAATCAATAAAGTTAACTGAACCTTTCTTTAGTGAACACTATGATCTTTTCACATTAGCAGGGTTTTTCCATTATGAGTTGGTCCTAATATTAATACTACCCATATACCTCATGGAAAATGATTTCTAATAAATAAGATAGGAAGGAGAGACAGAAAAGAATCCTTTACGTTCCATTAAAAAAAAAAAAAATCCCTAAAAATCCCTAAATGCATCACAGCAGAGCTAAAGATCACTAACCAGAGATCAAAGCTTCACTGCATTAAATGACACACAACCAACAGATGCAGTAGTCTCCCAAATATTTTAATTTGTAATAGTATATGCTTCAAAGCCACCTGTTTTTCAGTTAGTACAACCTTCTCCTTTATTTTATCTTTTCTATTCCAATATTCATTTGCATGGGAAAGATTTATTAAAATATTACAGATAAATTAAAGGGAATTATTTCAAGACAACAGTAATCTCTTCCACTGGTTGAATATACATTTTTTACTCTTATTCATCATAGCTTCCAGTAACCATAAAGTACAATTTAATCTCAACATTTCCTTTCATTGTCTTTTGTTCTAATAACTAGATCACAGTGTCTGGCAAGATAGATTAATAAACCAGAAGGATTGCTTCCCAGATTTGCAGGCCATAAATGAGGAGTTCCACAACAGAGGGAACTCTGGCACCAAAAATGAAAGGAATAAAAAAAATCTTTTCCAGTCATTTAAGCCAAATGATACCAACCCTGGCCTACTTAGTTTTCCAGCCAACTTAGTGGTGGCAAGCACTTCAACTGCAACTTTAGCCCCTACAGCTCTTCAGACCATCACACAGGCTCAGATGGCAGGGGCAGGACTGACTGGCATAGACAAAACAAGGACCAAAAATGCATCTTCCAATACTAGGAAATTATTACATTCCAACACATGTAATGGGCACTACTTTTTTTCAAATAAGAAAAAGGAGCAGCTCAGGGATCTATGATATTTACCCGACTGTGAACGAGATTATTCCAAAACCTAGATATCTACATACTAAAATAAAAAATTTTTAAAAAAGCTGATTTTCAAGTTAAAGATGCAAATTTGCTAGTTTGCAAATGCAAGTTAAATTTAAAAACTTTATACAAACTAAAACACAATGTCAGTTTCTCAAGTACAAGGAAAAAAACAATGAACTCTCCTCCAAATAAGAGAACAAAAAATAAACTGAACAGAAAACAAATTGAATAAGAAAACTCAAACAAGTCTGTTTTCACTTTCCTTAAAATAAACCCTATTTGCAAAGCAGGTGGTTACACAGAATTAGAAATAATTGTTATAAACAAGATGATACACAATATGAAGAATTTTAAAATGTATTAGGAGAAGCTATATTATGAGGTAGCTATACAGTTTATATTGGAAGGCATAAAGAAAAAAAAAATAGTGGGGGGAAAAAAGTTCAATTTATTTTCCAAATCAGCGAGCTAGCAGGAATGATCCCTCCCCTTACTTGTCTTAAAAACTAAACCAATTCCAGAATCAATAAAATTACACAGGCTTTACAGAGATGCAAATTAAAGCAGAAGTTAGCATAAATTATTTGCTTAATCATTCAGAAACAACACGGAATCAGAGATTAAGAGAAATCAGGAGGAGCTGCAACTCACCCAGCTCAAAAATTACTACACAACATACCATTACAATTACTTACTGTTGCTTAATTTGGTGTGGTTCTTATAAAAATTTCCAACTAAACACAGCTTGCTATCTGTTAAATAATCAATATTCAGAAAAGCTTTTTTTCCTTCTAAATGTATTGCAGATTTGAGCCAGGAACTTTCTCAATGAGTCCATTCCATAGAAACAGACACTGTATTAATACATTTTCTCCCAAGGTGAGAAAACAGATTAAGGTTATGACCAAAATGACAGGCCTGTGGCTTCCTTGAATACTTTAATAGAGTCAACAAATCAACAGTGGTCATTGATGACAACAGGGGAAAGAAGACAATAGATGGAAGGAGGGGAATTAGTGATGCTGCTATAATGGTCTAATCAGAAACTTGAGCATAAAAATCTTTTTCACCTTCAACCTGTCTAAATATGCTCTTTTTGCCTGCTCATATAAAGATATACAGCATATTCTACCACTGGAGGACATGTGAGTTCATGTATTTCCTCTGCAAAAGCAGGTGAGAAACAGAAGCGTAACAGTTAATAAAAGCAAGAGTAAAGGGCTTTTGCATATCAAAGAGATGAGATGCACACAGGTATGTATTTCAGTATTTCCTTGCATAATTGCAAATCTTGCTGAAGCTGCAATTACAAAGGCTTCCACACAGCTTTAATATTTCATAAATGATTTTCTGTAAAGAGGAAAGGTCAGTGATACGGACTTAAGCAAAAGAATTTTGGAGAAACCAGCATTAAACCACTAGCATGAATCCAGGCTTACTTTCAGCTGTCATTCAAGCAGAGCTAGTGACCAAAACCACAATTTTATATATATATATATATATATATATATATTTAAGTTTTTTTCAATCTGACCATCTATTTGTCCCTAAATTGATGAATCAGAAATGGCAGACAACTTTCTGCCACAATTCAACACCTTTCCTCACTGAATAAGTTGCAGAATTTACATACCTTGAACATTCATTTTAAAGGCTCCCTACCTAGCCCCCACTTTTGCCTTATTCTCATTTTGCATTATTCTACTAATTTTTACTTCCTCTTTTTTGTCTACTATATTTACATTTAGCTTTAAAAAGAACAACCAAACAAAAAAGAAAAAAAAAACAACACCAACAAAAACCCCAAACAATAAGACAAATGTAGTGAATACAGGTGGGAGCAGACTCTTGCCCCCACGTAATATTTCTCTCAAACATTAATATATATTATTATACATTATTATATATATATATTATAATTCTCATATATTTATATAATTATCAGTGGACAAAACAGTTTAACCTGGGAAGGAGAAGGGAGGCATTGATCTCTCTGGTGATCAGTGATGGGGCCCAGGTGAATGGCATGAAGCTGTGTCATGGGAGATGCAGGCCAGACACTGGGACAAGGTTCAGCATCCAGAGGGTGGTTGGGCTCTGGAACAGGATGCTCACAGCCCAAGCCTGACAGAGTTCAAGAAGTGTTTGGACAATGCTCTCAGGCACTCTTGGGGCTGGTGCTGTGTAGGGCCAGGAGCTGGACCTCTGTGGGTCTCTTACAACTCAGGATATTCTATGACTCTATGACCCCAAGACCCCAAAACCCCTCTGCTCCTCCCAGCCCTTCAGGAAATCTATCAGCCACCTTATGACTGCTTTAGAAAATAAAGAAGTTCCCACAGTTTAACCTCTGCAAATGAGTCAGAATTCAATCATCTTCTACCCCACACATTACTCACCAGTACTAGCACAGAGCTTGCTCCTACAGTCCCATATGGCTAAGCTGTCTTTACAAAGTACAAAATGCAGCCCAACTCAAATTTAAAACCTTAGCTGAATGGATAATTCAAGAATAAGAACAATCATTGTGATGAGATTATTGCTAGAGATGTTTGGGCAGATGTTTTACATACATCAAAGTCTCCTGTGGCCTTTTATTTTTCCCCCTCTAAGAGACAAAGCTTACAACCTTTAAAATAAAAAGAATTCATTTTTAGTGTTTCGTGCTTTGCATTCAATTTTTTTTTATCTGGAATGAAAACTGAGACAACAGAGGGAACTTGGCAGATCTAAAGCTTGGCAAGAGATAATGAATTTATGTAGCAAACATATGAGAACAAGGATATGTCAGGAGGAATTTGTCTATGAACTTGTTCTCAAACAGACCAAAAAAGATGCTAATAACCATGTTAATAGGGACAGGGGTTTGTGGGAGGGAGGGCTATGGAAACTAAAGAATAATATCCAAGAGGACAAGCCAGCTCAGACAATTTATCTGCACAACACTTGACAGACAAATAGCACCTTCTGTATTAGCAAAAGAACTGCCTGATGAGTTTGCCAGTGAGGTTGGTGCTGCTCCAGCTACAACCCTGTCACAATTTCAAATCTTCAGTCTGTTTTAAACTGGTTTGCCCAATAGCAAATGCAAAAGCTACGCACATAATAAAATCAATTTTATTTGCTCTTACTAAATGATTGTCTCACATTTATAAATTCCTCTCTTTCCATATTTAAATACTATACTACCTTCACATGGCAAGAAATGTAGCTTTTAAGCCGTAAGAACTCCATGTCCATAGGCAAACCCAAATTCACCCCTCTGTATTTTAAGCCTTTGAAGCAACTTAGCTGCAAGCCTGAAGGAAAATAACAGAAGATGATAGAGGCAAGGTGCAACCCTGGCTACTAGGGAGGTTTCAGTGTGATGCTTTTTACATATCTTTGGTTCTCAGTACAAACAGCATTTTGCAGGAAGGAAACAAAGAAGACTCGAGGCTTTTCATTGCCACCACTAACATAAGTAACCAGGGATTCTATTATGATGATTTTCAAAAAGAAGGTACATAAGTTACTGTCCATGGTTAGGGGAAACACCTTTACTTTTAATCACTCTGTCATTTTTAGAAGGAAGACCTGCCAAGATAGTTCTACACCAAGATTCATCTAACTCTTGCCAAAACTACAGAATCAACTCTGTCTTCTCACCAGAACACATCAGTCCACCTGAAATATGCAGCAAGAAACATTTTAATTTAAGTATTTTATTTTTTATTCATTCATATCAAAATTCAAGGATGCTGCAATCCTACTCTTCACTGAGAGATGGAATTTTAAAAATTTCCCTTTCAGAACTTCAAGCTCTATGGGAAAATCACCTTTGTCTTTAAGAGCAGAAACTGAATTTCTGAGTGAATGGAAACAGTATATATACAAGGTATTTTGTGTTAAATCACTGATTTTTTTCTTGAAAATCAGGATGCTGCTTTAAACTGGCAAGGGACTCACAGAGGGAAACGTTTGAAATAATTCAAAAGTTTGATTCTTCACTATGTTCCAAATGAAGTTTCAATGTACGGAAATTCACCAGAAACAGGATCAACTAACTGAATCGAGGATTTAAACTATTTTAACCCAGAATATTTCAGAACTGTTATGAGAAATCACAAGGAAAGATGATTTTCTTTGCAAAATTAATAGGGGATGCTAACACACATCGGTATTTGATGACACTGTGCACAATTTTGTTGC
Source organism: Muscicapa striata striata (assembly GCA_030060385.1). Taxonomy (NCBI): domain Eukaryota; kingdom Metazoa; phylum Chordata; class Aves; order Passeriformes; family Muscicapidae; genus Muscicapa; species Muscicapa striata. Next base: position 1,872,961 of record JAREIS010000027.1, on the reverse strand, counting down.
AGAATCCAGAGGATTTTAACTTTACTAACATAATAGGGTAAGAACACCTGTGTTGACTGTATTTCCCTGCAGGCCAGAAAAATGATAGAATAGTAGAAAAACATTCCAAAGAGAATAATACTTTTTCATCTTTGCTTATATCCTCTACCTCTTTTTTTTTTCTTATCCTCTTCTTGTTGGATTTTGACAGACACTTTTCCAGAAGTTCCTAATTTAAAAAAATCCTTCATTAGATAGCTTTTGAAATTAAAACTGCCTGAATGGTAAAAAACCCCACCATTTTTTAAATACTGAAATTGACTCATCACAACATTCTGTCCAGAGATAACAAGTGGAGTGACTAGTACTTCAGCTGTGAGTTTATTTAAATATAGACATACACATGCAGTATTAGGAAGGCAAAAACAGGATATGAAATAAACATAAGGCATCAGCTCTAAGCTCACTGTCAAGAATATACCAAGGCTTCTAACCACAGAGTTCAGCTGAAGGTAACTATCTGTCAAATGTAATCTGTGCAAGTGAATATGCTTAAGCTGGTGCTATGAATCAACCAAAATTGCTTTGGTCTTATTGACATTCAATTGCAAGAAGTTGCAGCTCATCCAGTCCAATAGACATCTGACAACACCAAGAGTGCTTCAGTGACAGAAAGCTTTAAATATAGATGCAACTATCATCACAATACACATGGAACTAAACTTTATGATCCCTCAATTCCATCTTCAGAAACAGGGCACCAGCTGAATACCGTAAGACCACATGGCCATTCTCTCTGCCTGTTGCCAATCCCTGCAGTTAACAAATCACTGCAATTTCAAAAAGAAAAAGAAAGAATACAGATTGACAGAAAAAGATCATTCAATCTTCCACCAATGTCCCATTAAATCCACTTCTGCGATTATAATCTTTGTCCACCTTTTAAAAATAAAATGCCAGATCAAAATTTGTTCAAACTGTTTGCGTTAAGGACCAGATATTCAGGTACTATAAACTGCCTTCAGTTTCAGCAATGTCATTTTACACCTGCCCAGATTCAGACCTCAAACATGTTAAATTTACTTTCTTCCTCACATCTGTTCTTTACACCTTGAAACAAGATGTCTGATAACACATATATATAGGAGGTTGAACAATAAAGCAACTTGCACAGAGTCCCAAAAGAAGACACAATTTGTGTCCTAACTTTGAACAAAAGAAAAGAATACCACTTGCAACCACGTGTGTGTTTGTTTCACTCTTGCCTCTCAGAGAAATCCTGGCATTTCAGGAGTAGATGTTCCAGCACAGCACAGTGTCTTTTTCTGAAGATTTTCATATATCCACACCATCTACATGAGTTGTTAAATACCCCCATGTTTGCCCTTCCCAGCTCTGGGTTTTCCTTACCACACGGTGAATTGAAATCATCCCAGACTCACAAACAGGTAAAAGAAGCTGGGAAAGAAAAAATATTTCTACTAAATACAGCTTGCAACCATGTTTAAGGGGATGCACAGTGGGGTTTTGGGGAGAAGAAGGGAGAAAGACTCATGCTTTGGTTATGAGCACTCTGAACAGTTTTGTCCACACTGAGAAATCCAGTGTGAGAAAAACAAGAGACTTGAGGAAGAAACCTCATCAGGGGACCACAGCGACAGAACTATCTTAAAACAGAAGGGCTGGAGAGGATAAAGGGACAGTAGAAGAAATGGTAAAGAACAGGGAAGGGGAAGGAAAAAGCATAAGGTCGGGAGGGGCAAGTTGTCTCTTTGCCTTTCCTTCTTTTGCCTCAGGCCCATATCGGCCTTTCCTTTTTTTGACTTAACTGGGATGAATTTTAATTGCAGCCTCTCTACGTGTTTTATACACTATGTACTCTCTACTTGTGTGGAGTGGATTTCCCATTCATCACAGGATTGCAGGCAAAAACCCCAGGAGCATTTTGCTTCCCTTCAAAGTTAGCTTTGCTGAAATCAATAACTTTAGGGCTGCTTCTCCATCTAGCTCAAACCCTCACCCCACAACCATTTCAAATTTCATGATTTTGATAATTTGATTTTGCTTTTTGTCTCCATATACAGATTTATATTTGCAGCTTTTCCATAACTGTGACAATATTGCCTGCTGCTTCATCAGCAGCATAAAGATAGTAGTCTTATAGCAGCAGCAGAAACAGGCTCTCATTTGTAGTTTTAACATAGTTCATATCATAACTGATTTCTAACAATCTCTCTCCCTACTGTCTATTCTTCAATACAGCAGCATTCTTCAAATCAAAGTTCTGGTTTTCTTAGGGACCAATGTATGTCTTAAATACTTTTATGGCCAGGGCTTTTTTTCTGACCACCAGCAAGTCTGGTACAAAAGCCAAGAATCACAACAACATAAAACTGCCCTTAGCTTGCATGCAAACCATTAAACTTAGTTTTAATAAAAAGCAGTTAAAAAGAAAAAATTAAAACAGAGGGGGTGAGAGCAGGAGGGTTTCCTACTGCAGATGCAGTATCATCCCTCAGCAATATTGTTACATCTCTTTCAGCTTAATATTAGCTCTCCCTTCACTGAAACTGTGTACCTTGGCATTTTAAATCCCCCATCATTTTCCTGGTTGTCTCTCTTATTCCAATAATATCTTTCTTATCCTTGAAAACATGTCACTCCCATTCAGCAGTCTTATTACATATGCTTCTAGCATTTGTATAAAAGATATTTAGCTTTTCTCTTTGCCCTCCTTTACTTTTCTTTTTCACTATCTCCTACAATGTTAATCCCTTCTCAGTGGGAAATGGTTTTCCTTCAATCCAAGTCTTTCTTTTCGTGCATAGATCCACTAGTTCAGTTCGAATTCCCTAAAGAACAACATAAATTAAAAAAAAAAAAAAAAAAAAAAAGGCAGGGGAAAAGGGGAAAGGAACCCTGGAATGCTCTTTAAACAATTAACTCTGTTCAAGAATAAGCCATTTATTAATATAAATTTGATCCTAAACAGCAAAATCAAAAAGCAACTGGAAAGCAGACTGATCCACAAGGCAGTTTACAAGCTTAAGAAACACTAATAACTATTTCATTAACAAAGCCTTCAAGATGCAGAAATGCAAATGAAAGCAACAGAAGGGTCCAAAATAAGAAACATACAAGTTGTTCATTTTTTATATGAGGTAGTTTTATTACTGTATTAAAAACAGAGTGATGTAACCCATACTCAATTATCTGATAAAACAGGCTGGAGACAAAGAAAGATCAATGTGAAAAGAGACAGCTTTTGAAATAGTCTGTATTTTTAAAGAATTGGTATTTTAAAAAGTAAACACTTCTTTAGAAGCAACATTGAATCAGTGATCCTTTTGCACAGAGTAATCATTCCAATTATAGACTGGCAATTTTCACTTAATCTTTTGTTGACCAGTAGTTTGAAAGTATTTCAGTAGTATGAAGTAGTATTAAAATGGTTAATTACAGCTATGCCATTTTCTACCCCAGCCAGCACTGCACCAATATCCTTTATTGCCAGTGTCAGTAGAGCTCTATCAATCTGTTACTGATGCCTCAGGACAGAGCAAACATCGGGGCAGGGGAGTGGCAGAGAGAAGCCAAGAGTGCAAAACTGAAAATACAGATTCTGTTAAAAACTAAAGTAACTAACAAATAAGCTTTGCTACAACTACTATTTTAACCGTTCATCAAACTCTCTTCTTTTTACACAGAAAGGTTTAACAAGGGACACCTGTGCTGTAAATGAGTTCCAAACAAAAAAACATGAGAGGATCCTAGTCACCAGATCTGAAAATGCATGAAGAACAATTGCTTTCTTGCTGCATAATGACTCTATTTTCCCCAAATCACAGAAGAAATCAGATCCAACATTCGATGATCACTACAGTAACATGAAAGGAGGCAAGTATTAAGGATTCAACAAGCTGCTTTTTAGCAGCTAAGTTACACAGACTTGCCACAATTAATTGAGCAAAAGGTCAGAAAGTACATTTTAGATAATCTCATAACAATGCATATTTTCTCTCTGCCCCTCCATTTAAAATACAGCAAAACCACTGATTCAGAATTTTCACTAACTACTTGTAATCATGTAAATTAAGGATGAGATGTGGATGTCAAATGAAATGTCCCTTCTGAATAAAGTCTTCTGCTTCACTAGTCAAAGAATAAGCAGATACCTGCACAAATGAGGGGAGCTGTTACTAATATACAATTATTAACCTTTTATGACATTATCAGCTGCATATTAAATTCTAGTCTTTTAAACTGATTATATATGAAGATTTTGCACCATTTTACACTGCTCAGTACTATCACTCCTAAGTCATTCCCAAATTTAATGCAAGAATACACTGGTTCTACAAAACAGAGCTGAACAGCTCTGCTGGGACTGAAAAGTAGAAAATCCATTCCTCTGTCTTTTTGGGGAATGATTTACATAAGAAGAAAGCAATTATTCTTGCCCTCTGAATGCCTTGCCACAAAAAGTTCCATGTATCCAGTTAAGGGATTTTTGCAAATAAAGTCTCATCTCTTCTTTCAGGGCTTAGTTTCTTTTCATGGTTAAGGAGCCACAAAAAAGTCTGTGATTCTTTTCACATTTCTCCCCACAACCTTACTTCAGGCCTTTCCCTCCTCCTCTGTGCCCTGCTTTCTTCAGTCCATCACAAAGTCCTTTAGAAATCGTCATTCAACTACTCCTTTGTAGTGTAACTCTCCAACACTCTTTTTGATGGCAATTCACTATAAGCTTCAATTTTCATTTTTTATAATAACAGCTTTTTTCCAAAGTTACTAAGCATCTTAGCAGCCAAGCTTTGCACAGATCCAAACTGTGCTGTTAATTGCACACAGACCAAAACGGACTTTGAAGGACAGTGCTTTGGTAGCTTATTGTCAGTAGTTTATATTTGGAAAAAGTTACATGAAATAGCTTATGCAGTGGCTCCATCAACTACATTTTGCTAGAGATGGGCCATGAGATGACCAGGAGAGGCTGCTTATAAAGTTCATAGTGATGTCCTGAACACTTTAGAGTACAGGCTTCGAGTTAAGGCACAGAAAAGCCAGGAAGATTACTGAACAGCACAGATGAGGATGTCAATAAACACAATTTAAGGGAAAGGATAAAGGCCCTCAAACATGATTAAATGCAGAAGTCCAGTAGAAGAGCGGCAGTGCAACCTGTCATGTGCACAATTACCTGACTAACAGACAAGAGGTATATACATAAGGCACAAGTCAGTAGTAACTAGAGAAGCTCAGAAAGACAACAGACTTTTTCTTTTGACCAGTCCTGATTCCAAGAACCACACAAGTGCCACGGGACATGGTCATCAAGATGGAAAGTGAAAGGCACATACCTCTGAGTACTGAGGATAAATCTTCAAGGGTAAGAATTTCAGTGTAAAGAAACTGAAGTTTGAAGTTCAGAAATGTCAGATTAGGAGCAATGTTGATGGTTTATTCTATGCTGCCCCTAAATATCACATCATGATTTGCTTAGAGGTGCAACAAGGATGAACCTCCTAAGATAGATAGGCCATCTACAATCAGTCAATAGCAAGGATACAACTAAACACCACCAGAAAGGAGAGAAGAGAGGTTTGAGAGGAAAGTATTTTGGCTTTTATTCAAGAGGCAGAAGATAAAAAGCCAGTGCCATTCTTTGAAATGTCACCAGTATCACAAAGGGTCAGACAAGCAAGGCTGCATGACTCTGCACACAAACAGTGCTTGGAGGAAGGGATTTAGGTCATTCCAAACTGAAACCTTTTTCTAAAACATAGAATCAAAGGAGGGTCAGCTGCTCCTATACCCAAATAAAAGAAGTAGATTTGTGTATCAAGATGGAAAATAAACAAAAAGTTAGGGAGAAAAAACAAGTGTCTAAACCAGAAATGTCCTAACTAAGCATGCACATAGACTGTAAATGATGACAAAATATATCTGTCTTTGAAATTACAGCCCAAGATGTTTGAATCTGAATGTCAGGAATTACACAGATTATACCACTGAAAAAGTGTTGCTATGCCTTAAAGAAAGCTCTAATTTTGATAAAGTAAACGAGCTAATTGAAACATATCACAGAAGCTGGTATTCCAGCCATTTTTAAATTAAAAAATTAAAAAAAAAGTACCTTCAGATTCACCAGAAGATCAGAAAAGAAGCAGAAAAAAAAACCCTCTGACCTATTTTCAATTAACCCTGCATAGAGCAAAGAACAATGAGGAAATTAAAGTTATAGACATGATGCATGAAGAGGTCTTGGACCATTTCTTCTGAGACTCCATCAAATCAAATCTGTACTGGATGAATTGGTTGGAAAAGCACATGGGTTAATACTGTACACTAGAAAAGGCAAAATTACTTTTGTGGAAGGAAATCAAGATCCAATTTGAATTCTTTGAAGTAAAGATGCATGTGGATAAGAAGAACTGACCAACATAATATACTGGCTTTCTAGAAAGGTTTCAAACTTGGGAGAGATTGAATGGTCACATTTCACACAGACAGTAGTTTATTACTTGCTCCAACAATCTCTGCTATCTAACATTTTGTACAGGCTTGAAAAGTGGTTAGTGAGGTAAAAAAAGATGGAGTGAATATATGCAGACAATAAAAGTCAAAGAAAGTCCTTTACTAACAACCAAAAATGAAACATTCCTTATTGGGAAAGAAATTAAAAATAAGCCCACAAAATTTTATTGTTTAGAAATTTACAGTGCAAACGTCTGGGATAACAAGTGGAGTTCTGTCCCTTGCATCCTCAAATAACTCCAAAAGTTTCTGAAAAGACCAATAAGGATGAACTAAATGCAGAATGGCTTAAATATAAGGAGAAATCTCATTTAAAAATTATTTTAACATGTGATAAAATTCTATAATCAAAACATCAAAAAGTATGAGAATGATAAAGAGAAAGAAACTGGCAAAAGAAATCGGCAAAAATAAGTTGGCAGACAGCAGATTTAAAATAAAGAACAATTTCAGACAGCCATAATTTCCTATGAGGAACTCATTGCCACGAGAGTCCAATGCCAAAATATAAATTATATAAATTATATATAATTATATATATGCCAATTTGTAAATTATAAGAAAAATGTATGACTATTAACCTAAAAACAGGTCAGTTAGTGACTATTCAAGAAAGTCTAGCTTAAGAAAGTCAAAACCAACTGATGCTCAGAAAATAAGTCAGTGACACATCTAAAAGAAAGTTTTCCTATTAATTTCTCTTCTTTCATACTCCAAGACAGGCTATCTCGACACCTACCCAACACAGAGGAGTCTTAAATTATGCAAAAATTATAGCATTATTGAGCCAAGGCCCTGGAATGAGATACATGGACAGGAGGAGTTCCTTCCCCTCCTCCATCCCTGAACTTTCTACTTCCCGCACAAGCTGGTAAATTGCTCAGAGCCAGGAAGTATTCTTTGTTTCCATGAGAAAATGATACATGTGAAGTCTTACAAGATTCCCCCTCTGCACTGCCACCAGCACACACGGATTTTGTACTGTTCATCTACACACATAATTTATGTCACCCTCCATTTGTTGCACACACAGATGTTAACACAAGATGCAAGACAGAGTTCACACATAAATAATGGAGGTTGCACAAGGACAATCTGAAAGTTTCACCTTCTATTTCTTGATCAGACTCCTGATTTAAGTCTGTCTTTAGGCTACAAAAGCCTGAACCAAAGGTAGAAATTACTTTTAAAAATAAATAAATAAAACCCTCAAAACAAACAAACAAACCCAAAAACAAACAGACAGAAAATCCTAGGAAAACAAAAGCTCTTCTATTTGGCTGTACTAGTGAAGTTTTTAGACTCATCAAAAAAAGTTTAAAGAATCTTGTGAAAACATTTACTTAAAAACTTGCACAGCATAAAGAGAAAAGGAAAATTGTTCAGTATTTGTGATTGACCTTTACCAGCAAAGATGCTGGAATCAGTTGCCTGTTTTCTGCTCACATACTGTGCATGCCAAGAACGACTTGCTGGAGGACCTTCTGCACACATTGCAAATGGTGTGCTCTAAATTGTGATACTCCACTGTACAACTTCAAGCTTGGTCTCCTCAAAAAGAAATTAAATTGAAGCATATCATATCTTCAGTCAAACGAGACTCAAAATAGACAGAAGGCAAACCTGGATCAAGAAGAACTATTCCCATACACAAAAGTACCAATGTAGATGCACCCAGCAAGTCTCCTCTTAGTGCAGTATACCAACAGCTATAACAAGTACAAGGAGACACTTCCAAACTCTCATAGTTTCTCCCTACACAACTCAAGGGCACACAAAAGTACCTGAGACCTGCAGGACAGTTACCATTTTGAGACTGGGAGGAAAATAAGAAGGCAAATCGTTCTTAATTGAGTGTTTTCGTTATTAAAAATACAATTTAGTTGGCTGCAACTTATTTTTGTATAAGGAAAGAAACTGCTTAAAAGCAAATTGAAGATCAATGGTTTTCAAATCTTGAAACTCTCCAGACAAAGAAGGCATAGCTTCTGCTAATTCACTACCTCCTCTCAGCATTGGCCATACAAAGGCTTAATTCCATTCCTATCATATATAACAGAGTCTGGGCAGATTTCAGCGGTATTTGCAACTGGAAATACAAAAAAAAACCAAAAAAACCTTTGCAATTTCCAGAAATAGAATCAAGACAGCATTGACAAACCTGCGTTTTCGGCATTCTCTGGAATTAAAATCTTAGCCCAGGCGAAGTTCCTTGCCTTGTGTTCCGAGGCAGCTGTTAGACTGCAAATTTAAATCTGCAAATATATTCAAACTCATATTCAAGCAAGAAAATAAGTAGTTTAAGAGACAATGTGAGTAGAATCAATCATCTGGGAAATACCCTCCCTGTTTTCTCAAGAAGCTGAAGTTACAACAGAGCTTTCAAATTTACACAGGCAGCATGCTAATAATACCCACAGAACAGGAGGAGAAGAGGCAAGAACCACAGAAGGACATCTGGATGCAGGAAAAAACAAAAAAGTTTTACTCATATAAAAGAACACAGAGGCTGCATGTCTAGCAGTACCTGAATGGCATGCAACAGTAGCAGAATAGATGGTGAAGCAGCTCCTTGCTCATTGTGTCTGTGAACAGCTCTTTAAACACACACTCAAATACATGACAGACTGTAACGTGTTTTATTTCTGCTGTCTGGCAGGAGCAGAGCGCCAGCCATATGGACAGACTGCATCCTCACAAATATTTTCAACACACAACTTGCAATTAACAGACAAGAAGCTCCCAAACACAGAATTAATGCAAACTCTCCACTTCCTTCCTTGTCCCTTCTTGGACCTGACAAACTACTCTTAATAGATAGTAAGCGAAGACATCACAGAGGAGATCAAAGAGGTTTGTTAAATCAAAATTCTTTCTTACTTTCTCATGTCCTTACTAAACTCAGGGACTATACAGTTTAGAACACCCTGTATTTAGTAAGACATAAACAGGGAGTGTATAAAATAAATGTTTGCCTCCCTGCTTTTAAGTCTCAGGTTCTTTGCCTATAAAATAAACTGTAAAGTATTCAAAAACTTATGCAGAAAATAAAAGGATTTCACAAATTGGAAAGGACAAGTTTTCTCCTGATAGTCAAACAGTTATGATGTAAAGCGGTCTCATTAAATCATAAGTACTTTAACCTTTTCTTGAAAGAACTGGAAGATTTAAAGATTTATAAAGAAATTTTGCCTAAACTAGGAAATGACTCATATTTGACATGTATTGAAATGATAATGCTGATTTCAATAGGCACTCTAAGAGCATTTTCCTCCCAGGAGAGTAATTCAGTCACGGTTACCTCTCTGCATTTCGATTTTAAACTTACTTTCCAAAGCTTTTAATATGCTATAGTCTGCCAAAACACGGCAGAGTTACATAGATATGATCAGGCAAAATAAAGGCTAGCAAAAAGACTATTTTTATAATTGCAGACACTAAATATGAAACAAAAACATCAATCTGACATGTTCTCAAAGAATCTCCTGTTTCAGCAGCCTTGTCTGTATCTGCAAATTCATGTTTAAACTCCACTCTTCTTAATTGGTTAAATAAATTCTGAAGTATCAAAGGGAAAGTGCAAGATTCTTAACACTGAAACTGAAAAAGAAAACACACAATGGTGCGGCTCTTAATAACTGGAATAAATCTGATATTGGTTTCACTTTGCAGAGATAATATGGTACACACTTGGCCTTAATTATGCTCAACTTTCTTATTTCTTTAGAAGTTAAGATTTTAAGATGCTAATTTTTCTGAAGTTTCACTACAGTGCATATCAGATTATTTTAAGTTAAGGCAATATCTCTTTTACTCCAGTGTGTACCTTCAGAGTTTTTGCTAATATATACCTAAAAATATACAGTGAAAAATACCATTAAATCAAGATCAAACACATAGAAGGACCTTAAAACTTTCAGAAGCCTGAAAGACTTGACCCTCACCAACTGAAAACAACTAGAACAGTAGAAAAATTTGTAGAGGAGTTTCAAGTTCACTACTTTGCATTTTGTAATATGTCTTTTTGGTCATGCCATTCTTCCTGTAAAACATCTTACTGTTCCCCTTTCTGACTATGTCTGTTACCAGACACTATGAGAGGCACACTTGTAGTATTTCTGCCAATATCATTAACAAAAATAAAACACAGGACAGGTCCAAAGACTAATTCTCAAATAATTCAATTGGTTTTGTGCCTGCTCCTTCCTCAGGATGCAAGTTCCTTTGAGCAGTATCTATTGCAACCCTTCCCATAAGCATTCCCATTGACCCTACAACTTCTCATAGGTTGTCACATCAATGCTAAACTCAACTCCAGATAGAGGAAATCTGACACATCTACTTTGCTGGAAAATCAGCTTTCTCATAAAAAAAAAGCTAAGAGGTTAGACAGTGATGAGCTATCTATAGGAAATCCACACTGCATTTTATTCCCTTTTTCATTTAGCTCCATATCTTTATCTATTTCTTCAAAGATCTTTTCTAAATCCTCATTCTCCACTGCACAAGACAAAAGTCTGCATTGCCAAGATCCTTTTTCTTCCTTCTTGGCATGTGCTTTGGCTGGGGTGGAGGTAAAATTTTTCACAGCACTCTGGAGGGTGCTGTGTTTCAAATTTGGGGCTAAAACAGCATTGATAGCACATTAGTATTTTAGCTATTGCTGATGAAAGCTTGCCCAATGTCACATCTTTCTCTTTTCCCAGCTGATCTCCTCATCCCACATTAGCAGTAAGCCAGGGTTGGACCAAGAAACTGGGAAGGGAGACAAGAAGATATTCCTTACTCTATAGCCTCAAGCTCAGCAATAAAAACTAGGGTAGAAGAAGAAATGTGAAGAGATAGGAGCTTTACTTCCAAGGTGGCCTGCTGCTGGGCAGTGGTCTGCTTGCGGGAGGTGGTGAGTGACAGACTTTACATCCTTTGCTCCCCTCCCAGTGCCTTTCCTTCACGAGTTTTTCTCACTTTTGCTATTTCTGTTGTCTCCCCTGTTCCACTGGCAGGGGTGAGGAGGGCCCAGGTGCTTGGCTGCTGGCTGGCATCAACATGACACCTTTCCTACATAGAAGCATTACAGCTCCATGTCTGACTGGTAGCTTTGAACAGACTATCTCTTTGTCAAAGGATTTTACATGCCACTTCTTCCAAAATTTTTGGACCAAGATCATCTCTTTGCCACAGCATGTACACAATAAGCTTGCAAATTCATGTTTCTACTCCTCATGATCACTTTTGTTTCCATATATTAATTGCTGTTACCCTGATTGTTTTTGGTCTGTGACTCCTGAAAAAAGAACCAAGGTATTTATTTATTTTTCTGGGGACCTTACTTAAATCATCCTTAATCTCAAGCACACTTTCACTGTACACCACACACTTTCAAGTCTTGCCTTCTAACACAAAAAAAAAAAAATTGAAAGATTTGACAGTCTAATTCATATCAATTTCTAGTTTTATTTCTATCCTACACAGCATTCTCGGTGAATCTGCTTTCCCATTCCCCAGTGCTCACACACTCTGCTCACAAAGTGCTCACACAGTCTGCCCTCTCTAACTGCAGGGGTACTTATTCACACAGATAAGCCTGGGCAGTACATATCCCCATTTTTTAACTTTAAGGGCAGAAATTTTTTCTTAATTCTATCATATTAATTTTTAAAAACCTCCAGGCTATTTTTCCATTCAATTTCTGGACTCCAAGGTTTACCTGGTTTCATTAAAATGTGTTTGTTCTCTTTGAAACACAAAAGTGCACTTAGAAAACCAAAGAACTGTTTATTCTTCTATTTCATCTGACTCTAGTTATGAATGCTCAACATTATTCTTGAGACCTACACCTCTGATAACGCCCTCATCACTTAACAAAGCTGGTATACCCAGACTTTCTGCTTCAGCAACTATTTGATGAAGAAACCCTTCATGCAGAACACACAGGAATGTTTGGGCCCTGCTCTTGTTAGTAGAACTTAAATTTCCCAGCTATAAACTGGAAAATAAGTCTCTGCAACAGCACAGTTCTTAGTAGTAGTTCCCCTAACAAATTACACATCTAAATACAAACCCAAGGATTTAAATTCCTAGATTACCTTAGTAGAATTAATTGACTAGCCTTCTCTTCCCCTGGAATTATTTTATTCCAAAGGAATTATTTTCAGTCTGTGCTATCCTTTCTTCTTTCCTTCCCTCTTATCATTTAATTACTATTTGGTGCTACTCCACCATTTAGCTTTCATTTTTATCATTCCTGAATAGGCATATGCTCTTACACCTGAATTCCAAACATATCTGCCATCCCACCATATTTTTTCTCTCTCTAAATTCAGTTTCACATCTGTAACCAATAATTCACACTCCTCTGTTATGGTGGCTGCTGCCTAGCATCTGAGTGTATGAGACACAGACACTTCCAGATGGAAGTTACTTTTGCCTATTTTTGTATGGTCTTGCTCATGTTGTCATTGTCCATTTATGGAAAAAATAATGTTTTTGGCCCCCTGCTAAAAACAAATAAACAAACCAATCTTTGCCTTAAGTTTGATAGCCAGGCCCAGGGCTAAATGGATCAGGCTGCAGCCACTATCACCTTTAATGGCAAGTTGCAGCCTACAATCGACCAAGCACAGGAAGGTTCTACCCTGAGCTCAGAAACTTCGAAAAGGCATTAAGCCTGAAGTTTCTTTAAGGGTCTAGAAGCTGTATTTTTTTACTCCTGCTATGAATTGAACAACTTTCTACAGAGAAACAAAGGACCAAATTCCACAGGGTGCTTCACATTCCTTAGTAATGCAGTTCAGGATCTGTGTGTGTATTTAACCAGCTCTTTCACTTTCACTTGGTTATGCCAGGCTTTAGCAGTTTCTGAGGTACAAAATGCAGCTGACAGCAACAGCAGTAATATAGCACCCTTGGAGTCCTTGAAGTGTAAAGTTCATTAGTTCTACCTTAAGGTCACTCTTTTAATCCAACAGTCAAAATCTTATTCACACTACCATGCTGTTATCCTGGAAAAAAAGAAAACTGCAAAAAAATCAAGACGCCGGCTTAGATACTTCTTACAAGTGACAAGATCAGCACTGAAAATCCCAATCACAGTCAATACCTTTTAGCAAGTTTCAAGAAAGCAACAAAACTATTCTTGATTGTGCTGTAGACCAAATGAAATTTAATAGAAGGGATAAAGCAAATGAAGAAAGGAAAAGATAAACATTTCAATACCTGATAATTGTGGTTTATAATTATTAGTTGAACTTGGCTCACAAATGGAATTTACTAGGGTGTCTGTTGGGAATTATAAGACATGGAAATAAATGAATTTTAATTTCTTCTGTGTTTGTTTACTGATTTTTGTACATACAGTTTAAATTTTAACAAACTCAATTTTGCTTTATCCTCGGTGGATATTTGTACACTTATTAAAAAGTTATGTCAACAGAAGACTTTTAGAACATAGGGACTGTGCTCTAGCAATTCTGAATCATATTCTTAAAATAAGATGTAATAGGTCTAACTTACTAGCTTGACTGATCCTGCACAAACTCACACATTTACTTATGTGCACTGTAAGTTTTTTAAATTAAATGGAACACAACTCCACAAGGTAAGTACATTTGCATGTACAAATGAGAATGGTATTCTCTTCTACCAGAAATAAATCTGAGACTCAAGAATAACTGGTAATGTTAGATATAGGTGCCCAAGATATTAATACATGCTTTTCTTCACGTCACATACTCATGTTCTTAAACGTGAGAATTTTCAGTTTTGTACAGTCTGCTTATTCAGGAGAATGGACACAGCATTTCTTTCCAGTGCTAAATTAGCAACTGCCTCAAAATGAGGCAGTTAAAATTAAGATCCTTATCTACAAGACTCAAGAGTTATCACCTATATCCCTCAATTTATATTTTTATATTTATACAGTTATACCACTCTCACACAAATGTTTTATTTCAACAAATATTAAATGGTTTTTATTTTACTCACCTGCACAGTAAGATGAATCCATTTCTTCACAAGAATTCTCCCCAGTGTCATTACTTTTATTGGTGGCTGCAAACCATTTACTGTGCGATAATAAAACATGGTCTCTTTCTCAGAGATTGTGAGTTTGAACACAGTCTGCCCATCAATAGCCTTTTCTATCACACACCTTTGGAAATAACCAAGAAAAACAACATAAGGTCAGAGGCACACACATATACACATTCTTGCCAAGGTGCTATCCTGTAAAGTGATGCTAACCAGAATGTATTAAAATAAACATTAAAAGTACAGCTCTTGAGAAGATGCTCTGTGACAGTGAAAGTCACAGGATGTACCAAGTGTAAAAGAACTTCAGCAAAGATATTTTCTGTCTGGATCTGTGAGGTTTTTGGATTGTTTGGGTTTTTTGGTTGGGGTTTTTTGTGTTTTGCTTTGTTTATTGAGTGCTTGCAAGCCCAGCTCATTTGGAGGTAAAAGAGAGGTCCAGTTTTCCTCCTCTCTTGAAGGTTCCATGATGGAAACCACAGTGACTGTGCAGGTCTCTGCCACACTTTTCATACAAAGCTGTGCAACTTAGTACATCCTGTGGAGGCGCTTTAATTTTTCTTAGTCTGTCAAGGCAAATGCAATATAACCACAAAAAGCAGTACAAATTACATGCTTTGTTAATAAGTCTTCCATCTTTCCACCCAATCTGTGCAGGAAAGGCAGTCCTAACACCAGCTTACCCTATACTCTCCTCTATGCAGTGCCTTTCTTTCACCTAAAAAACTAGAGCAAGGCAAGAAGGCTATACAGACACTTATTAGGAATTTTTTTTTCCCCACAAAGAAGTCACATCAATAGCAAATGCAGCAATGTCATATGAGTTACAGAGAATACCATCCACAGAAACCTATTTTGCATTTCAATTTGCTGAAATGTTTTTGCCAACCCGATCACCATGATGTCAAGAGTCCTGAGAAAGCACAGGCTCCATACACTTGTGTAACAACTATGTATTTTATTAAGACACTCAAATACAATAAAAAAAATGATGAAGTACTACCCTTCCCATTTGAGCTGGTTGAGAAATACAGTTTTCAATGTACTGACCCATGGAAAGTCAAATATTTTAGAAGTTACACCAGACTAAATTAGTGCACTAAGTTACAAGAGGGAAGCATATAAGATTTGTATGAGATTAGTATTTACTTACATATATTTCAGAGGAAAAAAAATAAAAATAAAACCCCTATCTACTGATTAAGTGTTTTCATCTATTCTGCGTTTCTAAAAGAAAACTATCAAAAGGCTGTTCTTTGATATTGCCGTTATTCACTAATTCACTTTTAAATCCAAAAGAAAAATTAATTCCTTCTGTTACTATTCCAGCCTGCAGAAATGTTGTCAATGAAACACCTTGCAAAATAAAGAGCTCTGTTTTCCCAACCTTACTAAAACCACATTTCTTAATAAATTGTCCACTGGTCTTTTCAATATTTTGTTTGCTTGTAAACATGCTAGTTTTGTTAGATAATAAATGTGAAGGAAGGCTCAGCTAAGTAGCAAAATATTTAGGAACTGGATTTACCCAGTTCCTGGATAAACAATAATTGGATAATCCAGGGTTTTGTTTATTTTACTTATCTAAAACAAATATCCCCACATTGTTTTTATCCCCAAAGGTGTCATGACTTTAAGAAGGGAAGCGACCTTGATGTACATCACTTTGAAAACTGGAAAGAACAAATGTGAATTGTGACTTACTAGTAAAAGAGGAAAATCAAGAGGGAAAAGAGAAGAGAGGGAAGGAAAAAGAAAAAATCCAAACTAGTTCTAACATAGGTGAAACAGGAAGAGGCATTACTTCTGACTTGGAGCTTGATTTTCCATTCCAGCCATGATTACAGAGAGAAGCCACTATTCTTTGTGAAGTCTTTGACTTCAGGTAACCTGTAGTCCCACAGAGCCAATACCTGACTACACAGATCCCAGTGGTGGGGTTGGAGGGAAAAAAGCCAATAACACAAATCCACTCGGTCAGCTTTCAAAGAGAAAAATACTCTAGAGAATCTAATGTGGCTGCACTGGTGCTGCCCACACACTAACTGCAGCAAATGGGAACATCTGCTGTGTTTCAAAATCAGATGCATGGCATCTTAAGGCATATATCCCTTATAATCTAATTCCCAATATAAAACATCTGAATGGATAATAAGTAATACCATATGATTTTAGTCTCTTAGATAAATAAAGTTTAAAAAATCCATGTGCTTCACAATCAGGCCATTCCTGCAGATCCTTTTGCCTGTAAAAGGTCTCAGCTCACTTCTTGCCACCATCATTTTCTGGGCATCTGAACTTGCTCCAGATCACACTACATGGGTATAAGCTGCCTGTAATGGTTATTCACATATGCAAGGCTTGTACCCATACTCTTCTATTCCATTGTGAAGGGCTGTCATCATATACAGTTTCCTATATTGTGCTAATGCTTACATACAGGCTACAGGCTTACTGAAGGCAATTCTATTAACTGATGAGTACTCATGCAGCACAAGAGGAAGCATGAGGCAAGAATGAAACTCAGGGGCAAGAACTCTGCTCACTTACTGCCTAAAGAAAAAGAAAATTTAAAGACTAGTGTACAAATGTCAATACTTTCTCACTCTTGCTTTTCTTCAGTATTTCCAGTACGCAGTGACTTAAAAGCATGCCTACAAATATCTCTACTAAACATCTTAGAAGAACATCAGGGCTTCAAATAAATCTGTACCACAAATTGACTCTTCTCTCTATGTCAAAGTGTATTGTCTGCCAGATTCACACAAGAAAATTTGGTATATGAAACTCATGAAGAAAATTCTTGGTGTCTCTGCTTCTGTATGTGCAATCTTTAAAGGGCCTTCAGACTTGGATCCTCACATCACTCTCTCATTTCAGCTAGCTCAGTAACTTCTATTAAAAATCCTGCTATTCTCTTACATGGGTATGTGCCTATCAGAATGTCACAGTATGTAATGGGATACTGTGCAGCAACACTCCTAACTTCTTTCCTAAATGCACACTCTCACAGGAAGACCACATAAAATTCAGCACAAAACCACATTAGTATGGCATCTCCGAAACACAGGGGTCTGCTGTACTTGATGTAAGAGCACTTTGGCAGTAAAAAAAACACCTTGTTAAACTTTCAATCATTCTACTTGCAAAATGAGCAGCTCCTTCTGGCTGATCTTCCTAATGCTTTAGTGGAAACACAAGGACTCTGTTAGGATGCATCCCAGTTCTGTGAGGCTCCTCTGCAGTGATAATGGGGTTTAAAAGGTCTCACAAATGACACATAACAGAGACAGTTCCCCATCAGGGACTACAAAACGTAGGACATCCGGTAAGTCAAACTTCATGTGCCAACCTGAAGGACTCGCTAAACCAATATAATAAATGGGAAAGCATCTTAGTCTGCTGGTAAATTATTTCTCTTTTGTAAAATGCCTTCTGAGTCAAGCTTCAATGGCAATTCATGTGCAACAGCTGTTCCACCAGAAGTGGAGCTCAGTATTCCTTTTATGAAAAAAAGAAAAATCGACACAGTTCTTTCTGTGCCAGTGAAACAAAAGCACTTGGACAGTGTCATATCATCCTGGCCACTGGAATAACTGCTGTCCATTTTCAGTTTTCAGGACTGGGCTTTACCATTGTCTTTCCTACATGTTGAATAGCAGCAAATCACAGAAAGCATAAGAAGGATGTGATCTATTACAAAAGTAGAATAAAAACATTTAACTTTTAAAGTGATCTATAAAACCTGCTGAACAGGAATATGTACACTGTGTAGTTATTAACACAGCAGCAATTGGAAGCTAATCTTTTACACTAGTCCATGGCTTATCAGTCATCAGTAGAGTCTGGTTTCTTCACAGCACTTAATCATTTGAAACTAAGGACATAACATTTCATTGTTTTAGGCTACATGCATCAAAGCCTATCCCATTGACAAAAGACTTCCACAGATCTCACTCAATACATCGTTGCAACAGCTTGCTTGGAAATTAACAGGATGTTTCTGCTTCAAGTTAGGCATGTGCTCTGCTGAAGGAGACTCTGATGAGCTCCCATGTGTGTGGACAGGACTTCCTGGCATGGGAACACACACACCAGAGATGGACACCCTGATTCAAGATTCAACCATTATACAGAAAACCAAAGGGACCAAAGCTCCAAAGATGCTTTTACAAATACCGCCAGCTGAAATGATTTAACTTCAACCCAGAAGTCCCTTTTGCTCTGCAGATATCATTTATTTCCACTCCATAACCACAAATTCTACAGTTATGTCAAGATTTTTTTGGTAATTATCACTGTATAAAACATATTCTAATTTTACATTATGATTTTAGATATTTCTATTTTTTCTGATGTTTTTGCTACCCTGAGACAAGTGACTATTTCACATCAGGATGCAAAATAAGTATCAAGAATGCCTCAATAAAGCACATCATTAACTACATCCGAAAAATAAGTTATGAACACAAGTATAAAATCATTTGTGGTATGTAGTCTGAAGGAAAAAACTCTTTGTGTACTTAATTTTAAAAATATCTGCACAATAAAGGTAAGAAAGAGTAGGAGGCTCTGCATTTTGTGACAGATGACAGAACTATTTTTGCAGGATCTGGGATGCGTTTTTCAAAAAGCAGGTTTTTCATTATAGTAAGGCCCAGTCAAGCTGAAAGGTCACTCCTAACAGCAGTATTTCCTGAAAATGCAACATGTAGGCAAATAGGAGAGGGAGCATGCTTAGCCACCTTTATTTTGTGAGCACCTAATGAAATTTCACTAGCAGTTTAAATAGTGGAATCCTTGAAGCAGCAACACAGTCAGCCAATCAGGCAACACTCCCCAGATCTTCCAGGAACACTATGACCTCTCTTCTGTATGTCCAAAATATACATTTCGGTGGTTTTCCTTGTTTGTTTTTAAGATAAACTTGTGTTGGAGAAGTCCTAACATCTTAGATCATTTTTTTTCCATCATGAAAGCAGCAACAGCACAACCCTGTGACAACATGATTTTCTAGCAGCTTTTAGAAGGAACATGAATTGGAAACACAAATTTCTCTTTCTGAGAAAAGGCATGCACATTAGGTATGAATAGCTCCAAACACTGAAAGCCATTGGACTGTCATCTAAGTCAATGCCACTGAAACTGGAGCTTCTTGTCTTGACATCTGGGAAGACCCCAACCTAAATACGGGTCTATAAACGTCACAGTTTCCCACCATATCTTTTAAAAGTTTAAAGAGCTTGCTAATAATGACCATGACTACAACAATCAATTTTTTTAAGAGCACCAGGAAAGTAAACACCTTCAATACTACTTACATTACACCTTCTTGCTCAGGTTTCAACCATACAGTTAATGTAAATGAAGCTCCAAGCCTTGGAGGACGGGGAGTAGAGAAGCAATCCTTGTGATTATGAAAAATAAAACTGGAAGCATTTCTGGAGGACCCTGGATGCAAGTCCCTCTTGTCCTCTGTGATACAGGTACCAAGGCCTTCTGAAAGAAGTGGTTTGTAGGATGAAGGTGATGACCTATATGGACATTCCTGAACACAAAACCTCTGAGTGCAGGATATAATACTTTGAACAGCTACCGAGCTATGACAAAAAGTACTCGGTCTGGCAGCCCACAAGTGGCTTGAGTTGGCACGATTGACACATTCTTGAAAGCTCCCACATTTTCAAGCCTAGGGAAATGTCCCTGAGAGCTGACCAACACAAAGGAGTCATAATAAGTTAAGATTAATGTTTCAATAGCATGAAACAAGAAACGACATCTCAAGGAAAGAGCCCGGCAATTCATGTTTACAAAAAAGCTCCTCCTGATTAAAGCAAACGTAAATAAATAATGATGTCCATGTCGGCAGCAATGTCCTCAGGTGCTGTGCTTTAAGAGTTTATGTAGCGTTTCATCTTCGAGACACCCATGCACGGGCTCAGTCGCAAGGGACATCTACGTCTTCAGGCCAGTGAACGCACGTGGGTGACAGCCGGGACCTGCAATCCACAGGAAACAGACACAGTCCGTAGGAGGAACCTGCACTTTTGCACCTACAGAGGTGATGCCCGGCTAGGAGGGATTTCAAGGGTTGGAATTCTTCGCCCAGATTCCAGCCAGCAGGCCCACCCGCACACCCGTGCCGGCTAGGGCCGAGACACTTCCCGAGCCGAGGCCATGGGATTAAGCCGGCTCGAGGGCGCGCAGGCTCATGGCCGAGCGGAGTTTATCCCGGATCTGTCGCGTCACCTGCCTCTGTGTGTCACACTAAGGAATACGGGACACGGCAGCCAACCGGGCCACGCAACTTGGGCCTCTCAAAGTCTCTGGGCAAGTTGGTCGGACCTCACTCCTGCAGCCCCCCGGCGCTCACCGGCACTGCCATCCCCACCGCGCTATTCCCGAGGGACACCCCGCTCCCCGGGTAGCCGGGAGCGCTGTTCCTACCGTCCCCTCGCGCCTTCCCCCGCCGCCCACCTCACGCCGGCTGCTCCTCTCAGCGCCCGGCAAAGCTGATTAAAACCACGTTCCCCATCTGTCCCGTGCGGAGGAGCTTTTTCTAACAGCGAGCGCCAGCGCCGGGGCGCGCCGGGCCGGGCCAGCGGTGCAAGAAGGGCCGAGGGAGCGCTCTTGCCCGGCCGGGAGCGGCGCGCAGCCAGCGGGGCCAGCGGAGCCCGGCGCTCCCCGCGGCGACGCCGCCGTCGCTCGGCAACGGCGCGGCCTTCCCCGCCCCCGGGCCCGGGCCCGCCGCGGAGTTAAAGCGGCAGCGCGGCGGGCCAGGCGGCACCGGCTTCACCTCACGGCATGGCACGGCATGGCACGGCATGGCGCAGCACGGGAAAGCCGCGCCGGGCTCGCTCCCACAGCAACACTGTGCGGCGAAGGAACATCCCCAGGCGCGGTTTTATCCCCAGGCGCGGTTTTATCCCCAGGCGCGGGTTTCCCGCCTCGCGTTCCTGCCTTTGGCCGGGCTCGGCGCAGCGGGCCTCAAGCGAGCTGCGAAGGTGCCGTCGGTGAGCTGAGCGTGAGCTACGGCCGGTTGTTTACCTGTGTTTCTGGACAGAGAAGCACCAATTAATACGTCCCCTGAGGATATAGGGAGCATCTATAAGTTTTATCTTTATTATGGAAGTTGCGTGAGCTACAACCTGGCTGGTGTCCTTCTCTACGATTTTGCTGCTGTTGCCTCCAGTAACTTGTCACCTTAGCATATTTGGACTTTCATTGGCTGCGTAGTGACTAAATTCTTTGGCAACATCTACAACTGCTAAAAAATCATGCTCTGTCATAACTCTTAATGCATTTTAACAAGCCCTTCATCCCATATCAAACAAGCTCCTTGACTATTCCTGGAACATCTCTGCTTTAATACAGATCTTTTTCCTAAGGTCATAAAAGATAAATAGTAATTCCTGCTGAAGTGTTATCAGTCATTTTGCAGTGTTTTCATGTTCTGGTAGTCATTCAGCATCGTAGCTGTGTTGTCAGAATTACATGCCCTAAAGTATTCAAATGTAAAGAACTTTGTTTACCACAAGAAGGGCCGGAGGGAAAACATTTGTCTGAGGCACAGTGCAAGAACTCAGCCCATAAAGCATTTCTAGATACACACAGTCAGACCATGTGCTACCACAGTACCATCAACAGTGCAATGGCCAGAGCTTTTGCACATCCAGAACAAACCAGGTCTTACACACAGGAGAGAGGACAGAAAATATGGTAATAAAATCTTAGATGTTAGCTACCATCTCAGGACATCAAAGAATGGGAACAGCTATGAGCATGGAACCCGACAAAGGTAGGAGCTTACCGAGTGGTCAAAGGCACCAGACCAGTTTGTGTGTATTTCTTAGCTTTTGTGAAATATTAATAAATAAATAAATGCAATCAAGTTCTGCTTGCTCCCATCCCTTCCTAGCAGCCAGCAGGCTTGTTCCAGGAATCCTTGCTGGTCTAACAGATGTCTGAAAGTCAGGATACATTCACCACAGAATGCACTTTCTGTTATATTCTGCCAATACTTGACAGCCTCCCCACCTCCCAGACAGGCATCTTTCAATAGTGCTCAGTTTGGGGAAGTGGTTCTGACTCACATTGCACCCTCTATTCCCCAAAATAACAAGGAGAAATGACAAATTTTCCCTTTGCATATTTCATCCAAATACACAAGACAGCAGCACAAACCTTGCAAAACCACATCGGAGACAAACAATTACATTGTTGTTCATCAGAAGTGTAATCAATAAACTACCTGCAGGAGGTTAAATGATGAGAGGCCTTTGCAACCAAGAACAGGCAAGCCACATAAACTGTACTACAAACAAAAAAAAACCTGAGAGTGATTTTGAGAGGAATACAGATATGAGTATGTATTTTGATATGAGAGGAAATACAGACCTTATTCACAGGAGTGGTTTGAAGGATGTTTAACATACATTTCTGAAAAAAGGGAATCCTATCAGGAAAAAAAAACCCCAAACACTATGTTATAATTATGCAATGAATTCTCATGAAGAATACATTGTGCCCAGTTAACAGAATTAGGATTGTGGAACAAGGAAAGTGACGTCATTTTAGTGCTTCAAGCTTTTAGTTACAACTGTTCATTTCATCAGGAAAGAAAGCCTTCATTAGCCCCTGGGGTGCCTTAAGCAACCCCAGTGTCATTGGAGAATCTGACCCAAAAAGTTGTGATATAACTGGCCTCTTGACCCTAATGATTTGACACCCTATCCATGGCAGATAGCATTATCCAAAAGAACCCCTTTCCATAGCAGTTGTTTCCTTAACCCATGGATAGCAGAGAGTCTCAGGACACACAGAGGCTCCAGGAGGTCAGGGCAGGTTGCTGAGGAAAAGAAACCATAATGCCTGCTTTGTTACACAGCAGCCTGTGCCTTGACTACAAAATTTGAAGACCATATGTGTAAAGTTTGAATGAGAAGTCATCTTCCTAAAATCAAATAAAAGGCCTCAAACTTACCTATTTGCACATGCTCAGTGGAACACCTTATTGAAGATGGTAAAACCACAGGGGCTAATTACGTTTCCATAAAAGGCAAGCTTAACATGATCGTTG
This sequence comes from Muscicapa striata striata, assembly GCA_030060385.1. NCBI lineage: Eukaryota > Metazoa > Chordata > Aves > Passeriformes > Muscicapidae > Muscicapa > Muscicapa striata. The sequence continues at coordinate 1,849,338 of JAREIS010000027.1, read as the reverse complement.
CCAAATTTCAAGGAGTTTAACTTTGTAACAATGATCCTCTGTTAGGATGAAAAAATAAGAGAATGAAGAGTATACAGCAATACACTTAATCAAAACTACAATTTTACAAAGCTAGCATGGACAAACAGTGCAAAAATGCATGTGTGTGTTTTATATTTACACAATATAATGACAATTTAAAATTTTAAATTATTTCCTAGAATCATAATTCTTGGGATGACAGGTAGAATTTCAGGTATTCTATTTCTCTCCTAAAACACCACGGGTGTTCTGCACCTTCACAACTGCTTTTAAGTATTTTCATTAGTGATGGGAAAAGTCTTGACACCTAATTTGTTCATCAATTTGGCTTGGCTTCTGTTCATAAAGAGTTCTGAAAAAATGCAGAATTTTGCAGTGTATTGTAAGCTTGCTTTTGTGTCATGTTCTGCAAACCCCTTAAAACCAATATTAGCTCCAATTTGTGCAGTGCTGACTAGCTGAATGCTGCAATTTTTCCTGTAGTTGGAAGTGACCTATGTAAACTAGCCCACACAGCATACTTTCAAAGATTAGGCTCAAGTGTACCATTCAAGATTCACTTTCAGTGAATATTCATAAAGGCTTGCTTTTATGAGTGCTTTTTCCCGTAAAATTCCACCATTTGAATATTTGCTGGAAATTAACATAAAAGATCCATTTGCATTGCTGAGTCAATATGTATATTTCAAATTCAACTGTCTAGCAAAATTTATTTTTTTCCAATATTTTGCAAGCAATAATAAAACTACAATGCAAGTACATTTTAATAGCTGGAAGGGAGTTGATCATGACAACCCAGAAATAATTAACAACTTACATTTTAAAGGGGAGGAAATTCTGTATAAGCCAGCAAAATAAATATTGGAGTAAAATTTTCTGAAAGCACAGGAGGAGGCGGCAAGTATTTTATAGAGCTGTTAAGAGCCTTTTAACAGCTTTAGAAGTACAGTACATCACACCACTTATTTTAGCACCCAAAACTTTGTTACTAGAAAGGCAGAGACAAAAGACTCTTTTAGTCAACGAGCTTTGCAGGCTTCCTTCACATGAAAATGCAGTGCCACAGTGTACATCTCCACATGGTAAATCCAGGGAAAAGAAACCTCTGCAAGGACTTCATTACACAGAATTCCTTTTCAGTGACCAACATAGGCTGTAATAATGGCCTCTCCAAGCAGGAAAGACCATCCTATACAGCTGGAGCACTTGGGCTCTGATAACTGACATTTTCTTTCCTCAGCACCTGCTATTTCCTCCACACCTCCTCACAGCCCAAGCCATCATATGCTTTCCTGACAGTTACCAGCACAGGACATGTCCAAGAAACAATTTATTTTCTATTAGCCCATTCTTTAAAAAAAAAAAAAAAAAAAAAAAAAAAAAACTAACCAAAACAAAACAAAAAAACCAAAAAACAAACAAACAAACAAATCTCATTCTTCAAACTATCCTCTGTCCTTCAACCCTCTTGAAGGGTTAGGTTATCTGTACCTAATTGATCAGTTCTCTGTTTTCATCATCAACACCTTTCTCCACAGTCTCAATCAAATCCCTGTCTCTAGTCTTCTAATCTTCATTTTCTTTATTCCTTCTGCTATGCTCCCCTGTTTCATGGCTGCTAGCAGGAGCATTCAGCAACCAAAACTTACACCTGAAACATTGCAGACAGATTCACCAAAGGTAACATTTCTTCTACAGATCCTTCCCCTATTTTCAGAGGTGTCCTGTGCTTTGTAAAAAAACCCACAAACAAACAAACAAACAAACCAAAAAATAAACAAAACCAAACAAAACCCCCAAACGAACAAGAAAAGACTCCAAACTTCCTCCACACATTAGAAAGTTAAATTAGTATTTGTCCAAATACCAAACAATTAGGTAATTATTTCCTCCTATAAATGTTCATCTTCTGAGGTTTTTTCCTTGAAAATTACTATTTTGCAGTTCTCAAAATACCTGTCTTTTTCAAGACCACTGCAATTATGTCCTTCTCCTTCAGCCTCTAAATTCACATCTATTTCAGAGCCCCTCCTGTTGCTTCTTGCAAATCACTACAGCAAATTAAGTCATATTTATCATCCCCAAGGACATGCTCCTTCCCCAAACATCTCCTATTTGCTCCTGTAAGGATTCGATCACTGTATTCAGACCAACTCTTCTACAAGCATCAAGTCCCTCAAACTTTTGTCTTCCTCTACCCTCAGAATACTTATTTCCCACTTATTTCTTCTGCTTTTCAATATATCCCTCTCCTTCACAGCACAGACATCTCATAAATACTCTGACCTTTAGTTTTCCCCTGTCACTTCTTACTCACTTTCCCTTTCCTCTGAAAGCTTCCACCTGACCTTACCTCAGTCCAAAGTTCTCCAAAGTTTGTGGTAAATCCTTTTTCTTCTCACGGGCTCTCTCTCTTATACATGCCATGAGGGAGAGACCTGAAGGAAGCACTCCAGAGCCATGAACTGGTTATTGCTGTGCTTTCCTTAGCTGCTGGGTTAGCAGGCCCAGGAATGATAAACCAAGAGCTTCATCATCTCCAGAGCAGAATCACAGTCTACTCCTGTCCTCTACAGGAAAGACACACTGAAGGTCTTCCCATGCTAGGAGGAGGAATTAAATCTTCTGCTTCACCAATGAGATCCCTGATGAGCACCAACACAGGGGAGGAGCTGCTGCTGTCTCCTCATCTGCTTTCCCCTCCAAAGGAACTAAGAAGAAAGCAAGTTGAGTGTTGGGCTGTTTTCTTCCCTTCTTCCAATCCCTTTGTAGCCCCCCTGTGCCATCACAGTGCAGATTGCCTTCTCAAGGAACAGCTCTTCAAATCATTTCCAGCCACCAGCACCCGTTTACTCCCTCATCCCTGACAGGACATGGCTGCCTGGGTAGCATCATGCAACTGAATTCAGGTCCTCTCAACTTCAGATGGATACAGAGCAAGAACTGCACCATCCCTACTGTTTCCCTCCAAAGTTTCCCCTGCTGAATTATGTGCCATCTTTCAAAGGTGTACAGTGCCTGTAGAAGCCTCATTCTTTGCTTTAAAGTAGTGATTCCTCTGCTCCTGGCACCTTATTCTTTCAAGAATAATTTTAAAACTGTGTTACATTCAAAAAGACAGAGGTTTCTCCAGAAACACTGAGTTGAGCTTGTTAAACTTCTGCCTGTGAAACACATTAACATTATTCACCACCCTAACTTTGAGGTGTTCATTATTCCCAGTTATCTTTAACAAGTCCATCTCCTGTATCTACATGAACATTTTTGCATTAAGATATTTTGTGCACCTTAATCTATACCATAAATTCTGAGGAGCATTGGCAGTGCACTGTTGTGGGATTTCATCTTTTTCTAGAATTGCAGGATAAGTATAGGCTAGTTAAAAAAAAAAACAAAAAACAACAAAACAATAAAACAATAAAACTCAGATGCTAGGTTAAGGAAAGCTATTCAAAGAAAAAACAAAGCAGTCAGAAAATCCAAGTTCTAATCAGAGCTAAGTAATGAGTAACTGCCTGTCTGTATCTTAGTTTCCTTATCTACAGATTGAGAAGGTTGATGCTGAATTTAGCAAAGCACCATGACATGCAGAAAGGAACAAATTGCCAAAGAATTATCAAGTGCAGTAAAATTTCTGAGTTTAACTGTCAAATGTGAAAACCAACCCTTTTTTCTGAAGTTCAAGAAACTGCTTAACTTAGCAGTAAATCTAGTTTCAGCTATGAACAAAAAAGTCTACTATTAAAAGACAAAAATTGGAAGTATTATATGATGGCCAAATGCTCCAATGGACCGGTCCTGTGAAATGTTAGAGAGCAGTCAGTAATTAATATCCCATAGCAAAAGAAAATTGATAGTAGGGCCCTGAACTTTATAAGTCTTTTCTATATGACCAATTAAAATATAAATAGAATTAACAATGTGAAAACACACACTAATAGTTGCAGCAAGGAATTACAGATTTACATCTTTGCTGCTGAAGATTCTCTAAAGGGTAAGACTAGAAATTCCTTCCAAGTGACAGCACAGGGAAGCAGAGAAGCCTCCCACAGTAAGAAAAGTGACTGCAGATGAAACAGACCTTTTGTTTTTTTCCACAAAACTCCCTGTGGAGCAGCTCTGTGAGGAAAGGTTGGTTTAATGGCATTCTAGTTGAATAAATGTAGATCTAGAATGTTTGATAAGCAACGCCAGTGGGAGACAAGGACACAGCATAGGAAGCACGTCAGGATAATCAGAAGGAAAGGGTGATGGAAGAGGATGCAGAACAAATCTAAGAGCTGACTGCTGCCCAAATGGGCAGTCTCACTCCGCCCAGAGGATTTAGCAGATTGAATCCACTCACCAAGGAGCCAAGTGAGTGCCAAAATTGGGTACAAGGATATTGGCAAGAACCAGATCATCCATTCCAAGTGTGGCAAGCTTTTAGATGGTCTCAGTTTGCTTTAAGGAAACATATCCTAAGTTGTGTATTTATTTGATCTTTAAAGTCTCTTTCTGAAGCAAAGGCTCATGACACTTTTTGGACTACTTATGTAGAGTGAGGCATATCACTCTACATGATATCTAGGATATCATGCTTCCTGGTGTCCTTCTCCACAGAAACTTTAGAGGGGAAGAGGCCCAGAGAATTGAAAAACTATTAGCAAAGGTAAAGGAAGAGATCTAAATTAGTTATACCATTGATGGAAAAGGAGGCAGAACTCAGCCATGATACATTCTCCTTGGCTTTACTCAGTCCACCTGTAATTACATGTATTTCCTTGACAAGGCACAGCCCATGATGACCAGGATCTTAACAGCTACATCAGAAAACAGATTAAAATGGACAGAATGTGTAAGATAAATACGAGATAATTAAATAGACAAAACCATAGGAAAATGTGTTCCATTTGTTTTGTGAGAGGCAGAACTACTTTGCACCATTACCATTGCATTTTCATGACTGTCCTAATGAATATACTCAAATGTCAGTGCAATTTTCATCAGGAGTATGCAAGAAACACAAGCAATTTGGTACAGCCAATTGTAAAATCTCTGAGGAAACGTAAATCCTAATATCCCAGTTCTCCTAAGGGAAGGGAAACGAACTGAATGTGCCCCAATATGCTTCTACTGATACAGCTGAAGACTGGAGAATGTAGCTTTATCAATATTGCCACAACAATGAAGCCTGTATGTATAGGAGAGGTTGAAATGCAGCAGGCAATGATCCCCTTACACATCATTTATTTAAAGTATGACATATGCATATATTTTTAATCAAGGTAATTTGCTTAATACATAATTTTATAAATCTCATAATTAAGAGAGTTTTGGGGTTGTTTTTTTTTGCAGAGTTGGTCTTGGAGCAGTGAAAAACTCTCAGGCTCAAGTGAGGGGTGCTAAATTGCTGGGGGTTCCTATAGCCTCAGCCACACATCTATAGGCTTAGACAGGGACTGGACAGAGAAGTCTCATTCCATTAGGATACTGTGCAGAGGAGAGTGACAGCTGCATTCACAGGAAAAGCCTCAAGACCAATGAGGACACATGACTTGGCTTGGGCCCAAGCAACACTGTTGAGGTTTAAATCCTCTGATTCAAGGACACCTTGACAAAAATCACGCAAACATCTATATTTATGCCCTCAGAGTGTTTGGATGTTCGGGATAGAGAAAAGTAATTACTGTCATCATCCACACACTTGATGTTAATTTTTAATACAAATTTTACCAGGTAATGCTACAGATACCAGCATATCAGCATAACATGAGGATAACAGTGTAAATGAGAAAGTGGCCTCATATTACAGTCCAGTTTTCAGGGCCAAGATGACTATTAATGAAACACCTTATTTGCATATTTGAAAGGTACAATCTACTTTCCAGTCTGTAAAACAGATTCCAAAAGTCCTTTGAATACACACTGCTATTTTTGAAATTAATTTCCAAAAGAATGCAATGATTTTTTCCATTAATCTCTACTAATTATTCAAGAAGAAGTTGTTTACAAAAAAAAAAAACCCAAACTCTGAAATATTTTCCTTAAGCTTTTTTGAAACTTACTCAAAATTAACTCAGTTATGTAAATCACTGATACGTACTTCATGGTTTGTTTTCTAAGCATTTCACTGTACATCCAGCCTTTTGACACTTGTTATCTATTTCTTTCAACAGCTGAAATTACTTTCAGTTTTAGAATTACTTAATTTTTAACTCATTAATCCAGTCATCTCCATAGTAATCTAGTGCTCACCATCAAAATTTGTCATCAGCTTTTAATTCTTTTTGTACCACTTGGTGTCTATGCACAATTTTCCAATTTGACTTTACCTAAAATCAGGGTATAAAGTAAACTGAAGCTAATTAGTTATTTCTCTCTCTTTTTTTTTTTTTTTTTTTTTGAGGAGGGTTAAAAGATAAGCATCTTTTGGAACTACAAAAATATCAATATTTAGTCATATTGGTAAAAGTACTGGAAACTGCTGTAGTATTTCTGAGGCCCAGCAAACCTGGGACCTCACTATCATCATGAGCAGAGCATTAGACTGCACTTACAATGGTGTTTGCCCTCCATGGGACAAACTAAGACCACCCATTTTTTGGTTATGACAAGCGCCCTTTGAAATCACATTTCTCCATCATGAAATGTGCCCTTAACCTGCTGCAGAGGCTGAAGGAGATATCCTGTCAATATGTGATAGTTTAGCATATTAAAAGAAAGTTCATGGTTCAGATCCATCCTTCTCAACCTATACGCACTATGAGGCTTTTTTTGCCTAGGTACCAAGAACAACAAAATTTGAGACAAACCATTCTGTCACATTTTTTTCCCCCCTCTCCACAGTTCAGTATTACAGAACTATCTTCCATCTAAAGTGACTAGCCTGACTGAAATCTGCAAGAAGGGCTGGGGAGCATAAATTTGGTATGAGTACCTGTAGGGGAACAACTCTGAAGAAATTTTCATTTGGAAGTCATGATCCAGGAAGTCATGGTTGAACTGAGCAGTCTTACAATAGAAGTGGAATATGGAAAGCCTTGGAGCCAATTCAAGCCTTTGAGCATGACTCAAAACAAGACAGCTCATGTTACCCAGCCTAAGATTAGTTTCTCTGTATTGTTTTACCATTTCAACTGTTGAACTGAAATTTTCAGTGTCAAAGTAAAATCATGTGTCTCTCTGGGAGATTAATTCCTTCTCTTTTGACTGTTTCTCAAATTAGTGTGAGATGGGTCCTGGTCAAATGACAGATGACAAAAGCCAGAGTCAAGATATAGAATTCTTTCCACCTGTGGTGTGCTGATTTATAGGAGACAGTGTCCCTCTCAGGATATTTTAGATGGTTCTTCTCTTCCTTGCTTCTAAGTTAGTTTTGTGATGCCTTACCCTATGCAAGGATCATACTCAATTTGGGGAACAATGAAAGCCTTCCAAGGCTTTACTCTCAGGAAAATATTAACCTCAAATAAGTCCAAAAATTAACAAGAGGAAGAAAACAGACATCTGCAATTTAAAACTTATTCCTGTTCTGTAATGTGAAAAGTGGAGCTTGCTTCCATAAAACTGATTCATAATCTTTCCTGAGCATGTGTTTAAAGAAAGGATAACTAGAACTGAACTGGGATGAAATGTTTGCTCCACATAACCCATGCATTGTCACACACATCATCTTACAGTAGCAGGCTAGGTCTCCTCCACTTGCCAGTGCTCTTTCCTATTCAAATGAGATGAAAACTGCTTGAAGGCAAATAGAACAAAAAAGGAGCTGACAAGATACAGTGTCTTGCCTTCCCCCTGCTCCATACCCCAACTCCAAGTCTTTTTATTTTGAGCATTTTCTGTAAAGGCTGAGTGTAGAAAGTGCCTGCTAGTCTTCAGCATTCGTGACCAATCTGTCAGTCTCTTGTAATCAAGAGCTGGGATACTTCTCTCTGCCACGTAAAGCTCCTGAGGGTGGATCCACTGATCCATCAGGGAAGCCTGAACTAAAGCACCACCAGCATACATACAAAGAGAGCTGAAATAGCACAAGGAGCTGGGACTCGAGGGTGTTTGTTTCCCAACAGTGCCATGAAGCCAAATACTCCTGGCTATAAAAAGCACATGTGAAACACCCCTGCTCTGATAAATAAGACATGTTTTTACAAATTTAAATGAAACATTGAGCATCGCTGAAACCTGTTTGGTACATTAGTCCACAGTAGCAGCTGGATAGCAAGTGATAGGGAACATGAAAGATGCTGAAAGCCTTTCTTTTGAAGCTGTCAGACTTTAACACTAGCTTTTTATTATAGAAACTCCCCCCCTACCCCACAGAAATAGTGAGTGCTTATTTGACTGTATTGCAGATGAAAATAGAAATAAAATATCCATGGACAGGTTGCCAATATACTTTAGCCTGGATGTGGAGTACTGATCTCTATAAAAGTAATTCAGTCCATGGTTCCTCAGCATTTTACTTCTCTCTAAAAAGCCAACATGAGGATCAAGTTCTGTGACAAACACATCTGTTCAGTGGAACTGTTTTATTTGGACACTTACACTGTCTCCTGACATATTCTGAGTCAAATTTATCTTCATAGAAGCACCACACAATGATAACTTCCTCATCACCAAATCAAACTGGATCAAGCTGACAAGGAATTAAATATTTCCATCATTTAATACTACATTCCCAAAATATACTCATAAGACTGAAGTAATACTTCATACATTCCTTTCCCATTTTGCTTCAAAGATTAAGCAAAAGACTGACAGTATTTACCAGCACCCTAATTGTTCAGGGGAAAATGTTAAGAACTGTGAAATAAGCTTCAGCTAAGCGATTGCAGGTAGAATAAGGTTGTAAGAGTTTTAAATACATTATGAATAGGTTTTTATGCCTTTTGTACTGAGTGCAGATAGTGAGGCTTTTCTGAGGAATAATTTGATCTGCTTAAATTAGGTTCCTTTGGAGAATAGTTCAGAGGAAGAGCTAAGACATGGCTTCAGGTGCTGACTGACTCCCTAATATTCATATCTTGACTTCCTCAGATGAAGAGTCATATGTCAGAGGTACATCTTACCTCTATCTCAGAAGTGTTCTCAAACTTTATGGATGCATAAGATTCCCAGGTTCTCCAAACAAACTACAAAATTCTTCAGTGCATCTCACATTTAAATGTTTACTAATGTAATGAATACTAAATAATTTTCAAACAACTAACAATAAACAAAATAGCAAACATCTCATTTATGCCAACCTCAGGCTACACTGAAGGTGTATTAGCTGCACTTAACATTCTTGGCTCCACAGCTGAATAATTTAAGTATTTGTTTTTAAACAAGTTGTTCATATTACTAATTTGAAGCAAGTTATTTTGACTAGTTACAGGCCAGCTCTTCAGCTGGCATGAGGACACAATGCTGCTGTTCTTATCACATCCTATAAACCCCAGCACTTGGCTTTGAAGACTCCTACTGACTCAGATCACAGCTGAAGATGTAGCCCAGAATTTAAAATTCACTGAAAAACATTTAAGCCCTCAAACTTAATATTTGCTTGTGTTCATGCCATAAAGCTCAATGACTATAATAGTCATGGAAAATTAACACTGAAGGGGCACAGACTAATTTAGAATGAATTTGTTTTAAACATGGATGAAGACAATTCATTTGCTTGATTGCCTAGAGAAATGAAGTTTTGGATGATGAAATTGAGACCAGCTGTTGAGAGAACAGGAAACTGGAAAACCTGGAGAATGAAGGGGAAGGCAGAAGTCAGCATTGAGGAGAAAACTGTCCAATTTCTGCAGGAAGAGAGTCAAGACAATCTGGAGGTGAACTAAGACAGTAATTCTTACAAAGAATTGGAAATTTAGTTATAAGAAAATTCAAGGGTAAAAAGGGTGATTTATTATTTTTTGAAATCTAGGTTGTGGTTCTGCTTTGTAGCTAGTTGGGAACCTTTCAAATAGACTAGCACAAAATATTCTATGGGTAAAATTTCTCTTTTTCTGCCACATTTTTAAATTTTCTGCTGCCATGTGGTCATTGGTCTGTCATAATGGGGCTCAGCCTCGGCATCCAGCCTAGGAGAGTGTCATTTGCATTAGGCTGGTCACATCATTTGTTTTCTAGGACTCTACCACACATGGATGGGTTCAGATCTCTGCCAGGCACCTTAGAAACTAGAGTTAGCTGGCCAGCTACCTGTGACAGTAGGGACTGGCTGAGGAACTCAGCTTTCCTTTTGCAGTCTGCATTTACACAAACCCCATCAAATCAGCTGTGGCATTACAAGTTTCTAATTAGGCCTCTCTCAAGACAAGGTCATAGACAATTGAAAGGAGGAAAAAGGTTGGGGAAAAAAAAAAGTAACAGCCTGAACTAGAGGAGCTTTCAAAAACACTCAAATATCACTGAGCTCTTACAAGGGAAGGAGATGCAAGGTACACTCTGCTTGGGGTGGCCTTAAGGTTTGTTTTTCTCAACCCAGGAAGCCTGCAAGGATCCATAGTTTTGAGATAGGTGCTGAAGTCAATTACATTTTAGTGAACAGAGTTTTGAAAGAATACTCTTCCCTTAATGCCTTCTGAAATCATGAAGCAATTGCTCTGCACTGTGACAGTCTCATATCACAAACAATTTGGCTGCAATTAAAAGAGAAAACACTCGATACTTTGTTTTGCAAGCGAACATGAAAAAGCCTGACAAACAGTCCCCTAAATCCTTAACAATGACTTAAGGAATAAAATAACAAAATGAAACTATGTGGAGGTTAATGCAGATACCAGATGGGAGACTTAGAGGAATGTCTGCAGTTAGCAGCACGAGGAAATCTGAAGGCCAATATGTGCAGACATTATGGCAGATAAGGTAGTGGAAAGTAATCCTCACAATGAGATAATATAGCTTTTTCATATAATTATGATATTTGAAAAATGTAGTAACTTCATTTGAAATATCGACATCTAGTCAGCATAAGCTATAACATTAATAGGCTGAGTAAAGAGAATAAATAGTTTTATCCTATTTAATCATAAATTTGGCTTAATGACCTTTATCTGATTATATGAGCAGCCCAAGCAACAATATTAAATAAATAAATAGAATATTAAAAGATTGTTAGCAGATAAGCTGCTTGGAAATTTCCAGATTAAATGTATTTGGGGGAGGGAGCTCTGTCATTTACCAGTATATACATTTTCAAAATTAAGATGACTGCACAGGTGCTCCAGCTGAGCCTCAAGTCTGTTGCTGTCCCTGCCCATTGCTGTGAAAAACCTCTTCTTGGCACCCTAGTGGGAACCAAACGATTTTTCAGCAGAGATGCTGGTTTGGCCAAAAAAAAAAAAAAAAAAAAAAAAAAAAAAAAAGGCAAGCAAGAAAAGAAAAGACAGCCTTGCAACAAAACAACATTCTCTCTCCTTCATTACAAACAAATACTAATTATTATAGTTTTCCAAAGTGATTGACATAAAAAATTAATAAAAGTATAAAATCTAGGTTGTGTTCTTAAGTTTGTATTAAGCACAGAAAATAAACTTCTTCACAGGTGGGCACTGCACTGCTTCACACAATTTGTTCCACCTTGCCTGAACAGAACCATATACATTTTCTCAGCACCAGTAGCAGCATGAAATAAAAATAAAAAACCTAATAATAAAATCACAGTTCCTCCCTTCCACCACAACTTTCTCCACTCTTTAGTTTTCTTCCCAACCCTTCTTTTCTTATATTTTTGTGCTGCCAAACCTTCTATTTAATTGGAGAACTGATTCACTTAGAGCAAAATTCTTTTGGTACATTTGGTGTTTATTTATTTATTCGGATTTTTTTGTTTTGTGTACGTTTCATTTGTTTTGTTATGTTTTGTTTATGCCTGTGTGTTTTTTAAAAAAGATCTAGTTTCCAACATCATCACAAAAAGCCCTGCTGATAGACTGGAGCAGTCAAAAGATGTAAATCAGTACTTCTGCCAAAGACAGACCTTCACTATAAGTCAAGGTGCCTGATAACTTTCTAAACAGGCATGATTAGTAAAGCAAAAATAATATATTATAAAGAAATTCTCAAATGCAGATGTTATCAGAGAATGACACTGGCTGTGTGATCAGGACAGATAATGTTTTATCCTGGCTTATAGATATATTTGCATCTAGAGATCAAAATGAGAATTTTATCCCATTGGCAAGTGTAGAATCCATTTTTTAATGGGAAAAGAGGGTTACAACATGGGGTCTATCTTTGTAAAAGACTTATATACATATATATCTCAGATACAGGAGCAAAATAAAATATTGTAGGCAAATAAATGAGCCTTAATATGGGTTAAAACAATACTTCTGTGACTGACATTTTATCCTTGCAAGTTTCTGAAGTATAAAATATTCTACAGGTGAGTTGTCTACCCTGAGATTTCCTCCAGTCCCATGAACCTGACTTTCCATTCTTGCAAAGTGGTCTGTTCAAGCCAAACAGGGAGAGCAGCTGCTTTCCTCACTGGCTGACAGTTCTGTAGAAGAGCCCCACTGGGCACTGTTCAGAGGTACCTGAGGCAGGAATGGGTGTGCTTTGCAGCAATTACTCTGTTATAAATGACCACACCTCTACACCACCAGCCCCAAAGCAATGCTCATCCTACCCTGCATCCTAAAAGGAGATCAGACAAGGGGGTCATAATTTTCTAGATGCATTTACTTTCAGTCTTAAATTACATATTTAAATTTGTAGGGGAGGGAAAATGACAGATGTGTTATGTTGTTGTAAAGAATACTTGCTTTAATTGTAACAAGAGATTTCTGGTAGTGAAGCAAGATCCATATTGAAGGTTTGGTCTATATATGTCTCTTGAAACAAATTGCATATGCATTAAGAACCAGAAAACATTACACTTTTCATTATACATTTAATCTTGAAATATATAATATTGAAACTTTTACGTATTTATAAGTTTACACACAGTAATGAAAAAATTGAGTTTGATATTCACAGACCAATGAAATTCAGATTCCTATGGCATTGTATTCCCTTACCCTCCCACATCATCAATGTCTCTGATTCCTCTTCCTTATCTGTTAACTCACCCTGACTGATCCCTCAGCCTCCTTCCTTGACCTTCATAGCACCAGATAATATCCAGAATTGGGGGGGACCCACAAAGACCATCAAGTCCAACTCCTGGCCCTGCACAGGACACCCCACAATTCTCACCAGGTACCTGAGAGCATTGACCAAATGCTTCTTGAGCTCTGCCAGGCTGAGACCAAATGCCCTGGGGAGCTGTTCCAGTGCCCAACTGGAAACCTCTGGGTGAAGAGGTTTGTAATATCCTTCTTAAACCTGCCCTGACATAGCTTCAGACCATTCCCTCAGGTCCTGTCACTGGGCACCACAAAGCAGAGATCAGTGCCTGCCCCTTCTTTTATGAGAAGCTTCTCTGAAATTTCTCCTGAGCCAATTACCAGTCAAAAGGACAAAGAGCTTCAGGATTTCTGTCAGAGAAGAATGAGCTTTCCCATCTTGCTTACCTTTGGTCAAACTTGCCAGAACTGAATATTCCCAAGATTTTTAGCCTCTCCTCCCCCTGCCAATTCAAGGCAGAACAAGACAGTGAGATACAGAGGAGATTAGGTAGAAATTGCTGCAGCCTAAGCCTCAGAGTTTAAGAAATCAGAGTTTGTTCCATACACAGACTGCAAGAACAGAAGCAGGATTTCTAGCCACCTTCAAAACCAGCTGAATGTATTTGTTTGGGAAAATATAAATGACAAATTGACTTTTAGATTAATGGCTACCATATTGGTAATGTACAAATCACTTTTAACAGCCACTATTAACTTGGTAAAGAGAAGCTTGCTAACTGCTCTTTAATTAAGTACACTTAATGACCTTAAGGGGATTAGTAGTCTTGTCTGATAATCAATAAGCATGGCAAGATTGCCAACCCACAGACATGGGCTGGAGAACAAAATTAATCTGTGCAGATTAGTTGTAGCTGGTTTGGTTTGTTTCTCAAGACTGTTGCAAAATGACTGCAGTTTAGAATACTTACAAAAAGGTATTAAATGTGCACTAAGTAGAACATGTTTTACACAAGATTTCCCCTTATTTAACCAATGTAAAAATGGCATGTGCTTTTAAAGAAAATCCTGTATTCTGGCCAGGAGCTAGTGCAAATTGCTTTGGAAGAAATATTAAAAAAAAAAAAAAAAAAAAAAGGAGCAAATATTCATCTCCAGAGAAAGCTGGAAGCTGAAAGAAAGGAGAGTGAACAGTGGCAGAATTCCTGCCAGCTGCTGCCAAAGCCACCCTGCCCACACACGGGTTTCTCTTCCTCCTCTCTCTTGGGCTGAAGCCATAATTCCATCCAAGACAAATTTTGGGCCACTGGATAAAGCATAGCAGTTTTATTTTTTCCATATGTTTGGCAAACAGGAGGAAACTTTATGTAAAAGGCAGATATATAAATACTTTATGTATTATTACTTCAAAGGTTTCAATGCCCACCTCAATACCCATGCCTCTTCCCAGTACACAGACTCACCCCTTCAGTTTGAGGGCTGGAGTTCAGAAGAGAAGCCAAGAAGCTGCAGTAACTCTGCAAGTATAAAATGCTTTCAAAAATACTGTCCCTGCCAAATGTCAATCTCTCAGCAACAAATATGTACTTACAATCTGACAATAACTCTTAAAGTAAGAGAATTAAGCCATTATGATTAGAAATTTCTGAACACTATTGTTGGTTACCCCCTTTTCCTTGAGGATAAAACTCCTCTCCAGTCTAAGTGCCATGTCTGCAGTAAATCAGGGGGATTTAATTGCAAAAGAGAAGCCTCTCTAAGACATGTATATGGTATATTGACACACTACCAGAGCCATAGGGATATTAAAATTGATTTCCAACAAGCTGAGGCCTTCTGGTTTCTAATCCTGTGCCCCACAAATACACATTAACACCACTCCTAAACAGGGCTAATTAGCTCCCAAAAATAGCTGCCTGTATGGAAAGTGGAACATGGGCACACACACTTGCCTTCACACAGTTCAACAGGAGCTGCCAAAACACCCAGAACACTTTGCCCACTGACCAGGATGGGGCTTTACTCTCTGGGCTTTATGGGACAGCCCATGCCTTTAATTAAGCACTTGGTGCCTTGTAACCTGGTTGCTGTTGTTTGTGCCCACTCACCATTTTTTTCCATGGAATTTCGATCCTCCTTCTGAGCCCTTCAGTTCAGAAGTGCCTCCACTGAACATGCTGATGAAGTGCTCCAGTGTCCTCCCAGTGCAAACAGTGATAATCTGCCCAGGCTTTTAACTGCAGTTAAAAACAAACCAGCAACCTGCTGGATTTTAAGCAGCACCTGAATAGCATCAGCATTCATCTCTGAGAGTGCCTGGCAGGTCAGAGAAATTATTGTTTCACCCCACATCTTCTACCCAAGGGCTAAACTACATCTGAGTCAACCTAGGGGAAAAAATAATGTTCTGTCTTTCTGCCTTAAATGCAGAGAGATTGGGGCCTCCTGTTCCTCAGATTTCATTGCCCTGGGGCATCACTAAAGCTGATGCCAGATGAGGGCAAATTAGGCTAAAGCACCTGGAAGCCTCCTGCTGCCACAGGTGTGACAAAGATCCTGGCAACCCCATCAGTTCCAGATGGGAGCCCAGCTCAGGCCACCCTTTGTTCTGTATCACAAAATCAAAGAGCAGTGTTCTGACTTTTTGGTAAGATGTCTCTTTATCCCAATATCTGCTTCCTACCTGCTTAGCCTTGTTAGTCCAATTAATATTCTTCACTGACTTAATACTGCTATTAATGATAATAGCACTAGAATATATCTGCATTGACTCCAATTCCCTCTGAGAGTGGTAGGCTGTTATGAACATAACAAAAAAGCACACTGAAACATTTATTTCCTCATACATACTCCTTTCCTACATATATTCTTTCTCTCTTCTGTCCATATTTCTCTCTCTCCCCTACCACAGCTGCATTTTCTTTCACATATAGGTCTCTTTTTCTTTCTGCAGATTTTACTTCCCTCTTCTAACATGGACATGACCTTCTCATCTTCAGATTCTTCCAAATCCATGGGCATGCTTGATGACTGCTGTATGCTACCCCTTCTGGCCACCATTAGTTTATCTATATTAACCAAACTCTGCTCCAGATCCCCATTGCTGTTGGCATCGTCTATAAATTTAAATAGATTTTTTTATGCATTAGGTAAGTCCTTTCTGATACTCGTTGCTTTGCCAAAATGAAGTCTACTGAAAGAAGTGCAATTTGGCTGGGCCACGGTGCCAAATAAAATTAATTTATCTTTAAGCTGAAACATCTGTTAAGAGCATTTGATTTCACGAATGGCATTTCCAAACTGCAGCAGTCCAAGGAGCGTGTTGTGCTGCACAGGTATTGAGCCACGTAGCTTCTGCTGCCTGCTTTTAGACACTGATGCAGGAAACAAAGAAGCATAAAGGCTCAGAGCCACCCACTGTGGGGATTTGGATCCCAGGTAGCACTGCATTTGCTGCAGGGTGACCCAGTGGGATCCCAAATGTGATTCATTTTCTGTGAGTCTCTCATGCTGAACAAGATTGTAGATGTTCTCCCCATAAAAATAAAAAAAACCCCAGTAAGTTAATGGAAGTAGGGAGACAAGCAAGTCAGCTTTGCTTCCTATTCAATACCACCTTCCTCTGCCCAGCTGTTTCTGTTGTGAGTCTATAAAGAAGTCGAACAGTCCCAAAAGGATGTGGTAGACTCTCTTGTTTTTCCTGGAGCTATAAACCATGTTTTGGATAGGCTCATGGATCCTTTTGTTATGCTGCTCTGGTGAAAGGGATTTGTAGTCTAAAGCGACTGACCTTAATCTTTTCACATTGGGAGCTGAAATTTTTTTCCCCTGAATCTTCTGGTTGTAAGACAGAGTCCATTTATATGTAAGATATAAGAATAGCCTGCCTCAGCAAGTCATTTAGAAAGACATTTGGTCAATGTAAAGGAGTATGGGGAAGGAGGGGGGAGGGATCCCCCTCTCCATTGTTGACTTTTGTCATGGTCACCTTGTGAGTGGGTCTCTGTTGAGGTGACAAAGGAGTAAGGGAATCAATGTAGGAACTATGTAAAACCTCATATATTGCAAGTATAGGCACGTTTACATCTTACAGCATTATCAAGGCCCATCTTAACAATTTGCTCGAAATCCATCAATGTACCACAATCTCAAATATATCAAAGACAATTTTTTTGTGGTTGCTGTAGTTAGAGGATAAGATGTAATAGGAGAAGACAAAGAGTTATAGAAAGATATTGAAGAACTTGTTCATTTCAATCCAATCTGAGATGCAAAGCCAAATCAGTGCATCCCTGCAGCTGTCTGCATCACTCGTTGCT
The DNA here is from genome assembly GCA_030060385.1 of Muscicapa striata striata. Classification (NCBI taxonomy): domain Eukaryota; kingdom Metazoa; phylum Chordata; class Aves; order Passeriformes; family Muscicapidae; genus Muscicapa; species Muscicapa striata. The sequence continues at coordinate 1,831,949 of JAREIS010000027.1, read as the reverse complement.
GCCTTACAACATCTGGAATTGGGCTCAAGGAATGACTTATTTCCTCCCAACACAGTTTGTTTGTATCCATCTGTAAGGAGGAGAATACATAGACAACATCAGTCTTTTCTTACATACATGGACTGATTCATTATTTCCCACAGTCTTAGTGGGATATGGGATCATACCTCTACCCTACAGACAGAAAAGAGCCAGTAAATGGATGTCCAAGTTCACAGAAACCAGAGCAAGAGAGAAACTTACTAGTACAGATTTGTATTCCTTCTCCCCATTGTTGCACCTTGGAAAACACAGGTGACCAGGTCACTGGCACTGCTCTGTGTGTTGCACTCTGCACTTTTAAAGTCAGCAGAAGCAGTCCCTCTGCTACAAGGATCAGGCTGTGGCTTTTAGGGTACCTTGAGCAGAGAAAAGGAATCAAACTAGATGTTCCAGAATATGGCTGATCTCAATCTCATCTGGAGCAACTGCTTGGGTAGGCTGACCCTGAGCCAGTCACCTGGGAATGAGGGAGAACCAAAAGTGTCTTTAAACCACAACAGCACAGTGTGGGGAGATGGGAGAGGGTCACTTGTTTGGGGAAAGAGCCCTTTCAGAGAAAACTGATTGCAAGGAAGCCTCATGGAGGCTGCGTGGAGAACCAGACAGGATAAAAACTAAAGACATACATCTACTGAGACTATGCTGTAGTATTCTCCATAAGGCCTGGCCTCAAGCCTGAACTTGAGCATCTGCAGTGTCCACTAAGGACCACTCACATGGATCATAGGGACAGGAGTAACTTCTATTCCATGGCATCCCCAGGGCCAGCCCAAATGAACTTTATGCCGCTACTTCTTCCTGACAGAAATAACAGTGTGAGCTGGAGCCCTGAGCCTAGAGCTGGGAGCCACAGGATGGGGAAAACACCCTTTCTGGAAGGAAAATATCATTCCCTGCCTCCACTCCACGTTAAATCTTTTGGGCCAGCATTGATAACACAGAGATGGTCCTGCAGAGAGGAGGAGAACAAGGAGCCTGGAGGAGAAGAAGGAGTGAAAAGGCTGGGCTGGGGGAGAGTGTTCTTACTTATCACTTCTTTTGTGATCACAGAAAGTGGCTGTGTGATTATGCTGAGGTTTCATCACAGCAGAGTGGGAACAACCTGCCGGGAGTTAAGTGAGGTGGAAACCACGGGCATGACCTGGGATTCAGCCCCTGCTAGAGGAGGTTGTTCCATGTCTGTGACTAATCTGTACAGCTCAGCCTTGATGGGCTATAGACACCTCATTTCTTAAGGTGTTTCTGTTACACAGGAAAGGACAGAATATTCAGTGAAGGGTCAGCTGTGCACTTGGAAAGTGTGAGGGGTGGGAGGCTTGCAGACCCCAGGGAAGACTGAAACACTTCTGTGTCAGAATAGAGAGATGCTCCCTGGGATTCAGATCCAGGTATTTCTTTTTTCATTTAAATCAGGGTTGCAGTGAAGAAGGAAACTGCTGAGGATGATACGGAGGTTTTCCATTCAGTGCTACCCAGGAGCCCTGCAGACCCCAAGTTAACCTCTGGCAAGTGACACTGGCACTTCTGTGACTCCTTCGCAGCCTGGTATGAGAATTCTGCCCTTATTGACTTCCTCATACTACCAGTCCCTCACCTTGTGGCCATTCCCAATGAAGCTGTGAAATTAGATAGAGCATGGTAGATTGAACTGGAGAGTGTTAGGAGTGCGATTCATAAGGCACTTGTGATTTAAAAATATTTTTTCTTTTAACCCCTTTCACTTGTGGTTTACCCTCTAACTCTCTCTCTAAAAGGCCTTTTGAGGGGCTGCTGCAGCAGGTTCCACAGTTTGCTCCCAACTGGGAAGACTTTGCAGATTTCTATCCTCAGCCACATCAGCTTGTCTGGCTCCAACTGCCCCTGCTCTGTGCCAGTGAGCCCAGGGCTGGTGTGGGTGGCTGGCAGCTTGTCAAGGAGCTGGGAAGGGCAGGTGATGGGGGCATTGCTGCAGGGGAAGTGTGCCCAGCAGCCCTCCCTTCCCCTGCAAGCATCCCTCCCTCTGCAGGTGTGTGGCAGCTCCTCCAATGGATGTCCTGGAGTGGGGCAGATAACCTGCCCTCCCACCATTGCCTGTCTCAGCTGTCACCCTGCCCTTGCTCAGATGCCTGCACTGCACTGCTCAAGTGCCTCTCTGGGAAATGCTTCTGTCAGCAAAGCAGGGCACAAACCCCCCCCAGCCTTCAGACAGAGCAGCTTTCCTCCAGCATGAGCTCTTGGGAGACGGGGAAAGGCAAACAACAAGCACACAGCCAGGCCCCAGGAATGCCAAACACAGGGTGAGAGCCTGCTTGCAAGCAGGCAGAGATGGAAACCCAGAGCACATCTCATGCTGCCCTCCTGGGTGCTGGGCTGGACAAGGCAGGGATGGCACAGCCCGGCAGCTTGGCAGTCCCTGGGATCAGCTGCTGGCAGCGGGCAGCCACAGTGGCATGGGCTGGAGAGGGAGAGGCAGCACAGAAGTGGAGGATTTGTGCTAAGGCTCCAGGACTGTCTTAAATCTCCAACATCTGCCAATTTAAGTACAGCTGAATTGCTGGATAATTCTGCTGGTGGCGCTCCTGGGAACACCCAGCCCGAGCAGAACAATTTTGAAGGAAATTACATGAGCTGGGATTTAGTGTTGTCTCTTTAGCTTGTGGAAGAGATAATCTGGCCCATTTAATGTGGAACAAAATTTGCTCTGTTTCACAGGCGTAAGGAGATAGTTTTGCCTTGAGAAAGCAGCAGTAAATGACTCTGAAGTCCTGCTGTCACTTGTTCACCGAGTTTCTGTAATATGGAGTGGCAAGGGCTGTTTTCCCGGGCCACTTTCTACATATAAGTAACGCTCTTCATAAAGAACACCACTTAGTCTTATGACAAAATTCCTCTAGTGTGACACAGAAGAGCACTGACATCATTCTTGAGGGCTGCAGAATTTATGGCACAGTTAATTATTAATTTGGCTGGAATTCGTAAAGTAGAAGGGAGTTTTTGTGCTTTTAGGCCATGCTCTCAGTGTGTAAATCTCTCATATGGCTGCCATAATAATATTCCTGCAGCTATGTTGTCACCTATTGTAATTTTTCTGCTAATAAGAAAATTTAAACTAACCAGGAATCCTAAATTTGGAGACTAGTTGTTTATTTCAAATATACTCTAGAGAAATAATAATGCAGTTCTGCTCTGAATTTAATTTAAACAGGAACAGGCAAAACAAATCTCTGCGGAGGGCATTTGACAATAATAAAATATTTCTCCCAGCGGGTGAGCTGGTAGCAATTGTATTGTTGCCATCAAAGCTCACGTTTCAGCAGGTCATTACCATCATAACAAGCCCTTGGACCAACTGGCATGGACATGCAACATTGAGCTCCTGATGGGCACATTATTTCAGACCTTTAACTTCATGGAGAACAAGACAAATACTCCTGGGAGCGGAGGATTATATTTTGAAATTCCTTTCTTTTCTGTTCTGCTTAATAATAAGAGCCTGTGTGTAATCAATCTACCGCCACTTGCTCCTTTATATTAGCAGAGATTGTAAGGAGCCAGCTTGGGAATGTGAACACCAGGAGTCAGCGACCCTTAATCTTCACGAAACACTAACGATTAGCATGGCTGGGATGTGGCAGCACAAACATTCTGGGATAAAAATGGCAAAAGCAAATAAATGCATCCATATTCTTTTCCACAGTTACTTGGTGTTTTTTTTTCCCCTTCTCTAATAGCAACTACGAGGAGGAAGTTTGTGATCTGTATGTTAAAGGCAACCTATGGGCGCACGGAATCAGCTTTTCACTGCTAGAGAAAACACACACCTTGTGAGGCAGCTACAGCAGGCAGGCTGAATAACAAAGGATAGAGTAATTAGCAAAGTGCCATGTGAAATCAGAGACCTACATTACACAAGAGAGATGAAATGCAAAGGAAAGGAAAGGTGTGAGTGAAGAAAGCTGTTAAGGAAAACTAACAAAGGCTATAGAAGAAAACGTAGGAAACAGATGGAAGCTGTCCCATCCTTGAGTTTGGTGCAAGATTCAGGACAGGTTCAAAAATTTTTAAAGAGGCATTTTCTCCTGCACAAGCCTGTACACAAAAAAATCTCAGGTGTTTTTTGCTTAGGGTAGGATTTTTTCACACTAGTGTATCACTGGCAATGCTGCAGGAGATCACTTAAAAACATACAAGATGAGGGCTTGTCTACGGACAGTATTTCCATTCTGTTCCCTTTCATAATCTTCCCTTTGGTTTTGGTGGTTTATTTTTTTTATCCATAATTAGTCTTTCAGCACTGGCATTGTTAAGAAACACACATAACTGCACGTGCAGTAGCAATGACTGGCACATGATTTTCCTGCCATTTCTTTCACTGAGAAAGGATCAGATGCAGGGACCACACGAGGACACTTGCAGTTGATGTTTGCCAGACCTTCTCACACTGCAAACTCACGAGGTCAAAAAATCCCTGCCAAACAAACAAAGAGCCCAAATGACATCAAGTTGGGCCATTACTTGACTGCAAAGCACCAGAAAAATTCACAGCCCCCACAAATCCCATGCCACATAGGTGCCAGCTCAGGGAGTGGCATTTTCCTTTCAATACCAACAGCTCTGGCAGAGTGAGGCAGTGAGGGGCAGCAGAGCTGTCAAACAAACACCTCCTCCAGAGGCAAAACCCCTCTTGGACTGGGACAGCTTCTACCTGGGGGGCAGGTGGAGTAGGGAAGGGGAAGGGGGATGTAAAGCACATCAGTCAAAAGCTGATTTCACTGAGCCATAGCCCAAATGGGAAGACTCTTGGTTTGCCATTGTATTTTAGCCAAGGGGCATTGTGGTAGCCAAGGCTGGGGCTGCAGCAGTTGAGAGCTACAGCAGGGTGTGTTGTCTGAGCTATGAATGCCAGTACCCCAAGACCTTTTTAAATTTTCTTTAAAGACTAAGTAGCTATTTGCACAGTTTAGGAAAAGTGCTCCTAGACAAATTCCCCACTGAAACATTTCCAATGGATTTCTGTGCCTGTCCTAGCTTTACTGCAGAAACAGCATAGGGAGAAGAAAAAAAAAAAACAAACCCAGAAAAACTCTGCAGAAACAGGGCCCTAGAAGAGGCTTCATCTGAGACCTGCATGTATTTTTTCTTCTGTGATGCTCAATTTCTGTTGTATGGCTTCATGATCCTCTCATGAAAAATGGTACAGAAAGCATGGTTTTTTAACTGCACGTGAAAACTTTAGTCAATGATTGGGGTCAAACACATATTGAAGAAATCTAGGAGTGCCACTTTTTACAGATTATTTTCCTTTTGTATGTGAAAAATCCTAACACTGTTTTTTCACTTTTAAGGTGCAATCTTAGGTTTTCTTTTGAAGAGGTACTTTGCAATAATTACAAATCAGGAAACTAATAAAAAGTGGGGGAAATACTAAAAAATGGGGAAAGCCAGCTCTGTGCAGGCACACTCTGTGTGTATATGGATGCATGGATGCCTGTGTACACAGCAGTGTCAACACTAAAACACAATCCTGATAATCTCTGCAGAGTCCACACAGGATTCATCTTCCTATTGCCCTGCTGCTCCTTTTACTCGGAAAAAGTGCCCCTATTTCCCAAGACAGCTAGAACACAGGCAGCACTGGCAGCAGGGCAGGGGGGCAGTGGCTGTGTTGGCACTTGGAGGCTGTGAAGCACAAGGAGCCCTGGAGCTGCCCCGGTGCCGTGGCTGACACAGCCCCTGTGCCATCAGCCAGAGCCTCCTGAGGACGGCCAGCAGCCAAGGTGAGAAACACACTGGTGAACACGACGGCAAAACGCTATCAAGATAGGCTAAAAAGCAAGAAAAGCACACATTAGCACTTCTGTGATGGTTCCAGAAGGGTCCACAGGACAGAGGGGCTGAGCCTGAGCGAGGGGGGCTGCAGCCCCTCCGAGGGATGGGGCTCAGAGCCCATTTATGGCCCCTCTGCTCAACCCGCCTGGATCCCGACAGCTTTCGGGGATCTTCATTCACACCAGCCTGAATCACTGCTCTGGGGGCTCCTTACTTCCATTCAGCAACACCGGATCAAATAATACAGGTTTTGTTTTTCTTAATTTATTTTTTATTTTTACTCAGAACACATTAAAGGAGTCTCCTGCAGTAGGAAATGAATGATAGACTCGGTTGTTGATGGAGAAAGCAAAAAACTACCTCTATATGATATTAATGTGATCTTAAAATAGTGGGAAAGTTTTCTTTTATGACATTGACAGAGAGGCAATGATTTTGAGTAATGCAGGTTGATGTGTAGATGCTTTAAGATTAAATAAGTGCTATATAAAGGCCTGCCAGCCTGAATTCTAATGTGCTATGAGACATTTTGCATATTTAAGAGTATGCAAAATGTCTTGTACCACACTGGAATTCATTCTGACAAGGCTTTATATAGCATTTATTTACACTCATATCATACTTTAAGGGAGAAGTGCAAACGCTGGCTCCGTTTTGAATGGAAGTAACAAAAGGCAACGCTAATTGCTCTGTTTCCTCCTCCAAAAAAGAAAACAAAACCAAAAAAACCCCACAACACAAAAAATAAAATAAAAGCAATCAAAAGTGGAAGCTTGTTTAATATTGCTCTACCATCATCCTGAAAGGCATAATAATTTGAGTTACACATCTGAACTGATTGGAGTTACAGAATCATATCTCCTTTTTGCATTTAACAATATATACAATATAAAATAAATACATTTACACAAATGGACATTGGTTGGAGCACACGGTATGATACACATCACAAAAATATACAGTTGATTGCTATACAGATGTGAAGCCCATCTACAGCTATAGACATGTTTGTTTTCATTTGTTGTTTCGTTTCGGTTTTTAACTACTGGCTATTATGCAACTCCTGGATTATTATAAGCAGTTTAATTTTTTTGTCCTTTTGCGATCTTTGCACGATAAGACTGCCGTAAAATGTTTTCCTAGGCAGGTAAACAGAGACGCTTAAATAATTAAAATACAATCACCAACACCCATTTTCTCTTCTATAAGAAAAATAGCAGTTTTAATTTTTTATATCTTTTTATGTTATCATTTAAATGCAAAATAGTGGAATAAATACAACAATCTGATCTGATTGAAACAAATGTGTAACTTCTGGAAGTTACACAATCATATTGCTTTAAATAAGAAAAAATTAAAAAATGAAGCAAAAATAGAAATTAAATTGTTATGGCTAAAACATACACCCTTTGAAATTTTCCCAACACTTCACATTAAGTAAGTGGTCTTGAAAGAACTCTTCTCCAGCAAGGTTTAAGATGAACAACATTATAAAGCCCGTGCAGTTTTTTTTTAGCTAAGTTTCAGGTAATGGTTTTACAGTCATGAGATAATTGTTCTTTTGCAGCTCCAAAAAATTACAGAAAATGAAAACTAAAGTTTGCACCGTGTGCCTTTAACACATCTCCATTTTTTGTGTGTTTTTTGTATACTTCTAGTTGATTGGCTTTTGACCCTGAAGCCCAAGTTCTTTAATGTGATACAGCAAAAACAATATTTATATTATATATTTATATATATATAGTGTACTTGAACAGTAGCAACTTAAACCCTGCACAAACTTTCTGGAAAATAAACTTCTTTTTTTTTTGCACTCTTACATATATAAATAATCTTATAGAATCAGCACCTTTTTCCCAGGAGTTGTATTTTTTTTGACATTTTTCAAAAGGGATGTGCCAATTTCTGAACTCCTATCACAGCTATAAATTTCAAGTTATTGACCATCTGAATGAATTGCTAATGATGATTTACCTAGAATCACACTACAGTCACTTCTCTACTGAGAAAACACAATCTACAATATAGTCCCATATAGCTAATGATAGATACACAGTTTTTTTTATTTTTTTTCCTAGCATGAGGCCGAGAGAGCATCGACCCATTGTTATTTTGTTTAAAGCACACAACGTAGCAATAGTTTTGGAAACTTGTCCGCACCAAAAAAGTTTTGCAACAACACAGAGCGAGTTAATAACAACATCTGAGAGATGATTGAATAAAAGCTATATTTACAGCATTTAAAAATTAGACTTATCTATAATCTTGAAATATTCAAAGTTTTATTTCTAAGCTATACATTGGTATTCTATAATAAACTGTTACAGAAATTATCCCTTGTTTTGAAAATATTATGATTTCAGTGTGTATCTGTTCATAACGAGTATTTGTTTGGAGTTTCGATCTCTTAATTATTACTAGGAAGAACTTTATTACCGGTAAGGAATAGAATATACTACTGTAATCTCCTGAGGAATTGTACATCCAATATTGTCTCTAATTCTACCCTGTGTCTATAAGCACACACCACAAGAATCCAAACACCACAAGAAGAACAAGACAACAGTCTTTGAATGCAACATAAAAATTCAGAAAAGCACAGCAAACATGAAACATTGAAAAGCTGAACTACATTTCTTTTGTTTGTTAGGATTACAATTTTAATTACATCTGTGTACATAGAATAAGGATGTTCACATAGTACAGGGAGCAGCTACTAACACTGGTACATTGGTATAGCATTTGATGGAGGTTATTGTTTATTGGTTATTTAGCGACTGTAGTTTTCTGGGGGCATCTAATCGGTTTATACATTAGATTACACCTTGTAACAGTCTTGAAACTGACTGACTTTCATGCTGTGACAATACTGGTTGAAAAGCACATATACTGGTTTAGCTACTTGTTTAAGATCGCCATTTACAAACGAAAATCTAAATCAATAAATAAGGTATAGAAGTGTTAAAATCTTCAATTTGGTCAGAAGTCTACTACTCTGATTTCTTAATTTTGCAAACGGCGGCATTTGCCTCGTGGCCTCTAAGCTACTATTGGTTCATAGGGTTTTCCTGCGCGTGAGGTTACAATTTTGCAGACAGGCAGTCGTGTCTCGTTCATTTGCACCTGAAGCAGTTAGAAATCACGCGGCCCCCGCGCCGCCGCTGTCTCCTGACACCGTTACGGATTGGTATTTGACATGGAGCATTTCTATGGCAGACTACTCGGATATACTGCAGGTGTAATCTAATCCTTTGAGTCAGTGAACATTTAGTTATAAACTGGAGCTCATGTTAAGAAACTGGATGTTTTGGACCAGACTGGCACACAACATAAATTGCATCCGTGATAATATGCACCTTCCCTTCGACTATTGCTTTAGTAAGATAAATTCCCACATTAATAAATGGCTGAAAACTGGTAAAGCTGGTACAAAAAAATCTCCATTAGTAAGAAGAAACAAAACATTTAAAAAAATCTTCCTTCAGGATTCATTTGTCCTTCATTATTGTTCATCATTGTTCAAGCCAGCACAAAAATGCAGTATTTCTTTCTCTTTAGTATTGCATGAATGAATAAAGCTTAAACTATTCCCTGAAAAAGTTACATCGTAGCTAACCTAAGAAATATCTGGAAGACTTGAAAAAACAATTAAGGAATCAAATGGCTGTAACTGATCTAGATGGAAAATGCAATGATAAGAAGCAGCCGATGCATCGTCGCTTTAGTCGTCTAATTAGAGACTGCTCCTATGAAATCTAATACTGCATTCAGTCAGTTCATCGTGTTGTACTGTACTGCTAGGTACGGTGCTTCTCTCTTTGATTCCTTTGTCATTGGGGACATTATGGTTCATAATAAGTTCACTGGCATCCATATTATGGATTTCCATCCTTTGGCAGGCCTGGCTTCCATCTCTCTTCAATTAGAGACCTCTTTTAAAAAGTTCAGCAGCAAAGGAAAAAAAAAAGAAAAAGGAAAAAAGGAAAGGAAAGGAAAGAACAGAAAGGAAAAGGGAGAAAAGGAAAAGGAAAAGAAAAAACTGCATCAGAAAGACACAGAAGAAAAAGTTGAAAGCTGCTTCACAGTCTTGCTGCTAAATATCAGTGCAGTCATTTAGTCATTTTTTCCTTAATTAAACACTAAGTTTCTTTGCCATTATTATCCTGTTTATTTTCCCTTTTTTTTTTTTTTTTAAATTTTTTTTTTAAAACGTGCATGATGGGGATGCCCATGATGCTTTAGTCAGACCTTGGCCTCCAGCATTTCCAAAAAAAGTTTGTGCATGGGGACTTTGCCTTCCAGTTTGATGTTGTAGAAATGCTGCACAGCCTTAGTGGAGGTTTGCCTCAGGAGCGGGAGGGTCATCAACATCTTGCCTGCACGACGAGGATCTTCCATGTGCTGCCCAGCCTCGTAATCCTGCAGAGCCTCATGTAAGACGTCCTGAAGTTTCTGCACTGCCTCAACATCCTCTATGTGCATTGAGTCTGCAAAACAAAGGAGCAACAAGAGGTGTCAGTTTGGTGTGCCAGGAGTTTGATAATGCTACGGCTGCACGAGGCTTTCACTGGTTCTGCCCATCCTCTTTTACAAAGAGGGAAGATAATTACCCATTAATTTCTGTTTTGACCTTTAGCAAAGTGCTGAGGAACTACAAACGTACAATTAACTCTTGGGTGAGTAATTCTCCTCATCCTCCTCAAACAAGTGGAACAGACACCCTAGGTGCTCCCCAAACCATCTGTATGGCTACTGCTTTGAAGGAATGACAGTGCCAAGGGGCTGAAGGAATGGGGGGCTGCATTTCATTAGGGAAATAAGGATAAAGCAAGGATGCCCTATGGTGGAAAAGCTCAGCAAAATTCTGTGTCGGGTTCCAAGGCTGCCCACTTGGAAGCCATGGACATCATTAGTACTCAGAAACACTTACTGTGGGATTAGGACTACGGCAGCAACACAAGGGAAATGTGCTGGTTTAAAGGGATTTCCTGATAGGTTTAACAAATTTTTTCTCCCTCAGACATATTCAGGCAGACAGGCAACACTCAGCATGTTCCTGAACAGCTTTTGTTCAGCGAGGCTAACATCTCCTACGAGGTGTAATCCTTCTCTCCCACCCCCACAGACAGCAGTTTATCTTGTTAGTGTTGGGGTTTTGCATTTTTTATAGAAGACTCAAAGCAAACACCTTGCCCTGCACCTTTGCAGGTGAGATGCCTTGGTGCTGTAAGTATTGAGTGACAGGCCAGACGCAACACACACCAGGAACTAAACTGAAGTGCTGCATGACCCAAAAGATTAAAGCAATGGAAGTGTGAAATAAAGAGAAAATATCTAACTGAAATAACTGTAAACCCCTCAACTGGATAGATACAGAAAGTGAAGATGTCCCTGAGAACACGCAGTTACTGGACCATGCTGAGATTACTTTGGATGAACAGCCCTAATTCTCTGACTTTTATGTAGTCATAAATGCCAAAGAAACCCTGATGTGGTCCAAAGTGAGGTGAATGCAAGTAAAGAAAAACAGCTGTAGGTGAAAGAGGCCACCTAACAGCCCCTATCAGATAGCAAAACTGGGATGGACAAGAGACTTACAGAGACAGTAAAACAGCACATACAACAATCCAACTGCTATAAGGGGGTACAAGCCCGAGGGTACAAGGCCACACTGTTCAAGCTTTGCTCAGGGTGAAACTGGGACATGGAACAATTAAAGTTCGTCTTTGAAAACTCAACTTAATACAACACTGCTTTGCATCCTAATTTTTGTGTTTGGAACAAAGCCCCTGGTCCCAGACAGAGTAAGAACTGAGGAGCTGGATGGTGAAGAATCCACTTCCATCATTGTTTCCATGCCCTGTAACCAGCAGTCTGATGTTCTCAATCAGTATTTGACAGGGCCTCATGTTTTACCCTGCTGAGGATTAAACATCAAATGCTGCACGTGCTTCAAATATCTGAATTACATTCACGGAATTAAGATGCACTTAAGATTAATATCCTGAAAGCTGACATGGAACTGTTTCCTCAGATAATTAGGCCAGATAGTAAATACCTGTCTCCTTTCAAATACAAACATGTAAACTGAAACACAAACCAGTAAGTAACAGGTTAACAAAGTGTTCCAGCTCTTATTGTCACAACAAATGTGCAAATTGAAAAGAAAAAAAAAATAAAAGTTACAGCTCCCTCTCTAAAACAGACACTTAATTATATACAAGTTTGGATCATTTAGCACGTTTTATTGATTCTGATGACAGTTTATCTGTTAATTACACATAATGGAGTCCTATGGGAATTTTACATGTTTAATAATTCTGAGTCTTAGTGAATACATGCTCTAAGAAGCATGCAGCTAAGACATACGCTGCTGGGATGTGATGCTGCACATCAAGGTACACTGTGCTGAAAGCAGACACAGAAATCTCCCTCTTAGGGATAAAGGAGGCTAAAACATTCTGAAAAAAATGACAGGCAAATATTACTTCTAGCAAAATTTAGTTCTAATTAATGTGAGACCATTCCCCGAATCCATACATTTTTGATAGTTTTCTAATATGGTAATTCTGTTCAGTAATTCTGTGTCAATAAGAGAAAAGCCCTGAATTCTGTGTCCTACAAACAGATGTAATCGATACAGACATGCTAACACACACATACAGACGTGACTGATGTCTTAAGCACAGGGTCCAGCCACCAGGCTTAATTTGGAATGCAATCTCCAAAAACATTGTTGTCTTTACTCCCTAACACTTTACCAAGTCCTTGGGTATTCACTGCTGGGCTACCGAACACACGATCTGCTATTCCAAGTAATTTCTGCATAAACCATGTGCTGTTTGTGCAGAAAATACACACCTTTTCCTCCTCTCCCCAGATCCACAATGCCAAGGCCAGATTTGCTGGGGAACCAAATTAGAGCATTTTATCTGCAACAAATCCTTGATGAGTCAAAGACCGACTTTTCTCACTACTTTTTTTTTTTTTCCCCCTTATACCATACTGCATAAAGAGACAGATCTTTCTGGAGAATGTGACTATAAAGATTTAGTTTTTAACACTTTACAAAACTGGCCTGTTTTATCCCAGATTCAGTATTTGGAACAGTAACCCTAAGTTTGCAAGTAGATGGATGGAGTCCAGATAAATGTATTTTTCACACAGAGGTGAAACTTGCTTAAGATGTTTAACTTTGCAGTTTGGAGAGCAATTCAGCCTGCAGCATTAGGAATATCTACACTTTCCATATTACTTACAATGAAAATGAGTGAGGAGGGAAAAGAACAACCCCCAGAAAGGAATCAAAACCTGCCCTCTGAAACAACTATTACATTTCATGCTTTAAAACTCTTCCACTGTGTGAAAAACATCCAAATAGAAGGGCTTTTACCCTCTCCTTGCAGGGGTGATTGTGTACCATCCCTCTGGTAAACAGGGCAATTATTTACATGGAGAAGTAATGGTACTAAAGCATTTAATGGATTTTTTGCTGTCTTTGAAATTAATTTAGTAGCTGGGAAGAATGTGACCAGTCAGCTCTCCACCCCCAAATGGTGGTTCATGGAGCAGCTCAGGAAGCTGTGCCCTGGGGAGCAGATCTGGTCACAAGGAATGGGGTAAGAAACAACAGCAGAGAGAGGGGCATTTCCAGTGGTGATTAAGACTTCAAACTGTTCTTTCAAAATGGTGATTTAGCTTGAAAGATTTAAAAATTATGTAATCAAATTACTATGATAATTTAACTCCCCATTTACAGAGAAGATTCCAACTCATTTCAGCTGTACTCATTCTAGGGTCTGCCAATGTTTAAATGCAAACTCAATAAATCTGTGCTATTTAATTAGACCATGATTCAGCTTGCAGATTGCTCAGAAAAATATTAATCTCTACAAAAATCCTTCTTCAAGTTTTAGCCTTGTAGTCTGGAACTTCCACTTTATTCCTGATATTAAACAAATGTAGATCTTAATCCCTCAGGTGTAAGCCTTTGAAAATAAGGAAAATGGTTGAAAATGCTGAAGGGGAAAAGGGGAAGAAAAATAAAAGAGAGAAATTATTTCAGTAACTACAGACTGGCAGATGTAGAAGTGAATTCAGAACAGGCTGGCTCACTGCTAAATATTGCTCATGCATTGGGATAAACCCAATCCTCAGTGATGGACATCAAGAACCTCTATAAGGAAACACAGACAATTTGTGTGACAATTAAGAAATAAAGGAAGAATTCCACAGAAAATATGAAATTGAATTATAAGTGAGTTTGGATTTTCTTCTTATACCATGAAAAACCTTTTTGTTTATGGGTTAGTTTGGGTTTTTTTAATAAGTGGATTTGCAGGCAGTCTGAAAAATTTACAATTGCATCCCACACAGGTAATATCCAGAGGAAACCTACAGCCAGATGTAACACACTAAAAAACCAGCACCGATATAAATAATGAAATTAAACAGGGTAATTTCAAAGTGTCAGTTGAAAGCCAGCAGAATTTGATGGTAAATACCCTGCAAAAACTGATGATACCAGGCTGGTGAAACTGAAGACAGACAAACACAAGACTTGTTGATACAACTGCTGAGAACATGGGATTTTTCCTGGCAGGGAAGAAGTTGTTCCTGATCAAAGCTGCCCATGGGAGAGAGCAATATCAACAAATGAGGGCCTGGAATCATTGAGCTCTGCTTGGAGAATTTAATTCTATCCTTGCAAATGCTTTCTTTCACCATCACAGGATGGGAAAATAGAATTGTAGCTCTTCTGATCAGTTGATTGATCAGATCATTGCACAGAAATAGGAGAAAACTGGAGTTCTCATTCAATAAAAACACTGCAAGGTCCAGACAGAAACTCAGATTACAATCTACCTCATTTAAAATTCAAGCTTCATCTCAAATGCAGCAAACAAACATCCAGACACCCAGGAATAATTTAGAACACATCACAAAGGGCAACAACTAGGTAAAAATTAGAAAGCACCAGAACTAAGGGCAATGAAACCTCTCAAAACCTCACTTTGAGGAAAGTTAAAGTCTGGTACGTATATATTTTGTATATAACATCACTCAGAAGTGGAAGAAAACCAGAGATCTTAAGTGAAGGATTTCTTTATGTCAGAAAATTCAGACAGCAAAAAGAAAATAGGACAGTGAATCAAGCAGCAGGGAACATGCAGCAGTGAATACACACATTGAAATGCTGGTAAACCACATTGGAGAGGTAGATACCACTAAGTACTTGAAATACAGCAACTGCTGTGATGTTTCTCATTCCATACAGCTGAGCAGTCCACAAACTCAATCTGGAGAAATCCCTTTAGAAAGCTATAGGATCCTGGAAGAACTAGATGGGATCAAGATTAAGAACAAAAAGCAAAATGGTTTTTGCTTTATGTAAGGATGAAAAAAAAATCCTTTTATGGGGATGTCTCAAATAAATGAGATTTTTTATCTAGATTCTACTGACAATGCAAAAACACCCCAAAACCCACTGCAGTGTTTATTAATGGGTGAATTGTTCTCAGAGCTACAGAACCCCTTGCTCTCCCCTGAAACATGTGACAGATTTACACAAGGACAAAAAGTGCTTGTCCACATTGTGTTTCTGTATATTTTTATGAGAAACACAACACAGTGACATTTTGAAAAGCATACTGCTTAAGATAGAAGCAACCCATGGAAATTGCCAATCGCAAATCAAACCAGGTTCTTGGTTCCCTTATCCAGCAAGAATTCCTGTCCTTTTTCCATCCAGAGCTGGAATTACCCCAGACTCTTACTTTGGCCTTCCCTGTGTTGGGTAAACAAATATACTTCATTTTGACCTGCTTGTTTTTCCTGAGTAGAGCTGTTTGCTGGGATCTGCATGGTTAGGTTAAGAGACAAGCACAGAGGCAAACAGAATATTTTCCCTTACAAAAGAATATGGCAAGAATTGGTCTGACATCTGAAGTATTCTATTGGAAACAGACACTTCAATTGGAATAGATGCTGAAAATGAAAGAGGAATAAATTAAGAATCCCTTGTCCATACGAATTATAGGCAGTGAAAAACGAAAACAAAGGCTTGTGTGATTGATTTTTGTGAACGAGACCTTAGTCTGGATTGCCCTGGTTTGGCCTACTTTCCAGAAGAGATAAAAACTGAAGTCTCAAAACAGTTTTTAAAACACAGTGGGAAATGAAGGAGTATAAGAAAAGAAATTACTTCACAGAATGGGACCTTATTTCAGGGACTAACTGGATTAGCAATAAACTAAAACCACTGGCAAAAGGAAGTTACAACATAGTAAACCAACATTTTCTTTTTTATTCCTGAAATGGCTTCTTTCCATTAGGAGAGATAGAGAGGGCAATAAATACAGGAATATTTGCTGCAATGCAGAACAAACAGCACACTATGAACTGGTTCAAGACCCTACACCATAAGGCTAATAAAAGCCTAGAAAAAAGGGAACATGAATGATAGAGCTGGGGGGTGAGACACCAACTGTAAGAAAATGAAGACCTCAAATGTTGAATGAAGACCTCAAAGTACTTTTTATTTAAGATATAAGATTTGTCTAAGATGTAAGAAATTACTGCAATTACCATTGAGGGCAACTAAGTTTGGCCTCACTTCTTGCCCTTTGTGACTCTCATGCTACTAACATGTAAATACTATGTGCTTATACCCTGAGTGAGAAATAGGTCCAAGTTACTCAGTTACTAGAGCAGCTTCCAGAAAAAAAGGAAAAAAAATTATGATTAACCACTGATTAACTATTAATTCACCACTGATTAACTCAGCTGCCATTTCCTAATGCCAGCATTAAGCAACTGGTAACAGTTTTTTTATTTTCTCTAAGAATTGTGGGTGTCATCTATTTGACTACATGAAAACAGAATATGACAAAGAAACTGTCTGCAAGCAACATGAAAACTTTGACTTCTCTAAAAATTTGTTTCTATGCTGTACTATTCTCTATACAAAACTACATAAAAGTACTTGCTATTTATATTTGTAAAAATAAAGACTGGTAATTCACCCTCAACACACAGCTATGTGTGTGTGTGTGCTTGTGTGTGTGTGTGTGTATGCCCAGTCAAGATATATCTTAATCATTAATTCAAACACTAACAAGATGACTATATAAAAGAAAATTTAAAAAATGGACATTATTAGAAATGAAATACAGCATGTTGTGACAGGCACTGGGAATAAGGATAATACCCTGTGGAGTAAGTGACTTACTGGGCTCTACCAATTAATTTCTATTATGATAATATCATATAATGATGATAGCCTAGTGCTCTGAGTACACTGTGTCTGGAAATCTAAAAAACTTATAAGAACTTACTAATTTTTTATCAGGATGAGATGATAGTGTAACTTTACTGGCACCAATATTGATGTGGACTTCAGGATGCTAAAATGCACTAGGTACATTTTGGTTCACACTCCTTCTGTACTGAGAGGGCTATTTTTTTTTTTTTTTTTTAAAGAGAGTTAATATCAAAGACTAGAAATGTGAGGGTGAGCAGAAGTCCTTTTCTCCTTCTTGTGGTACAGGCTACACAGCTAGTATTAGCATTTAAGATTAAATTTTCAGCAGTGCATAAGCATCTAGCATCCACATTTGGGCCAGGTTTTTCAAGATGCCAGCAGTCTACTAAGCAGATGCACAGAGATCAGATTTTTAAATGTGCTGATGTATTTTGACACTCCAGTTCCTTACGCTGGGTCTTAGATGGGAACTCAGCCTCTCTTAAAACTCTGGTCTCAGTTGTGACTCCCAAGCTCATCCACAACATTTGGCCTGGAGGCCCAATTTAGTCCTTACTGATGAGGCAATTTCCAAAAATTGCTCACCTGCAACTCCCTGTTTAGTATTACCTTAATCAATACACAGGGACATGTCCTAGCCTGGAAGAGATGAGCAGCTCATCTTTCCCCCTTTTCCGTGCCGGAGCGTTCCCGCGCGTGCCTGCACTCGTGTGCACTTCAAGCGTATTTTGCAAATATTTCACCTTCCCTTACACACGAGGAAGTAATTGGTACATGCATGTTTTGGAAACCATTCAAAGCTGATTTTCTGCGTGGGTAAACAAAGTGCTCATTGGTGCCAGCTCGCCTCGTTTGGGCGGTGAGAGGCGGAACGCGGGGCAGCCGGGTCCTGCAGCTTCCAGGTACAGCCTGGCTGCTGTGTACAGAAGGCAGGGAAAGAAGGAGGAACTCGTGACCCTGGCAGGACAAGGACAATGCCAAGGAAAGAGTGACTTCTCTGAAGTATAAAGCCTGCGTTAATTACTATCAAATCAATGCAGATGCTTAAATCTAACCTGACAAATTCCATATTTGCATATTAAATGTAACTGTTGAAATCATGCCTGTACAGACTTAACGTAGGCACGACTTAAACATCTATACATTCCACTGTTGTGCTCTTACATGTTTGTTTAAACTTCCCAGAGTCTATATGCACTCAGTTTGAAATCAGTGACAATCTACAACGTAGCCACATCTTGCATTTCTGGAAATTTATGGAAGTTGGTTTGGCACTGCCAGCCCTGCACAGGGAATATTTGATAGTGGCTGTCAGAGAATCTCCCTGAAAAACTGCTACTCCTCCCCACCTTTTAGGGACCAAATGGCAGGATTATCTCAGTTCCAGCACTGCACAAATGGGCTCTGCAGACCCAAAGAAAAGTGTGTGTTTTAATGCTCACGCTACTGAGATTTGTTGGCCAAAACAAAGCTTGTGGTATTTATTCAAACAAAATACAATCAATATGAAGACAATCTACAGTTTCTTTTTCCTGCCTCCAAACACCAGCAGGGAAAGTACTGTGACACTGTATCATAAATCACTAACACAGATACAGAGCTATAAAATCTTTGTCTACTGTTTACAGTAGAGTCAAACTGGGAATCTTTCTAGACAGTGTGGATATGGCAAAAATATCTGAAACATCCAAGATTTCTTATTATACTATCCACAGCTATAAAAAGGCTAATATATTTTAAACTGGAAATATAAACAGTGGAAGAAAGCAGAAGTAGCAATAAAAATATATTAAAATGTGAATTGCTACTGGTTGATTTTCTAATGGCATTTTGTTTTTTTAATATAGCTACATTTTCATCAACCAAGTTCCTAGTTATATGAAAAGAAGCTATTCTGCTCTTGTCTATTCAAAAAAAGACAAAAATATTTAATCCAACTGAAAGTTTATTTTAATTTTAGCAGCATTTGAAAACTGAAACACTAAGGGCCTGGTATCCACTGATGGGCTGTAATTCCACAGGTGCTTTTTTACATCTACAGGTTAGTGTAGCTACAGCTGGTAGAAGTTTGGCATCATGTGCATGCACAACCTGAAGCTGAAATGCTGAATGTCAGTATTTGAAACACTGTTGAGAGGGAAGTGGAATGGCTGGGCTACTTTTTAACTCCTCCTTGCACCAGCTTAATTTTAAGACAGCACTTTTATTTCTTTTAAGATGAGGGAAGGAAATGTTTTCACTTCAATGTGCCCTGAATTTTAGTATTCTGAACTGTATTTATCTCTGACATTATCCTGGTTGTAATTTCCAGCGAAGTTAATGAAGCTACAGATGATTTTGATACACTCTATGCACAGTGTATGACTAAACTTTTTTGGCAGCAGTTATTTTTTATTATTACTTAAACACTGCATATCTTTTTTTTTTTTTGAGGGGTGGGGGAAGGTGGGAGTGGTATTTAACATCATATCCATCTATGCTAGCTCTCATCCTTTTTTTTTCAAATAAACTGCAGAAGTATTTCTAATTCAGCCTTTGAATTACAAAATTTAAATAAGTACAAAAGCCCTTCTCCATTTAGACTCCTAATTGCAGATAACTTTCTTGCTCTGATCATTAAGCATGACCAATTTTGAGAAATAACCTTCCTGGAGCCGCAAAGCATCCTCAAGTGTCTATTTACGATGGTCAAAAATTATAAATAAATCTTCAATTAAGAATAATTTTGATCTTTGAGAGGCATTTCAGCATTTTGTTTAATCTGGAATAAGATAATATTCTAAAATTAAGGGCAGAGTTAGTGAGGTGGAGAATATTTTACAAAGAAACTAATAAGCATTTTGGCTTTGCATGTTTTTGAATTATATTTCCAATTAAAAATGCAGAGTGCTAAATCACATTACAAAGATAAATAGGAAAGTACAACTTCATTGTTGAAAACAATTTCCCTCCTATCAATCTGAGGATTCATGCATCAATATTGTAGATGAACTGTTAATTACAAAATCAATTAAAAAATTATTTCTAAAAACAGTCACGCGTCTTGGCTCTCAGGGGGGCAATTTGGGCAGAAGGTCTCATCTCACTAGGACCGCGCCAAATCACAAGTCGTCATCCACAAGTAAGCAAAAGCAATCTGGTTTTTCATTTTTCAGCGCGGCTGAGCCCAGCCTGAGATTGATCGTCACATATGGCCCCAGAAAACAAACTGTCAATACCTTGAATGCTGCAGAATTTGAACAAATAGCCGTCCGCCCATTCAAGCCACTCATTGCATCCCATTTAACAGATTTTATTGACAGTTTCCTTCTTGTAATTAAAGGGAAAACTACTGGCCAGCAACCAAGATAAAGTTCAAAGATAGGGTCAAAACAAAAGCAGATGGAGGGGCACGGTGTGACTGTCAATGGAACATAGCATCAGAGCATGTTATTGACACACAGGTATCTAATGATCGGCACGTCATTAAAGAGGGATCTATCGTGAACTTTATGCAAATGCTAAAAGGGACTTAAGACCACAATAAAGCATTAAGGAGACACAAAAAGAAAAACAACAAAGCACAAACGATTTTTACTTATCTGACAGTATTCACTGGTTCAGCACTTTTAAATTCAAATGCAGAAAAGAAAAATTCTTTCTGAGATTTTTTTAACTCTAGCAGCACAGATAATAATTTTTTGCAGAAGCACTCTCATAAATGCAAGGTAAGGTGTGGTCCTTGTGAGATTCAATATGGATTTCCTTCCTGCTCCCATATCCTGAATTCATTCTATCAAATTAATCAGTAGCTCCCTTTAAAGCGAAAATATATAGCATATTCCTCCAGCATCCTTTCTGTTGCTTTAATTGCAATGATTAGACTTGTCTGCATTATGAAATGGATTTAGGAGAACGACATCTATAAGCATTTGAAGGGATCTCTGCATGTAAAACACTCTCCAAATAATACAGTGGAATATTCTCCACTCCCTTAGGAATATATCCCACAATTACTTTGAACCAGAAAGTTGTTCTTTGTTTGTTGCCTTTTAAATTTAAAGTCTGATTGGCGATTTCTTATTCTAAAATCCTGTTTTAAACCAGCACACAGAAGAAAGAAAGAAAGAAAGAAAGAAAGAAAGAAAGAAAGAAAGAAAGAAAGAAAGAAAGAAAGAAAGAAAGAAAGAAAGAAAGAAAGAAAGAAAGAAAGAAAGAAAGAAAGAAAGAAAGAAAGAAAGAAAGAAAAAGAAAAAGAAAGAAAGAAAGAAAGAAAGAAAGAAAGAAAAAGAAAGAAAGAAAGAAAGAAAAAGAAAGAAAGAAAGAAAGAAAGAAAGAAAGAAAGAAAGAAAGAAAGAAAGAAAGAAAGAAAGAAAGAAAGAAAGAAAGAAAGAAAGAAAGAAAGAAAGAAAGAAAGAAAGAAAGAAAGAAAGAAAGAAAGAAAGAAAGAAAGAAAGAAAGAAAGAGACATTAAAAATGTAGCAACCGTCATGCCACTCTGCCAACCTGAATTAGCAAGTGCTATAGCTTTGAGGGTGACAAATTCTTCTTTCTCCAGCTTCATGCTCTTGTATTTCTTTACCAGCTGCAGTATGGCATTGTTAAGGTCAAGAAGGCCTGCCAATTTGGACTGGTCTTCATCCATAATATAATCTTCAGCATATACAAGCTCATCCTCAAAAGAAAGTGACCGGTATACAACACCGAGAATCAAGATCTCCATCCAAGCACTCTGCAGAAGGCTCATCTGGTCAGCTAGAGACAAAGTGGAGAATCCTGAATAGGAAAAAAAAAAAAAAAAAAAAAAACAAAAAAAAACCGAAGAAAAATATTAAGCACATTTGGAAATTTAATCCTCTTTGTGATTTATTTTTATACACATTGTCATAAAACATGCACACATTCTATTATTCTCCCTTCTGCTTTTGTGTGTCTCCTACTCTCCACCTCATCCTACTACAGGAAAATGAATCAATATAAAATCAAACATTTTCTAATCAAAAGTAAAGTTCTAAACAAGGAGGAATTTGCATGCCCTTCCTGTAAAAATCATATTAATTTGTGGGGTACTGCAGTTGCAATCTGTGACTTGTATGATATCTTCTTTGCTCTGAAATACCTGTGCTTAGTTCTAAAAACCAAAACAGTGAAACAGGGATCTGCTTACTCTATCCACCATAACCATAATCCAAGAAGAATAAGTCAGGAGAAAAAAATAGGAAACTTTATTAAAAGGGAAGATTTGATGTTTTAATAGAATTAAGGTAAGGATGAAAAAGAGAAAAATTCTTACTGAACTTTAACTTCAGGGAGAAGAGAAGCAACACCCACCCTTCTCAGAAAAGACACTAATTACTTCTGTCCTGGCTCCTGCCTCCTGCCTCCACTACACTTGTTGAAATAACAGGGTGGCAAACTGAAGTGCCAGCTGAATAGCAGTCACATCATCCTTTTTGTAAGGGCAACCAAAAATTTATTAAACGTCCCTTAATGAATTTAACTTTTGCTTTTTTTTCCCCCCCCCTCCATGCTGTCTTTCCTAACAGGATCACTAAGGGCAAACATCTTTGCTGCCTTACCTTTTATACTCTTGTTTACAGTACCTGTTAATTTATTACATCAAACTGCTAATATCCCAATCACATTAGGTGCTAGAAAACAATATGGGAGAGGAAGTGATTTTCCTGGCCTGTTGGCAAAATGCAGCTGTTTGCCAGTTGGCACCATCAACCACAAGTACTTAATAAAATCATCAAAGGGGATTAGTCAAGCTTTTCTTAAAGGGTCTTAAGACATGTCTGAAGCTTTCATTTAGTTGTTTATGGAGTTGCTTACATGTCCTTTGACAGGGTTCCCGCTGAAAGAACATTCTTTTTGGTGCTCAATTACACTTAAATGCATTTTTCTGTTTTTAAAGTCGTGAGTTACTGTCATGAAAGAATATATCATAAACTAGCAAATCTGCAAGGCATCTACTCCAAACAAGATTTTCTCTATAAGCACTAAGCAGCAAAACTAATACAATAAAAAAGCCCACATCCAAACCACCAGGCATCCATAAAAAATGAAACATAAAACTGGCTGCATGCGCTCTCTCTCTCATTTTTCTCTCCCTCCTTATTTGTTTTCATTTTCTCTTACTGTCTTTTGAGTCCTGTGATAGAACTGTAGCTCTCTGCCTTAAAAAAACACAAAACAAAACAGCAAAACCTGATCCAACAACAACAGGAAAGCCCTGAAGATGTGACAATGGAAAATAACACATCTGTGATTAAAATAAATAAGAAGGAAACGGAGAAGAAATAATAATTTCAAAGGTTATAGGGGGAATTCATGATTTCAATTAGCTCCAACATTTCTGTTCCTTGCCGGCTTTCAAGAACCAGTTTTTCTGCAGCAGCAGATGGACAGAGAATGTAGCCTGCAGCACTGTCCTGTGACAGCCCCATTCTCCCTCCCAGACACTGCTGTTAGTAAATAGATTTACACATTCTCCAATCTCCACACATCTTTCTGCCGAATAATTAAAAGCAGGATGATTAGTTTATTGAGTGGAAGGAGGAACTTTTTTATTGAGGTCCATCCACGATTTTATCAGGGCCAGCACTTTTACGGTTGTCATGAGGGTGCAGGCATCCAATTTTTCTTATCTGCCTGATTAATACAAACGCTGTTTCAGGACGCATTAATTAACAGATACAAATCTACGTTCTCATGGAAGGATCAATACAGAGAAGAAAAGAGGCATCAATGTGAATTTAGTGCTGATGATGGAGAAGGCACTCTATTGACATTTACGTGCATAGAAACTTTAAAGTTGCAGTGGAGCCCTTTTGTCCCTGTGATTTACAAATTAACAATTTTTCAGGTATAACAATGTTTCACACACTTCTGAGAGGTTTAATTAAGCAAAAGGCAATAAAATCTCTTTTGATTACAAAAAGTTTAACCTGCAATTTCTCTCTGTTTAATTTTTTTTCCTGAAATTTCCCCAACTTCCTTCTTTTATTCACTTACCTATTTTCATACAGGTTTGGCTGCATTTGTTTTATTTTTTAAAAAATAAATAATACTATGTTTCAGTAACATTTATTGTGTGCCACAGTCAAAGAAAATTACATGTGTCCTGTGAGGGGGGAAAATGGGATGTTGATATAATTTATTGTACTGCACTCTTGAAAAATCTGCATTCTGGAGCAGTAAATATACCAGTTGTTTTTATATGACACATAAAAAATCAAAAGAAATTTTTTACATTATAGAAAAACTGGCAAATATAAAGCATGCTGTTCCACTCTTCAATAATAAATCAAATCAACATGACTATTTTGTTCCTGATCGAAGTAACTTTCCCTTGAAAGCCTGTTCAGTGAAAGCATGTTTTAACTTTTAAAGGCATCTCTCGTGGGAATGCAAAGCTGAATCAAGTTGTAATTAATCTGTTTTTGTTTTGTTTTGATTTTTCAGAAAATGTGAAAGCATCCAGCATGTCTCTTGTACCACAGCAATGGCTTTTAATATGTATTCAACAAACCACAGTTAAAATAATAGATTACACAGGCTTATGTATTTATATACAGATATTTCTTTAAAATTGTTTGGAGAAGGTTATACCTATTTCATGCCAAACTCTGAGTCTGTGAGCTTTTGTTATGTGAATCCCCCAGATCAACCATGTTCTCTGACAAGAGGATATTTTCTATATTAAATGGTAATTATTTTTTTAAAGTCTCCAGCTTGGACCCTTCCAGCCTTCTGAGCAGTGTTAACCTCTCTAGTCCCATCTCCAAGCTCTGTCCAAACCACCCCGATGGTTTGGATGCATGATGGCGCGGGTAGGAACTTTGTCATGCACTGTGCGGGTCCTCAACCCTTCAGAGCCTTGCAGGTCATTGCTCTCAATGCACAACTGTGTAATAACATTTTAAAATACAATGTTGTGCACCTTTCTCCCCCTCTAGAATGTACCATACTGGTGACAACTCTGATCTCTCTCCATCTCCCTCCCCAAGTCAGTGCCATGTGATGCAGCTCAGGCGTTTGCTGGCGGGTGACTCCGTACCTTGACCTGCAGTTAAACAGCGTGTTTATCTGCCATACAGCACACTCCAAATAAACCAGATGACAGCCTGCAACAACGTCATTTGGAAGGATTGAAAGGCTTCTCAAGAGTCAGGTACCCCTGAGGTAAGAAGCTTGAAGGAAGCATGTTTTGTGCCAACCCTTCTGCCATCTTCCACTAGACGCTCATGTGCTTGACAATGATGCCATGGGCACTTGTCAAGATTTTTTTTTTCCTTTTTGCCTAGCAAACTGATGCACTTTGCAGTCAACTTACAAAAAAGGCTAAGCATTTGAAAGTGTGAAGGGCAAAAAATATCTGACGGCTAGTCTTCAAAAATACACTTTCATTTCAGAAAGCATAAATGTTTATTTCCTGAGCTGAGTGTTGACAGAAATAGGCTGCAGCGCAGGCATATGAATTTAACCCCTGGTAGGCATTCTGTTCACTGTGGTTTATGTGGCTGAGCGTGAGCATTGTAAATCTATGGGGTGTCTCCTAATATCAGTTAACAATAGCCTTGATTTATTGGTTACAGATTTTCTTCCTTTTTTCCCTTTCTTTCCCCTCCTTTCAGGGGCTGTAGTATTTCTTCTGCTAAAAATAGATACTTTTCTACAAACAGTGTATCACACTCAAATCCTAATTATGCCATAATGACTCACTCAGATCACTGAGTGTGAATTGAGAAAAAAGGATGATTGAGCAACTGAACATATGCTTGTTTTTTTTTCCTTTCACATACCAGTAAACCCAAAGCTCAAAGGAAGCAGGTATAAATAGGAAAAAAGGCCTTACCATTTTTATTATAGGAACAAGGGGCATGGAGCTGACTGCACTCTGCAGTGCTCAGCACTCCAAGCCAGCTCCACACACAGTTCACAGCCTCTCCAACGGGGCTCTTTAAACCACAGATCTTTTCAAATATCAGCACATGCACCACTTGCTCCCTATTTCACATTGCACACAGCTCCATGCTAAGCAGGGTAAATCTTTTATATTCCTGAAGACCCTTTCCTCTACTTCATTAAGATGGACTTCATGGACACTAACTCACTAGGGGCCAGAGTGAAGCAGCTGCAGATGGTCAAGTGCAGAAGTAAGATCTGTGCCTTGCACACAGCACTTCCAGAACTACTAGCCAAAAAAAAGACAGAGTCTGGACTTACCACTGTTTAAATCTGCAAACATTTGATGTGATGCCTCAATCAGGCTATTCAGACTAAAATCCTAGAGTTTATTTCACTTTGCAGGTACTGAATTTCCTTTCCCCTCTGATATGCATTTAGAAATCTTAAAATTTGATCAGCCCAGGTATGAAATTGCTGGCATATCTAGGAGTTGCTTGCCTTTTCTGATAATTGCCTCCCATTTATTTTACCGGTTGTTTGTGTGATCGTTATCTTTATGAGTAAAATATTCCTCTTGCTAGCCCTGGTTTGTACTTCAAATATCTTAATTTACATTTTTTATAATCAAAGCTGCACTTACTCATGACATGTTCACTAGTGTGTTGCAGATGCAATACATTTACACAGCTGAAATATCAAGAGTTGGATTTTTAAATTATTTACACTTAATTTTGATAGATTAACTTCTTTCTAAATGTTTTATGGGTACTGGTGTTTCCAGCACTTTTTTTTTTTTTTAAATTCCAAAAATGATGTATAATCACCATTGTCAAAAATTGTAAATACTTAAAAAAAAATATTTTAGCCTGGATTATTTTATTTAGTGTATGGCCTCATGGTCAAATAACTAACAGTGGACCAAAGGCTTATCCTGGCTGCACTGAGGAGAATGTAAAGAACCTCCATTTCAAGATCAGATTTGTGTCCAGTACATTCTCAGATGTACAGCTGTCAGTCTGCCCTCCTCTCCCTCCCTGGCACACACTCAGCCAAGAGCTTGGATCCATCCAGCAACTTCAGCTGCCTCCCAGGGATGTAAACAAAGGCCAGGAAAATTTCACCAGTGAAATTTCTGCTAGGGTAATGTAATGTTTTCTAGACATGATCATAGCATTTGAAGAAGGAAACCTTCATAGGCTGACTGTCCTTTGCTATTATTCTCTCAAAAATCCAAGAGGATGGCATAATTCATTTTTTTAGGCTATATGTAGGGCTGAATCTCACACATAGATCTGAATTAAGAGAACCTTTTTATTATATTAATTCAAGAAGAAATGGATTTAATTATAGCTCAAATACTGTATAGTCTAAAAATACGTATCAAGACACAGAAACATTTCAGTGATTTTGAAAACCATTCAACAGAAGGAGAGTGCTCTCACTAATCACCAAACATATTTCCCAGATTATGGATGAAATTTCATGAAAGCTGGAACAGAAACAGATACAACTCATTATTCCAGGGTGAATCCATTATTTCAGGTTTGGTTTGGGCTTTTTTTTTCATACCCCTTTGCTTATGAAGTCCCTGGCCAAAGGCTACTAATTGCACACGATGCCATAACCAGCTGAAATTCAAGTCTGACTCAGAATTTTCACGTGAAAGGTTATCATCTCACAAAACAAAAAACACTGGTATTTGCCCAGACTTGAAAATGAAAAATCAAGTTCCAAAAGCACAGACTCCAAGTGACCAGAAATACAACCAAAGGCTCGACTTATGCTGTTTGTTGAATTCAGCATCCATGCTCTCTGGAACTGAGGTTCTGCAATTAAAGGTAAGCTTAGGAATTGATTCCCCCCAGTAACTTTTGCACGGTGAGAGCAGTGCCTTTGCTGGGCGATGCTGTGCTGTGCAGCCTCCCCTCTCCTCCTGCCACCACAGCAGAGCACTGCAAAGGCAGCAGCACCAGGGCTCTGCTGCGAGCGGCGCGGCGACTGCCATCTGTTATCTGTGCAGCCCTGGGAGAGGGCAGCTCGGGCTGCACTCACAGAGGTGCCCAGCAGCCACTCTGCCTCCAATTAAAAAATAAAAAATAAAATAAAATAAATAATTTAAAAAAACATTTGAAGAGCACTGGGATGTTTTCAGCAAAGCCTATGCACTTTCCTAAGGTTTTCTTTAAGTGTGTTTGTGTTCCTAAATCTTGCTGTCCAAGTTCTTATAAAATGTAATTTTTTTTTTTTTTTAATATTTTATAACATGGAAAAATGCCTGTGATAAGCACTTTTTCACTAACGCCTACCAGGAGGATGGGAAATGCCACACAGAGCACTGAGAAACCCGGGGCTGTTATCACAAGGCTACTTTCACCTCCCTGAAACAACAGCAGAGAGATGGCAGGGCAATAAAAATGCATTCACACTGCACGTCCCTCTCAATCCATTATGAACAATGGATTCTCGCTAAGCAAATATTCACTTGTCAGAAGTATTTGCAACACTAGATTCATTCAGCAGGACTAAGTAAGTGAAGTTCACAGCAATTTAAAAGCAGCAAATTAGACATTTACAAACAGTGAAGATGCTGCTTGTCTAGCATGACCTTTCACTCAAGCTATACAAAAAGGTGTTAATGTAATTTAAATACCAGTTAGGAATATTTCTGGTTTGTCTTTTACCCTGTGAAACCTTACATGATAACAGTAAACAGGAGCAATTTGAGGCTGTCATTTCTTCCCAGGGTCAGATGCACATAGTAAGATGTAACCCACTACAGCTCAAACTGATTTCAGTACTGAAATCAGAGACAGCCCTCTCTAACCACTCAAATATTTCCAGACAGCTGCTTTTAAATTTCTAGTTAAAGTTCTAGTGAGCTGCTTCTTTAGTACTAGTAATGGAAAGGTGCTGGAAAATGGGACTGATTGAGGATGTCTCTTCACATAACTATTTGCTAACACTCTGCAATGAACCACTAAAAATTAAAAAACCTAGTGCGTTACCCTTGCTTCAGGACAGAGTTGGTAAGCCCTCCATGTATGGAGTACTTAGTACAAAGGCATTTTTTGAAATATATTGTTGAAAGCATTGTACTCTTTATTTCCATTAATTTTAATTTCACACCTTATTATCTTAGTATTCACTGAGAAAAAGGAAAATATAAGACAATAGAGTTAAACAGATTAATACCTGATTTTCCCTTTGGGCTGATTTTACCACTGGAACTTTCACAATTTCAAACAGTTTTACAGCAAACTCACACCAATCTTACATTAAAAAGATGTAAGATGAAACACTTGTATTTCGTTTTATCACCAGGTGCTCCGAGAACAGAGAGATACCTGGTAAGTGTGTTCCAGGAAACTGCCATTGTTTTTTCCCCCTTGTTTTTTTGGTTTTTTTTTTTTTTTGTTTTTTTTTTTTTTTTTTTTTTTTTTTTTTTGTTTTTTTTTTTTTTTTGTTTTTTTTTTTTTTTGTTTTGTTTTTTTTTTTTTTTCTGGCTGTGTAAGACAGGACTCAAGGTGCAGTACCTCCCTGCAGTGAGGTTCTCAATTCTAAGACATGGACAGGGAAGAAAGTTTTAAAATTCAAGACTAGTTCACTATGGCCCAAAGAAGCTGTAAGTCTCCTTGAGGTCAGCAACATGAACTTGCAGATTCCTGAGGGTGATCTTTTTAATGCACTACATATGTGATCTGATCTGCTTCTTTAAAGTTAATTCTTCCAGTTCTTTAAAATTTAACCTTCAAATATGGTTTGGCTAGACTACGGAATTTTTTTTGTCCCCCTTCTGAAGACAGCAGAGGCTAATGCCATGATATGGTGTGCTCCTAAAATCACAGGAGAAAATGAAGCAGAATAGTATTTATGGCCCTTTTTGTTTTTTCTTTTCCCACTGAGCCTTTATATATATAAAAAAAATCAGCAATCATATTTTCAACATAAAAATATTGATTTCAGCCAAATTTTTCTTCAATCTGCTGTGGATATATGTATTTGACTGTGAGTATAATAAAGCTTTGTAGGTGGAAAAATAAAAACTACACTTAGTCATTAGCAAAGTGAACATAGATGAAAAATAAAGAATACAACGAATAGGGCTGATTTTCTTCCAAAATCTCTTCTAGAGAATGGTAATACAGTTCAGCTTAAAATAGCCAGCATATTATCTGCACCTCCTGTGTGTGGTATGCCTAACTTAGATCCTTCAAAGAGGTCAGCTAACAGAAAAGAAACTATGATCACACATAATTAAACAGAAAGTATCCACCTTTTTTCCTCCTTTTTAATTTTTTCTCAACTAAAAAAACTAAAAAAAAAAGGGGGAAAAAAGGGAGAACCTTGACAGAGGAAACTTACTGAACTAGTAACAACAATCAGTGTTAGGTCAGGTTCTGCTTACTTCAACCTTTGTACACATCAGCCACCCAACAATTGCATCTATTGACTGGGGATATCAAGAAATTTAGAGTTCAAGCTTTTTCAGCACATTAGTCTTCAAAATCAAGTTTGCCACATTGTAAAGTATCACTTCTGGGGTTTTTTTCCACAGAAAGGAGGGGTTTCTTGTGCATTTAATACATGTTGCCTTTTATTTGTAACCTCTCTGGGTCTGCTTTGAGAGTGCTTTTCCTCAAAGAGTGCTGGATCACTGCTGTTTGCCTTTTGCTCCCCTGGGGAAGCCACCAGTGATTTCCTCCCTGAGACCTGTGGCAATCCCTGCTCCCTCCATCCTTCCGTTAGGCAAAGTCAGATCTCCAGGAATTCCCCAATCATGGTAATAATATGAATCCAATAGAGGAATGTGTTAGCATACAGAGACAACCATGCTTGTGATCCAATCAGCATATCTCTGTTAACCCTATGTGTGCTGAGCTACCTAAAATCTCTCCCCATTGCCAAAACAAAATCTTCAGGTTGCAAAATTTTGGATAAATATCCCCTCTCACCCTGTGTCAGGAAAATAAAAGCTCAGATCATTGTCCTAACATCTTCCATCTTCTTCCTAATTTTTAAAACTTGTATGCTGGTTAGTTGATTTTCTTAATGTGCTGCAGATGCCAAAAAATTCAAATGATGTTTACAGTCTCCCTGGTTTGGGGAAGAGAGACACATATTCTCCTGCACGAATGGGAAATTTCGAGTTTACCTAGTTGAGTGTGCATGTACCATTAACATCATCTCTGGAGACTGTGTCTTAAGTCTGCAACAGTCCACACACAGGGAAAAAAAAAAAAAAGACAGAAAAAAGAAAGGGGAAAAAAAAAAAAAGGAAGCTGCCTGATTCTAATACACCTAATTAGCCATCGGCAGACTCTTAATTGCATACATTAGGATGATTCCATAGTGGAGATTAATTCTAAATATACCCAAGCAGCTGGTTAAGATGCCATGGATTACAGTGTGGACTGTACTTTTCCACTTAATTAGATATCAAAATTAAGCAGCAACAAGCATTTTGACATAACGGGGATCAAGCCGCCGCTTGGCATCCCAGAGCTGCACTAAAGTGACCGCTAAACAGAGCCGCACAGATGGAGAGATATTAAATGCCGCACTGGAAAGTAATTTCAAATAATAAAATATCAATATTTACATTTTAATTACCCCTACTGAGAGCCGCTCTGTCATTTTCACTATTGCCGACGCAGCAAGGGGTAGTGGAATGACATTGCGGCTCTGACTGCAATGACTATTTTGTTTCCATTAAAGAATGACAAGTGTTTTAGAGGCAGTGACACCCAGTGTGTGAACAAGAATGACAGCAGATCAGAAAATTCCTATTAAGGGAATAAATGACTCAACAAGAGAATTTACTTTAAGCGGCCGTCTCCTCCTTGAAACACATAATCCTTTCTAAATTTCCTGCAGGAAGTTTATTATTAGGGGTGCCTTGGAGAGACCTTAGCTTCTCATTAAATATTTAGAACCATAGGACCTTACATGATGACTGGTCAATTTAAAAACAGTAACATTCAATGCTGAGAGTTACACTGAGAGTTTGCATAAATCAAAATAGTTTTGAGGGAGAGGGGAAGACAGGGAAAAGGAGATTCCTTCCCCTAAAGACCTTGATGGTGCATGGAGAACACCAGGTTATTTTTGCTGTCTTCACCAGTTTTACTGCCACTGGCACAGTGAGTACTCCACATCCCACCTGGGTCACAATTTGCTGGTCTTCAGAATTGTACCCAGCTGGTGATCACAACAGGTAATGTGCACATGCACAGCTTCAGGCCTCTTGTTTCTGCCTGCCTATTCTCTGCACATATATAAACACCTTTTCTTTCAGTATGTACATCAGAAATCCGTGAGACACCTTTGCAGCACCTTAGGAATCTAATTACTTCTGATCAGGTCTGAGGTCAATCTCTTGGAAAATATTATATTACATCTGACATGCTGCATTTACAAGATGAAAAGGAAGGAAGAAAAATATCAAAACAGTAAAGAAAAAAAAAAGTCTTCCTTGGGGATGTCTGTCAAACTGCAGAGATCTTCAAAGAATTTCAATGGCCTCAGACAGGAGAAAGTGGGTATGAGTAAATCCTTGGTCAGTACACCCAATATGCAGCTAAGTGACCCTCCTCCTGAGTCAAGGCATGCATTTATTTAATAATGTGCAGAGCTCAACTTCTATAAATGTGACAAATGACTAGAACAGAACGGGGTGGGGGGGAAAGGTGTGAAGATTTTTACAGAACAAAAAAAAGGAACAACTTTATGGCAGTGACTACTGCAGGAATTTTAGATCTGGCTTTGACATTAAGAATTAGCAGTCAAGTACAAAAATTTTACTCTGACATCAGCTGCTTAACTAGTTATCTTTTCTTGTCTTTTTTCTTCTCTTCTTTTTCTCCCCCATTCTTTTTTTTTTTTTTTTTTTTTTTTTTTTAAGTACCCAGGAAGTACTTCTTAAGCATCCCTAATGCTTTTAGGACAAGACACTTCCCCATTTCTCAGCCACTAGCACCTTTTAATTTCTGAAAGAGCCACGGTTGAAAATCTTAATTAATTGTTCCATACTGCTTCAGGATCATTATGCAATGTAATAAAGGCCGTGTAATTATGAAATTTTACAGCCATTACCAAGGCTGATGGCTCGTATTTCATCCTCAGCTGGACCCAATGGCTTTTAGCCACTCAGCTCCCCTTTGATGAACTACAGACAGATCTATCAGGCCCAAACAATATCCAGGCAAGGCGGCTATAATAGCTACCTACAGATGAAGCCATAGATAAAGATAAACTATAAATCTACACACAAATGCAGGCACATTGCCTCAGGATGACAGAGGGGAGAGGATGAGACACTTGGGAAAGCTGGCGGCTTGCAGAAAAGCAACCTTCTTTCTCTCTCTCTGTTATTCAGTTTGGAATTTGTTTGGTTTCTTAAAGATGCAAAACCCCTTAACACTTCCCCCACAAAATTACATATTTTTTAAGAACTGTGAATTTTTATATTGAAATCAAGGGATCACTTTAACCATCCATTAAATTTGACAAAGGGAATTTACGTGGACAAATCAAATCATCCTCCAAATGAAGAATCCCAGTCAACAAGTTTGCAAATCAGATTTTTAAAAGTGAATCCAGGTCACTTGCTTCTGATACTGAAAAAAGCAACCATCCCTGATTTCTAAATGCATTATCATGAGCAGATGCACAGAGGTGAAGTTAGATGATAGGCTTTCACTGGAGGCAGCACCAGAGATGCAATTTCATGCAACATTGTCCGACATTATTTTATTTTCAGTCTGAAAATGAAAATATTTCTAAAATTCAGTGCAAGTTAAAGAAACAAGGGATTTATATATGCTCTTGGTACCTGCAACACCAGAATGTAGTTTATGTCCTAGTTATGGAGGTGACCTCCATCAATGCCCTCTTTAATTTAAGACAGGAGGCCTTCTGAGTATGCAGTGTTAGTCCCTCCAGAGTGAGACAAGGCTGACTAAATGATCTCTAGGTGAGAAAAAGAAATGGAGAGCTGCAGCTCCTGACCAATTCTGAAGGAGTCC
Source organism: Muscicapa striata striata (assembly GCA_030060385.1). Taxonomy (NCBI): domain Eukaryota; kingdom Metazoa; phylum Chordata; class Aves; order Passeriformes; family Muscicapidae; genus Muscicapa; species Muscicapa striata. The sequence goes on along the minus strand of JAREIS010000027.1, from coordinate 1,797,920 downwards.
AGGGAAGAGTGTGAAAACATTAGCTTGGAAACTGCATCTATTAGTACCCATTCCAGCAGCCCACAGTCAGTTGTGAAGCTGATGCCGTACTCGTGGCTGAGGCTAAAAGCACTTCAGAAGGCAAGAAAAGTTAAAATAGAAATATCATCAGTACTCTCTGATTTCTAATAGAGCATACTGGCCCTTTCCAAAGAAAACATTACAGATTCAGAGGAGGTTCAGAGAAAGTAAAGCAGGACCTAAGAAAACTCTTATGAAAAGAGACTCAGAAACCAGGAACTGTCTTCATCAAAATAGTGATGTATGAGAGAATGCAGGAGAAGTGTACATAAATTAATGATATAAAAAGTAGTTCTACAGCTTTTATTCTGTCTCAAATCACAGACCAAGCATCACTACAGTAAAATGCAGGAAATTCAAAATAGAAGACAAAGGGAAATTCTTCATTCAAAGAGTAGCTGGACTGGAGATCTTCTTGCCAAAGGATGTCACTGAAGTCAAGAACTCAGAGAAGGAGTTGATGCATGGACATGCCAGAATAGCTCCAGATATTATTACTCCAAATCCAAATTAAGAGGACAAGGATATTTTCCTTCCTTATTTCATCTAATCTCTAAGTATAAGGAATTCAAAAGAGTTTTCCTGAGGCTTCTGCCTACTATGAGGTTCCTGTCCCCTCCCCTGAGACTGATCACTGCTGAAGGCAGCAGTGTGCGTGTCCATGGCCTATAGCATTCAGTTCACAGTCTCCTAAAAACTGAAGCCTCAGAATTTGGGCTGCCTTTCTTTGAGGTGTTTGGAATCTACTCCTAAGAAGTGAAGCTCAGAACAGAAGAGCTCAGAGAGATGCGCCCCAGGGTAAGAATTTCAAAATCACAGCAACTGAGCTCTCACTGTACTGCTACTTCAGTGGAAAAATGAAAATAATGGATATGGAAGATCCATGGTGTTATCATAGCTGCAAAAGCAGGCAGGTGCATGTATTAGTGTGTGTTTGCACAAGCCTGTGTACGCATGCATTTGTACTGAGCAAACCCAGGGTATTCTGAAAGCCACCAAAATGAATAAAGATCACCTGCTCATTAACTTGTATTCTTTGCTTATTAAATATGTCCTTTCTTCTAATATAAAAAAAAACCTTTCTTTGCTGAAGGACAAAATAATAATGTAATCACCCGGGTCAGATCAAAGAACTGTTTGCTGAAACAGGGAACAGAGTCACAAAGGGTCACTGGTCAACAAAGCTGCACCTGAAGACAGGCAAGGGAATGCATGATTCAGGTTCCTCTAGCACAATACTTGAGGATGCTTGATATATGGTCTTTAAGGACCAGTACCTGCTTTTAACATGCTTTACTGAAACTGCATGTTTGGTGAGTATTCACTGTACATGGTGTGAACTGATCTGCTCCTTGCAGTGCACGTGGAAGCATCATAAACATTCTTAATGGGGAAAATAACCCAACATTTACATACTGAACTATACTAACACCACCAGAATATAATTCCTGGACAGGACTTTAAATTGCCTTCTAAAACTCTAAGAATTTAAACAGAATCTGGTGAAGGCCTCTGTTACAACACACACTAGGAAAATTGAGAAGAATGGATGTAGACAAAGAAACTGGCAGATCTTTTACTTTCTCTACTTTCCAACAGGTGAACTCATTTAGCCAAATTAGCATCAACCTCACAGATAAGCTCTGTGGCTTTACCTCTTCTCATCATCCCCATCACTCATATCAGTAGAGTAAAAAGCAGCTGCAAATATACACAGCAGGAGAATTTTTAAAAGCAAAAACTTCAAGTAGGAAGTAAATGCAAAGATGTTATTTCTATTTCTATCTGAGGCAGTAATTCCAGTTTGCTACATAGATCTAATAAAAATAATGATGATAATGTGAGAAAACACATAAATACTGCCTTACAATTTTTATTTTACAAATGAAATGCATGAAGTTTTAACCTCTACGGTAAATGGCTAGTCTGTTAGACAATGCCTATCAATATTCTGTAACTTAAGATTACTGCAAGATTTTAATAAAGTACAGCAAGGAATTTTGTGCCTCTCAGAAAGTTAATTTGTAGTTTAGTGCAAACTACCTTGAAACAGAACTAGCTGAGGCATAGTTAGAGTATATTTTTTGCCAAACATGAATCACTGCAAAGTAAAAGGTAATTAGCTTTACATATTTTGGGAAAGACTTTTCAGTATTTGGTTTAAAACATTTTCCTTCTTCAAATGATTCTTGGGTTTTGTTTTTTTTTAATGAACAGCTGCATGTACCTTACATATGAGCAGGAAGTGTTTTTAAGAAACCTGCTTTAGAGAACACATAAATGAGAGGTTTTGCTGAGTCTCAAAAAATCCCTGACTGCAGTAAGGCCACATTCAGACACAGGAAAAGATATTAGCATTAGGACAGACCAAAAATGGAAGGGATATGGGGGTATAAGTGTATAATTGCATGTTCCTTCTTTCAATATTCACCAAATGAGGCACAAACTGTAGCTGCTATAATGCATGCCATGCTTTACACTGATTTTCTACACTTGGTATTCCCTAGCTGAATTGTTTCTGAAGTCTATGGTGATTTTTTCCCACAGCAAATCAGCAGTTTTTCAAGAGGTCTCTGTGCAACCCAGGAGTATGACATTTACTAATGTGTTGAGATTCAGGGATTCTCCTTTGTAGAAGCCAACACTAATAAGAAAGATATGGTTCAGTGTCCTGGGTATTCTTCCCAGTTTTATTAATTAGATGGAAAGCTTCTCCCTCTGGAATACTGCAAGGTATTTATTAACACTTCAGCCTACAAACTAGAGTAAATTTACAGTAGTGGAGGTAATTGTTACATACACCGGCTCTTGTTATCAACTTGGCAGGGATAAGCAAAAAAACCCCAGAGGTTTAGATTATGATCTTTTTCATGATATTTTAATTGTGCTTCTTAATCTGCTAAATTAAAAACTATAGTACAATCTTACTCAGATCACTGGCAAAAAAGATCATATCAATTTGCAACAAAATGTATGAATGCTCCTATCTCTTTTAATTATCCAAAGAATTAAACAGTCATATTCAATATGGCCACAGAGTGACTGAGATACAAACTCCTTCTTTTGTAGTTGTGCCATCTTATCCCTCAGCACTTTCACATTTTATTTCATGTCTCCCATCTTTTAAGGCACAGATTCCCTTCCCTAGATGATCTTTAGTATCACCACCTTCCTTCTCTCCCTTCATGTTCAGCATGATGAGATACTCCAGCAACTGTGTCTCAGCACAGCGATGACTGATAATGACCAGGCAGGCACTCAACAGTATCTCAGTTACTTTTGTGCTTTACAGAGAAGTGTTAGGTATGCCCAGAGATACTCCATGTAACCACGTTTCCCTCACTGTTGCTTTCAGCCTTCCTCCTCTTCCTTTGCATTCTTCTGCTATCAGACCCTCTTATTCCTTCTGGGCACCAGTATGTCAATTTATATGCCACCAGCAATGCCCTCTCCTTAACTGGTCCACACTAATTTACCTACACTTTTTTTTTACTACGCAGCTCTCAGTGCTCTCAAAAGCTTAGAGATTTTATTTTGCAATCCTTACCTTATTCCTGCATTCTTGCACCCACCAAGTGCCCAAATACCTCAAATGGGCTCGACCATCACATATTTGGGCACATTCATCAGTAATTTTAGAGATTACACAGAAAGCACAGTTGTGCTTTGGGAGGATGTGCCATTAGAGAGGTCTAAATCAAAATTTTCACATGCCAGTATTGCTGGATCATCTCTTGTTCCTTTGGCTTTCTTCTTGACCCAGACATCTGCTTTCAAATGTCTGTTTCTTGCTGATCCTTCTTTATGGTGACCAGACATTTATTGCAGCATCCCTTATGGATGTTAAGTGCCTTATCAGTGATCTGAGAAGGAAAGGGGTGAGAATTTTCTCATCTATTCTGTCAAAACCCTGCTCAGCTATCCTGACTGCACAAGGCACAAGTCATTTATAGCTGGCACTTGCCAAATACACCCCTGTCAAAGAGCTAACTAACTTACCAACATCGGCAGTTTTCAGGACTGTATCACAGACAATGTCAGAAGCATACATGAGGGAGGCATGGGGTACATTTATACAGAAAGAATATAAGGAAGAGTTTGGCCTCCCAAATCTTCCACTGTCTCTCTCTGTAATTCTGCTGGAGTCACAAAGTCCCTCTCTGTCTCACAGTCTTCCTGTGCAAACTACAGATGCTATATATATAAATAAATTAACAGGGCTGTTATGCTGCTTTAGTCACTTAATGTCTGAAAACAACAACAACATATATTTTAATTTTAAAAAGTCTATAAAGTATATCTAACACTTCTGTAAAGTATGCGAAATGGATGAAGGGATAAACTGGTTAAAATACTTAGAAAAGGATGGAGCTCAACTTTAGTGCTTCCTCTTCATGCTCTTTTGGTCTATTTCTCACTGTTGGCTAGTGGGCAAAGCAGGAGAAAACATGAAGCTCCTTTTTAAAATATTTTAGCCAGTTTATCCCTTTATCCATTTTATATACTTTTCAGCAGTGTTGACTATACTTTGTAGACCTTTTCTTGGTTAAAATTAAGCTGTACAACTGAGTTTGAAATGGCTCCTACTAAGGTGATCATTTTTTCCCATGTATTTCTATGGATGCAGAATTATGGCCACAAAATTAATGTGGTCTGGCATTGCATTAGGATGAACACAGAATAAAACTAGGACTTTGACCACGTAGTGCTGACTTCACAGCACTGAGTGAGAGGGTCAAGTACACCAGCATTGTAAAACTGTAAACAGACATTGATATTATACTGTATGTATGAAAATGCATACAATACATTTAATTAACTCCAGGCTGTGATAAAAACTGACAATTCTCAACAGAAATTTCAAAGCTGACACCTTTCAAATAATTTTGCTCAAGAAGATACATATTTAGGCCAGATTTCTATACATTTGTATGTATTTTTTAATATATGAAAAATGCATATTATTTACCCAATTGCCTGGAATGTCTACTGGAGAAATACATATTTATTTTTAAAAGCAATCCATATATTATTTACTCAGTGGATGAGAATGACTTCAAAAACCCGTTCTGGTCCATCAAATAAATACATATTTATAAATGGTTTTTAAAATGCATATTATTTACCCAATGGACTGTAATGGCTCTGCTAGAGCCATTACATATAAATATGTAATTAGTCACATAATAAAAAAATCTCCACAAAATTTCTCTGAAAAGCATTATATTTCCATGTGTCAATGTACAATACCTTTTCTATTATTTTTTTTCTTTAAACAGCAAAGGTGATTACCCTATGCTAATGACTACGGCTTTGCCATATTTCAAAACCCCACCAGCTCTGCAATTATATAAAATATAAACTTGAAATCCTCATGTCTTCCTCTTTAAATTAGCATTTTGGAATCCTTATCTTGCAGTTGGTGCACCTGGCCTGGATCTTTCTGCCAGCCCCACGGATGCTGACCAGACTTTGCATAACTGAACACTCCTGTCAGTAGGAGTTTGTTCTGTTCTCACACAAGCTCCTCCACACTGTCAGCCAATGCACCTGCACCATTGCTGGGCCATCCAAACTTGCAGACTGCCAAACTTTACTTATTTATTTCTCTTCACTTGGGTTATTTTCTGCAAAGCATGAAATTTCCTCAAAAATCCCTTTGTCTTGTGAGGGTGAGGGCAGGATATGAGATATGCAACTCCAGGACCACAATGTATTTTATTACACAGTCCTGTATAAGTTTCTGTTTGGAAGGATGTGGCACCTACCCACAAAAATAGATGCACACTTTCCAATAGGAGTGAACAGTATCATTTTAGTAGTGCATGTGTGTATGTGCTAGAATAAGTGTCACACATTAAGATGTAAATTTTATTCTCTGAGCTGAATGCCAGGTGATTAATTCTGATAGCATAGTGATCAATTGGTACAGGTGCTGCACCTGAGTAATGTTTGTTTCTGTACACATTGGTAGCAAAGGTGCAGCACTAACACAGGTGTCACTTGTGTAGCTGTGCAACATCTCTGATTTCCTGAAAACACTCACACTGGTAGTTAGGCTGTATGTAGTTCTGCCAGTTTTTTCAATTAGACCTATTATTGATTTGATGAAAAAGCAAATTAAACATACCATGGTAGTATGTAAAATGGTTAGACAGAACATAAGGTTCTGGTGCTGAGCTTCTTAGGCACATTATCTCTTTGTGCAGCTTTTCCTCATCACAGTCTCTGGAGACTACAAAAATGGGAGACTTTTGCAAGACAACTCGGCAGGACCAGTCTAGGAACTGAGGTATGGAACATCCAGGAATGACAGGAAGCTCAAACTTTGTTGAGACTAGAGTTACAATTACTAAGTTGCTTCATTTAGATCTGGCATAAACCTCTGTTTTCATAAAGCAGCTAGAGATTGACACCAGTTTGAGGATAAAAATCAATAGATACAATGACATGTTTTCTTTCAAAATAACAAAAAATATTTGTTAATTGATGGTACATTTTAAGTTGTCTAAATCTCTGTCATGTGGAATCAACACTGTGTTCAACTTACAAATATTCCTTTGCAATTTCCCCTCATTAAAGACCATGAGTTTTGATAACAAGAATAAGTAACATGCAGTGTCTACCCAGGACTTACATGTTCACATTTTTACAACACTCTCCCACTCTCTGCTCAACATGATGGGGAACCCAAAGCAAGTAGGTGTGCTCACTAGAAAGCCTCTTCACTGATTTCCATTTAATAATTTACCAAATTAAATCAAACTGCTACTGTGAAAACTATCTTCTCACAGAGGGGACTAAAGGATCTCTCCACAAGTCACTCCAAAGCACCTGAGGTTCAGCTTCACAAAGCAAGTCAGCTGAAACAAACACAACTAACAGGATGCTGCAGCAGCAGGTCCACCCAGGGCACACAGCTCATGGCAAGAAGTTTCTTAAGGTCAAGCACAGTAAGCCCACTGTCTGGCTTTGGTGTGCTGGAAACCTACATTAAGTCAGCACAAGCCTACAAAATCCTCTTTTCTTATTTCCGTACAGCCGCTTGTGTAGGAGCAGAGAGACAGTATTCTGCACTCTCTCTCTCTCTCTCCTGTCATTCTGCACTGTAAGAAGGCCCAATAATATAATTTCCAACAGGTCCAAATTCCAGTGGAAATTAGCAGTCTTCCTGCAGATCTGCAATTTTAGGACCTGTACCCTATATTATTAAATCAGTCAAAAATATCCAGGTAAAAGCTGTGCTGCTTAAGATGAGGTTTTGGTTTATTTTGCCACTCCTGCTGCCAGGGTGTAATCTTATGCCTCTATCTTTCTTGAAAAGCATGTAAATTGTTGTACACAAATGGAGTCATTAATGGAAAGCAAGACATCTCGAATCAGACAATAAAAGTATCAATTAATGCCTGGGATGCACATGAGGCAATCAATCTTCCCAAATCCCAAATCAATTAAAAAAAAAAAAAAAGGATAAAGAAAAACAATTTGAATTTTCACTCCTCTAAAAGATGGGGATGAGAAGAGAGAGGGAGGGAAGCTAGTGTGCCAATCCTAACTCTCTGTCTTGCTTGTTTTGTAATTACTAAACCTGAGATAACTTGAAAAAATTGTGAAAAAGTTACTCTGAGGAAATACTGAAATTTCAGATTAAAATGTCTGAAAACAAAGGAACAGAAAGAGAGAGGAAGATTGCAGCAAGTATTAGGAAACTTTTGGCCTTCAGTCTTACACACGCACAAGGTGCCTGCACTAAGGAAAGGGGCAATGTTTCTCTTCCTGTGTCTTTTTGTGCACTGATGGAAGTGATGTCCTACAGCATTTCAAGTCATTTACTGAAGTTAGGTGCTGGTAGTGGGAATGTTGTTAAGGGAAGTAAAAAAAAGCAATGTCCATTTGAAGCTTGTCTGTGAACTTTGCATGAACCGCCAGGAATAATGTAGTGTGATGACAAGCCAGTTATACCTTCCACTAAATTTGCTGTCTGGAATGAACTGAAATAGTGTTTGGTTTGTGTAATTACGTCCATCTATCTTTATATTCCAGCGGCATATCGCAAATTGAAAATACTAAAAATTGACTGTTGGTTCTGATATTTAATGATTGCCAAAGACAAGACGATGATTTATTGGTTACTTACCGATGTGACACATTTGCATCTTATTAGACGGAGATTACTATTCCTTAAAATGCGGACGAGGCCTGATCATGTCTGATGGATTGATTTGATTTGCAAATGTAATCAAACTAATAAGAGGGAAAAAATGAGCAATAATGCCTTGTTTTTCAACTGGCAATCACTCCCCTGCCAACAACGCTGATATCCCTGACTAAGCAGCCTTCACACAGTCTTCCTGTCTCCTCAAATAAACAAAGGGATGCAAAGAGCTTGATAAGAGGATAACGAGCCAAGTATGGATGTAACATGGAGCCTGTACCTCACCACTGTATAAATGTATCAATGGGAGCACCAGGAGAGGACTTACGGTGCCTCCAGTTCTTAAAAAGAAGGAAGCAAAAACCCAAAGAGAAAAACTCTATGGAAAAAAAAAAAAACCTCTTTACTAAATCGGGGGGAAAAAACTGCATAAAAAAAGAAAAGTGGTTCTAATTCAGGGAACCCCTGGAGAACAATCCCCACAAGCACAAAATTTACAGAATAAATACCTGGAATTCCTCAACCTGATAGGAAGCTAACTGGAGAATGTATTTTGGACAACATGATTCAAGCAACTGGAATCACTGACTGTGGCCACAGCATCAGAGAACCTATTTCCAGGGGTATGCTGGATGCTGCTTTAAAATGATTCCAAATACTAAACGCAGAGTTTCTGTCACAGCAAACATTCTATCATTCTAGCCAGATGCTGATGTTCCTGTAAGCACTGAAATATGGTTCTAGATAAGAGCAGACTCTTATTCAGCCTAAAGTAAATGACCCTTATTCTCCACAGTAGAGAATAATTTCTCATTAATAATAATAAAAAGAAGTATTAAGAGAAAAAAAACTTTGTGCAAGGAATCGCACAAAGTCCCCCACCATTTCCACCAAAGTGGTAATTCAAGCAGAAGGCAAATAACAAAGCTCTGAGGTCCATACAGGTTACAGATTGTGACCTGCATATTTAGGGATTGATCCAAAGCAGTGAAATCAAGGCTAGTCTTTCTATTGGCCTAAATGGATTTTCATATAAAGCTTTACTAAAGAGGGAGGTTCGAGCATGAATGTTGACAGCTATGGAAGTGATCCTACATATATTTGGGAACACAGAGAATGCTGCACAATGGAAGTGCCTGTGTAAATAATGTGGTTGTACTACTTAAATATTTTCCAGACTGATTGCTAATTTGCTTCACTAAGGGATATTCAATAATGTAAAAAAAAACTTGCTTTAGGGAACAGCCATTATGAAGTGTCAGGTTAAAAACAAAGTTGAATATATAGCTCCAATTACCATGCTCAAAGACCTCAAAATATTTTCATAATTTGAAGTTTTATAGCTCATGTAATTTATACTTATTTTAACAGTGGAAAAGCATCCTGGTCAAATTCCAATTAAATAATTACATTTTGCCTACCTAAAATTTTCACTGCATTTTTAATTGGATAGGACACACTTCACTGCTTCTCCTAAATTGTTTAGTATTGCCATTCAGTATATAAATAGCTACCACTTTCTACCACAGAGACAGTACACTTGTCCATGCAGCCATCAATGGCAAATTAGAGTTCATCTCTGCTGGCTGCAACACTGGAACTCAGCAGACCCATGGCAGCCCGTGCTCCCATCACCCTGTTGCAAGCTGGTTTTACTTCCTCCTAGCAGCTTCTCTGAAAGATTTTATGTTTATCATTGATGCTGGCTGATTATGATACTGCTGGCTATGAACATGCAAATTTTCCTTGTCAACAGCCTCTTTTCTTGACTTTACCTCCTGAAATGCCCATCTAAGCCTCTTGTCAGACACTGCCCTCTGTAGGTTTATGCTACAGAGGAAGAAGGAATAACCCTGCACAGCATGTGCCCTCCCTGTCCCCAGTCCTACCTGCACTGCCTGCCAGGGGCAGCCTGTTTCCCAGTGGCCTCTTGATTACAGAGACCACAGTATGCTTCACATACATGGATTACAGAACACAGCAAATTACTCATCACCACTGTTGTGCCAGGCAAAATCCTGCAAACCCCGAATTTTGGTCAAATATATATTCAGCAAAGTATTCAGCACAACTCATTAATGGGGTCCAGAAAGCATTCAAGTAACTTGAAACACAAAGAAACTCTTCAAAACTTACTCCTATAACCTCACTGAATGAAGATAATGTGGAATTCACAATGCATTCTACATGTTATATTTGTAGCTGAAGATTCACTAGCACTAAGAACCTGCTCCTGAATCCACCCAACAGTTAACTTTATCTCTGGGAAACTTCAAAGTAGTAAAGTGAAGAATGGAACACAGAGTAGAATGGCTTTCTACAAGAGACTGATAGGGGGATGGACTCTTAAATTTTTCTCACTGCAAGCAGAGTTAATTAATGAGAGACACAAGGGTCACAGAAAGTTTTATATGTTACCAGATATAGCTTGAATCGTCACAAGTTTGGAGTCTAATGTCTAATGTTCAGCAGGGTAGGCATGATGCTAAAGCACAGCCAGAAGAAATCTCTGGCTAGAAATACACCCTGCAGCCCTGCCAGTGTCATGATATATTTATGCCAGAAGTGCAACTTCTTTGAACAAATGTATGAGCAGCAGTCATTATCTGCTAAACTGTTCCCCCTTAATCTCTCCAACAGCTGGATGCACGAAAACTGCAGATTTGCCCCCGCCTCCTCTCCACCCTCACCACAACTCTTTGCTGCAGTGTTCTCATGCATAACATGACAGGACTTGCTAAGCAAGCTGACTCTACTCTGCAAGTGCCATCTCCATTGAACTTGGAGCCTTTTGCATCTGTAGTTGCATCTCATTTCAGTATTTGATTTCACCTCAGCTGTTAATGCAGCTGATTGAAACTGATGGTGCACAACATGGCAGATGAAAATGTCTTGGGGAGAAGGGTCAGAGCTACACTGTGAAATTTCCACTCCTCTGTAATATGTGTCTCAGCAGTTTGGTGTGGAAAATACCTTGGCCAGACCAAGAGAATTTTCCAGAACATGTTTTCAAATGAGTTTGGTGTGGAAAATACCTTGGCCAGACCAAGAGAACTTTCCAGAACATGTTTTCAAATGAGAGAAAGGTTGTGTGCTTCCATTGCATGAAGAATCACCAAAATATTTTAATACTGCTTGCTATGCAGTATTAAACTTGGGGATGATGAATTAAAGCAACATGGAACACTGAATCAAAAGTTACAGTCAAGTAACTGCTCCATCTAAGTAATTAAATTCAGGGGCATCCAGTACCTGCACTCTTTGGATTCTGTGTTTCTTGGGATTCTTTCTGCACACACATACATGTCTATATATTTATGTGTGTGTGCACAAATTGAGCATTGCCCAACAAAAACCTTACTACCAATGAAGACATGAGTTCATAAAGCCCTTGTATGATCCAGCTGCTACAGAAGGCGATTACTGCAGACTCATTTTTTAAAAACTGCTGATTCTTGTACCAGGTTGGACTGAGCCCTGCCATTACAATCCAGGTGCTCTTCTGTTATCCATACACTATATATAACCAGACCCAGGTCACCATGTGCCCTGCCAGAAACGTGCTGACTGGCTAAGGGGGCATTGCAATTCAGGTAATTAATCCTATTCTAATGTAGGTTAAGCAGGTGTGAAGCCGAACTTATCCAGAGAGAAAGTAGAGGCATTCTTAGAATTACAGTATTTAACTGGTCTCAGCTGCCTTTAGGAAACTAGACCATCCTGTGTCTCTGACCCAGTCATACAGGTGGAGACCTGTCTGCTCTAAATCCAATCTAAGCAACTGGCTCCCTCCTTCCTCCTCCCATCCTGGATTTACAGTGTCAACATGTATAGCTGAGAAGGTGATCTTTTTTCCCCACCCAGAACAAAGTAAATATATTTTTGTTGGAGGCTTAGTTATGTATAGTTTAAAATGGCCTAAATAGTTACCATAAGAGGGCTATGTTGCTCTAAGTTTACTTTTGCATTCTCAGTGTCTGCTATGATCCCTTCAGAGGCCAATTTAAATGACATATAAAATTGATCATCTTATCTCCAACAAAGCCTTCAGGAATTTTAAAACTGAAAAAAACCACTCTTTGTTTGGATGTTCTTTAAACTGTGAATGTGGTTGAAAAAGTCTTTATTTTTCTAGAAGAGAGGAGTCCTGTAAATAGAGAAGTGCTACTTAGTGAAAATGAATGACAGGCTCAGTTTTGCTGCATTTACCTCTTCTGCAAATTCCTCACTTAAGGAATAATGCCAAGATTTGTTCCAACTTTCTTCCTGTCTTTCCGAGCAAGGCATCTTCCTGCCTTGCAGCCATACACTACTTGTAAGAAGCTGGCCATCCTTGAGGTATGAACTGTACAATTTGGGGAAGTTAGGGAAAGGACACCCCCTCAAAGACTATTTTTGAAGTTTCAGTTCTTTCATGTAGTGTGCTCTTAACAGTGGTCTTTTAATAAAGTTGAGCTAAATTATGGGGGGCAGCAATGGAATGATGGAATAGCCAGATTCCTGAAAATCTAATGTGCCCAGCTATCTTGGGTATGGCACTCCAGATGCTTGTTCCACTTTGCAAAAGGCCATTAGGCCATTATTATTGAAGCCTCACATCCAGCTTGCTTCCAAAAAAAAAAAAAAAAAAAGGAACGGAGATTACAGTAAAATTAAAAAGGTTAAGATACATTTAGACCTCTTACCCTCTGGTAATAAGATTAATTCCTTGTTGGCTTAGAAGAAGGAAAACTGCTACTGAGTCATCTGCAATTTACACAGAGCTAATCTAGTAAACCCGTCTGTCACACAAGAAGTGGGTACAAAGGTGAGTATTGTTGTCCCCTGAGTGGAAATACTTGCTTAAACCTCAATTCTGCACAGTGCTGCAGAGTCCTGAGGTGCTGAGTACACACAGGGGACAAAGGGAACTCTCAGCTCCCACTGATACACTGACTACTGATGGGGATTTATCCCTTCAGGGCCAGATCCTTGAACAACAGAGGCTGGCACAGCACATTTGACTTGTACACCCATGACAACTGATCTTACCGAAGGCTCCTGCTCTGTCTCTACAGATTAACTGAGCAAACTACCATCTGTATTTCTTTTTAATTTTTGCTCTAGTATCTGACCACGGAACAAGCCCAAACCATTTCCTGCAGTTTCAGTCTGCAAATCTGTACACTCCCCTCAAAAACAGCCAGATTTGCTAATGGAACAGAATAATAATTTTTCTTGTTCATTTCTCCTCTCCTTTATTCCATTGAGCAGTGCATTTAAACACCTGCAAATATGAAAGGGGGCATTTTCAGCCTGCTGGTACTTCAGTCATACAACATCTCTAACTCAGTCTACAACTCACCCAGAATAATACAACACTCTTGATTTTGCTGGAAGAATAATAACAAATGGCTGCTACATCTTTTTGTACTTTTGCATTTAAGACTCAGAAACTAGCCATTTTTGTTTACAGAAAGAAAATGAAAAGCACTGGCATTCATTACTGTTGATTTGCTCTCTTTTTATTAATCATTTCTTATTTTTAAAGGGCCACAGGAGTGAATAACATAATGCAATGGTAGGAAGATATTTACCAATTTAGCACCTCATTATAAAACTACTCAGAAACCTCTCTGTCTCTCGTTTAACATAATAATTATTAGTGGCAACAAAAGTGGGTCCCACACTTGCACCATGATTAGCAAGTGATGAATTTGGGTTGAATATATTGTATTTTGCTAAGTAAACCTTAAATATCCCAAATCCTCAGTCTAAAAAACATCTAATTTTAAGAAAATAATTTATACTCCTGTTTAAATGCATGTTTCCAAATTAACCAGTGATATTCTATAGAAAACGGCCTCTTTTATGCTTGAAGTCTCCAGCTGCCACACAATTTATATCTCTTTCCTCCCCTCTTTGTTTTTCAGCCATTTTCCCTGAATGTCAAAGTCAATTTAGTGCATTTCACTTTGCTGAATAAATCAGAGGCGAAATCCTTGCTAAAAGTGAAAATTTGATTTGCTAAAAGGAGCTTAGGGCAACTATTAATCAATATATCCAGAGTGTCAAAGCTAAGGCCATGATAGACATGCATTCATTTGGAGATTGGTTGAGGCAGATAAAGGGGGACACTGGGAAAAAAAAAGTGCAACAGCCAGACAGTGTAGTGTGAATGTTGGGGGCATGGGTGGAGGGAGAGGAGTGATTTAAAAAAAAAAAAAAAAAAAAAAAAAAAAGGCAACAGAACAAGAAAAACAGACAGTCACTCAGAAGGAAAAAAGCAAGTACTTGTATATGAATAAAAGGTGAACTTAATAGAGACAAAGTCACTGTTTAATTCTGATCTTGAGAGAAGAGGATTTTAAATAAGAGGGTTGTTTTTTCCTAAAAACCGCCACAATGTTCAAAGATAATAATTGAGCCAAGTTCTTTTATTACCTGTAAATTCCATTTTTTGACTTTATTATACTTTCGATGATGACTACTCTTAAACAAGCTTTTTCAACAATAGGTACAGATTTTGAAGTCATAACTAGCAAGAGTTTCAGCTGCCTTTTTGAGTTTTACTGCACATTTACTGTATATTCATGTAATAATTTGCAGGTGATGAGATGTTTGTATGTTTGAGATTTCCCCTCCCACTCAGTTAATTTAATGCAAGCAAAAAAATGCCAGAAGTGACTAACCTGGAAACTAAAGTGCTTTTTTTACCCCAGGATATCTATGTCTAGCATTATTAGAAACCTTCTCACCTCTCCAGTGCTGTCTCTCTCAGTTCTGAGCTGGAACAAGCAGACACACTGAGAATGTGTGCATCTCTAGTTGTACACAAAGCCTACTACTTTTTTGTACTGAAATTTGCTGAAATTTTGCCCCTGACTTCAGCAACAGATTCATCAAGAATAGCCCACCACTGTATTTCAGCTGGGAATGTTAAAATTATTTAAAAACTTAAACAGATCCTTTGGTTACTACCTTTTGCCACACTACAGACCCTTGTTTTGTTTTGAAAATGCTGGGAGACTTGTGGACATGTTTATTCATGCATTATCCTACCTCTTCCTCCTTGCCTTGCTAGATCACTTCAGCCTGTAATACTCAAAAAATGAAAAATTGAAAGCTGCCACCATTCCCAGCACTTCAAATACCAGGACAGATGAACTGCTGGCATTTTAGGCACACTGCTGTCCCATTCTCCTTAGAGAAACCTGAATCAAGATGGTGACCTAAACCCTGGCAGTGTTGGGTGGTCCATGCACACTAATGCTCAAAAATAAACCTGGCAGCCAATTGCTGATTTCCCAAACTGTACAATTCAGTGCCAGAGGTCAAAGAAGTAATTCGTTTTTGAGAAACCTCTTGGCTGAAATCTCTACCCTCAAGGCCCAGGGAATGGCCTGCCTTAGATCACATGTCACACTACTTGTGAGTTCAAGAACATTTCCCTCCCAGGAAAAGCAGGTCTGGTTTCTGTACTTAAAGCATGTTTGGAGAAGGAGTTAAAAGAAGGGCAAATACCAGGCTTTTGATAAAGTGTCCCAGTTAGCACTTTGAGAAAGGGCAGGATTCCCCAGGAGGCTCAAGTTATTATTCCTGCCAACCTCTTAGCACCTCACAACTCATCCTCCATTCCATGTCACACGAGCAGTGAACACCACATTTACATGCCCAGCACCCTGTGATGGGTGCTCTCAGAAGCTGCAGGGCTGTGTCTGAAATGGCCCTAAATCCAGCTAGCAGCACAAGGGACTAGGGAAGGCTGAACACAATAAAACGAGTTTTCCAGCAGCAGGCAGCACGGTACAGACAGACAGACAGACTTGTCCTCCCTGCAGAGCTGACATTCTCTAGGCTGCCCAACAAAAATCCACTCAAGTGATTGTGGTCAACTTTCTTCTGTACTTTTATCTACATGGGGTGGTATTTCTGAAGCACAGGGTGAGAAAAGGGCATTTTAGGAACAACAACTCTGTAGCAAATCATGTTCTCGTTCAGTATGAGAATGTCAAACTACATCCCTGAGAGCTCCTGGAACAACAAAGTTTCATAAAACATCAAAACTATAATATTCAAAACATCCTTGTATTTGTTACATCAAAATCATGCCTTTTTTTTTTTTTTTTTTTTTTTTAATATGCTAGCACCAGTGGCAGTATCAATTTCTAACTATTCCATTCCTTGAACACTGTTACTGTTAACAACACAGGGACAAAACAATATTTTTGTTGTTTGCTAACAACAAAAACAGGGACAACAGCTGAAGACAAGCAGGCTTATTTTACTAAATAATGTAACTAGTTATTTTTGATGTATTAGTCTGATTTACGGTTTCCAAATAAATTTTTCATCTTAAGTGCAAAAAGTTGATTTCTATGGTCTAGTTAATGTTTTTTCATGCATGCAAATTTTGTAGAGAACATTTTGTCTCTAGCCTCCTGTTACTCACATTTTTAAGAGCTTAATGCTTGCTACCTCCACTTAATATGAAATCATATTGCACATTTTGGTGAATGCCAATGAGAGAGTGACAAAAATTGTGCCGAAATGACGAGTACTGTGAATAGGTATCAGCAGAAAGCCACCCTATACAGAGAAAGTTTAATTAATATAATGCAACCTATGAAATGGAAACTCCCCAAAATACAATGGGAAGGGTAGGAAACTCAACTACCAGAAAATATTGAATTAAGGAAGGTTTCCTTATTTAAAATAAATAGAACAGAACAGAACAGAACAGAACAGAATAAAATAAAATAAAATAAAATAAAATAAAATAAAATAAAATAAAATAAAATAAAATAAAATAAAATAAAATAAAATAAAATAAAATAAAATAAAATAAAATAAAATAAAATAAAATAAAATAAAATAAAATCAGTCTTGCAGAGGCTTCCTAATATATTTACAGTTTATTTGGGTCAGTTAATAGGAGTTTTGTCTCATCAGGCAGAAGATGAAGCAGCATCAGCCTCTCTCCCTAAGCACCTTCAGTATTTTACTAACGAAGTTACAGTACATCAGAATATTTTAATCTGACACAAAGAACAACAATAGATCTGACTGCTGGCCTGATAATCTTCTTATCACACCCTGTGAAACCTAGCTCTAATATTTGACTGAGCCTCCATTACTCGGCAACACATTCTAAAAAGGCCAACAATGGAGAGAGAATGAAGTGGAGTGTGGAAGTACCTCCATATCTACATAAAAGAGATTAGAGGCGACAGCGTTCCATTTTACAGCTCAATCATATTGTGTTAGCATGCGCTTATCCGAGCGCGGATGAAATTGAAAGAGAAATAAAAAAGAGTCAGGCAGATAGGAACCATAAAAGCGAGGCATGAGCAATTTCCAAGGATATAAAAGGATGCTAATGGCGGGGCCCTGTCATTCTTAAAAAGGGCTATTAGGGCACCATCATCTGTTCTTGTGCCCTTACGCCTCTCTAACTAAAGTCAAGCATTTCCTAATGCCATTGTGATCTTTCTCTTCTTCAGATAAGACATGGTCATGTTTCATAACAACACACTTTCCATTTATTTGATTTATAAATGCAAGGAGACTAATTCTATTTACTGATAAAGGCTTTCCATATATATTTTTCTCTCAATATTTCCTTTTGTAGATGGTATAGACTTTTTGTTCAATAAAAGCCACTATTGAAATATTTCCAATACCACAAAAATACTAATGATTTTATGAAAGGACTTGAACTTTGTATAATTTGAAAACATTTTTTAGTCTATGACTGAAATGGGAAATGGTTGGCCAAGGCAGAATAAATATTGCATTGTTACCTTTTTGTAGATAATCCTATTAAAAGACTTTTTTTCAGAAGAGCAAAAACATGCTTCGGTTTCCTCCACAAAGACAAATTTTACAATGCAATGCTTTAGAGTTGAGATCTTTATTAGTTATTAAGCACCTGATATATAAGGGCCTTTAATTACACTCAACCTTAAGAAATCACGATAGTAAAGAAAGATTTGCTGATTGCTGCTTTGCTGTGCTAGGCACAAATTCACTACTGGTATAATTAATCGACTCAACAAGATTTACACCAAGGGTTTACTTAGTCTGCCAAGCTATAGTGAACTTTTATGCAATTTGCACCCCTTTCCTAATTTATCCTTTTCCCCATCCTGTTATGCTTCTGCCTACAGTAACATTTGTTAGCTTTGTAAGCATCAATCCATGCTCTTCCAGAAGTTGTTTTGCTCCAGACATTAGCTGAGAGTAGGCACTCCAAGTTCAGCCACACTCCAACATTCAAAATCAAGCTACAAAAGCTCAACGTGTTTGCCCTTTAGCATGTCCAGCCCCTTTACATTTTGATTTTTGTGATCAAATGGCAGACAACAAGCACAGATTTTATCACTGTCCTCTTTACCTGAAGGCTTATAAAAATATTGTCTGTATTTCCTGGGGTTTTTAAAAATTCTCATTTGTAAATTAAATCACGTAAGTACGCTTACCTAGGGTGGCTTGAGCTTACTTTGTACTAAAATGCTGTCTTGTGGCAGGTGAGTTCCTCGAGTGGCTCAGATTTTAAACTTTCAGGGCCAGTTTATGGCATCCAGTACCTTTTCCACACTAACCAAAGTCATCATTTTAAAGGCTGCTCGGTCTGCTCTTCCCATCCCTCCAGCCAAATCCAAGCTACACAGCATATTCACAAATCAGACTGACAAAAGTTCCCCTGAAACTGCTATGGAGCATGACTGACTTCTTTGAGAGCTACTCTGTTTTGGTTAAGGTGGTCTAGGTATCTTCCAAAGATGAAACTCAAGCTCACCTACTTAACTCATTTTGACTTAATTTGGGGTGCTTTATTAGCAAGCAGTGTAAGACAAAGTAGCTCCTATAATATAGAGTGATGTTTAAATTAGTTTACAATTTGCTTGGGCTCATCTAGAACTGCTCTGAACAAAGCCATTCAGAAATGTCAGCTGTGTTCCTAACCACTGTAACAAATTGTTGCCTGAACGCTGCACACCTAATGACTTCAAATTAGCTGCACTGCGATATTGCCTGACAGTTCGTTACGACTGTTAGCAACATAGCCGGCGTATCATGACCAATAAATTGGTTTCACTGTGGGCTGGGAAAGGGACTTCCATCAATTTGATTAAAGAAATTACTGTAGCATTCAAAGCATAAAGACAAACTAGTTTAAGGAGACAGAAATAAGTTAACTGTACCAGAAAAACATTGCTTGTGATACAAGAGCTTGTTTATACACCGCTTGTGGCACAGAGAATGACTAAATTTCAACAGACTATTTTAGAGTCTGTAGGCTGTTCTCTTTCCTCTGAAGTAAAAAAAAAAAAAAAAAAAAAACACTTCATAAAGGTACAAATTATTATTATTCTTTGATTGTGTTTATATATATATATTGTGTTTATATTTATCCAAGATGACACAGAAGAACTGGTTCAAAGAAGGGAAAAAACAAACAGCAATAATATTTCTATGCGATTTCTTTTTAAAGTAGAAATAAAATATCCTTAACTCTGATAAACAAACAACTGGCTGGATTATTTATTCCACTATTAAGGTGTCCCAAAATATCATCTAAAATGAGAATGACGTATTACTCAGAGGAATTAAAGGTTATCCACTCTCATGCTTAATAAGGCTCCACTATCAAAATTAGAAAACTAATGAGCTGATGAAAACACACCAACATGCTCACTTCTCTACTGGACAAGAAAAATACCTTAAGAAACAAGAGAAAAAGCTGACCTTCTTTTGTGTGACTTTACCCTTTGTGAAAGGTGATAGACTGAGAACCCTGGAGACTTCTGTAAGTTTGTCTGCTAGCTCATAGAGCAAGAACAAACACCTCAGCATTGGGGAGGGGCAAAAATACACCTGAAATGTTATCTGAAGGAATTGCTCATCTTGTGAGAAACTGCTTTTGATGATCCCCATTTTTCTTGCTAATAAGATTGCCAGCCAGCTTTTATAATATCACTGCATTTATGTGATGCAGACTGCAGTCTACTCCATGCAGACCAAGGAAATACTAAGTTGTGAAAGGAGACTTTTTGGGTCAATTCAGTTCTTTGTACTGAATTGCTGGTACAATTCAGCTCTCACACTAGATCAGTCAATGTAGAGAACAATTCCTCCGTGTCTTGCCAAAATATAACTGAAGTTTTCACCCCCTGTGGTCAGTAGTGCTGCATTTACTAACAGAGCAGACAGACTTACATTCTGCTGAATCAGATCACTACTTGCATGACCCTTTATGCCAGGCTAATGCTCTAGATAGCAAGGGAAGTTAATCCTAATAAAAGTAATACATGAAATAAAAATAAGTCTCTAAGCAGCATGTGAAACTTATTAACATGGTAACACTCGCAGCAACAACAGTATTACTTCCAAGGTAAGATACATGATCATTTAAACTGCGTTCTGTGGGAATATTCTGAAGCCTTAGGAAAATTGTATGCATTGTAGAGAGAGAAAAAAATAGCATTTTTTACCAGCACTGAATAACTCATGTAATAATTTCTGTACGTTATCTATTTGCAATAAATACTGTATGTACCTGGAATATGCTTAGCCCATCCAATGATCACCACCAGTTCTCTGTCTGCCAGGTCACAAAGAGTGGTAAGTGCTTTGATGTCACTGTCTGGAACAGTGGGGTCAGGCATAGCATAGATCTTCTCTGGTTCAGCCACCAGCAAATGGGAGACAATCTTGTTATCTGTAAAAATGGTCCAGAACATTACAAGATCACCAGTAGCATCATTCTACACTTCAAACAGATGGCTCAGATTTCAAAGTGCACAAAAATTTGTCTTAAGACAATGAACCTAATTACACCTTATTGTAACTTCATGACCTCCTGTGAGTGGTTACAGCACAAACAAATCTGGTCCATTAACAGTGTTTATCAAGCCAGACATGTATGTTCTTAAGATAATAAATTCAATACAACACAGAAATACATGATCCTCTTTTATTACTGGAGTACAAACTTTATAGGAAAAAATTAATGCACTACAGTGTATTTTGTACTGTCCAAACAGAAAAGTTTTGCCTTCATCTAATTACCTGCAACTCACCCTACCCTTTAAAGGCAAGGGTATTTTTGAGTGAGTAAATATCACATGCAATTAGTCAATCACTAAAATCTGTAACTTCTGTCAGCAACCCCAACTACCATTCTTTACATACAAATCCAGACTAATGATCTCCTTCTCATTTCTAAAAGGAAAAACACTGAAATCAAAGAGAATAAAGAGTGTAAAACTAAGTATAAAAGTATGCTAACTTTACCTCAGAAAACTGGTTTTGTGCAAAGAATGATACTTTATCATAGTCACACACTGCTTATTTTTATCTATACAGCATTTTCATTCATGTGTTAAATATTTACTTTTTCATCCAGTTGACTTGTGACATCTATTTGGAATAATCAATTAAGATATATGGAAAAATGCAGAGAGGAAAACAAGAAAAGAGCCCATAAGATTTACAATACAGTGTTGCTATTCTGTAAGTAGAATAAACATAATATGAACAATATATCCAGGTGAAGGCACAATGGAAATATTTTATCTCTATACACAAGCCTGATTTATTACTCTGAGAAGACAGAACTGAAAAATTGGAAAAGGACAAATTCATTAAGCCTCTTAATACAGGGTACATTACTATACTTCCCAATATATTTACATTTCCCTTTTCCTGGTAGGTACATCTTTTGACCTCAAATACATCACCAGAATATGAAGCCCAAACGGGACCTTTTAGTGATTTTACATGAATCTGTTCCCTTTGGTGATATAAAACATTGTAAGGCTTGATATAAATAGGATCCCACTGTGAGAAAACACCAAATATTTTCTGAGTGCAGAGAATGCTGCCAGAATTAATATAATTTTCCCCATCTGCATGTAGACCAAGTCACAGGACAGACCACATTGCTCTCCTGCAGTGGAAGCTGACTGGGATGTGACTAGCCCAACAGTGACAGTGAGAATCCCTACTAGTCCATGACATATTTCCATAAGGTGCTCACTTGATTCAGATTTCTGATACTTTACTGCTCTATAATGACACAGACTCCTTGATTCTGGTCTACCATCTCTACAATTTTTGCCTTATTCCAAATTTGGGTGTCAGAAGTTGTGATATATGTTAGTCCTTCATATAATAAGTGCAAGAGCCAACTGGAAACCATCATATCAAGCATGTTTTATTGCAAGGGGACATATTCATGCTTTATATGAACTATAGGAACTATGCAAACTGATGCAATTTTTGATCTCAATAGTCAACCGATTATCAAACTGATTAATGAGGAATTCTATTCTTATTTACAAATGACAGATGGGAGTTTTAACTTATATTGGCAAACAGCCTTTGCACATTTTTTTAAACAGTCTCTTCAGAACCTGTTCAATCTCACACAGCAAACATGTAAGTGAGAAAAGATAACATTAATTCTTTCCAAATTCCAGTATTTTGAATTGATTAGGAAAATAGCATAAATTAATTAAGAGTTTCTTAACATCCAAACATATGCAGCCGAGGACTTCTACTTTTTGAGTTTTTAAACCATGATAAATGAATGAAGAAGCACTTTCATCCCCAAGTTCTGGGTTTTTTTCCCCTGCAGCAGAAGAAATGGCCAAAGAACCACTTTCATTCGTGTATGAGGCTCCTCACTAATGGCATTCCACTGATGATTTAGGAATATTGTGTGTTTCGATTTGCAAAATCCTGAAAATCTTTTTTATTCTTTTACAGACAATAAAACCTATGGGCAGACCATAAAATTCTATGGTGAAGCTGGAAAATACAATGGAGATCAGAAGTAGGTGTAGGAAAGATCCTCCAAACACCTGCTCTTTCCTTACAGGGGGGAAAAGCTACATGGATTGGCACATGCATTAGCATAGAACATAGGAAAATTCTGAATGTACTCAGAAAACTCCATCACTCAGGAAATTGAATAGCCATGAGCATTGTTTCTAGGTAAATCTTATTTAATGTTTCCCTAATTAGAATCAATAGAACCCAATTTTCATTCCTGTGCCTTTGTCATGCACAAACTATCAGTCAGGGTCCAGAAAATCTCCCAGGCTACTTCCACACAAAACCGATTCAACCGTTTCAAGTCTGGACACTTATCTGCCCAGATTTGAAAATTAAGTTTTAAAAATGTTTATTACAAAATTGTTTGTACTTGGACAAGCTAAGGAAAATGGAGGGAGGCACTCAGATAATGAGTAATGATTTATGAGGAGGTTAGTTTATCTCAGACAACTGGAGCTTACAGAAATCGGTGTAGTTATCGTCTCACAGGTAATGTAATGCCCCACGTTGCAATAATCTTGGATTTACACAGAGATTCTTGTATTTCAGTACAACTGCATTAACCTCTTAAGGTTCATATTTTAAGGGCTTGGGGCTTTTGGGTTGGATTTTTTTTTTTTTTTTTTTTTGGTCTGTTTGGTCTTGGCTTTTTTGGTATGTTAGTCTATCAACATTTCTACTCAATGAGAATATCAAGTAAATGAAAAACTGACAATCTGTGCACCCAGGAAAACTAAACCTCTAATGAAATTAAGCATTAGAGTTTATTAAATTTTATTGTATTATCAGAAAGTTTTTATTATAATGTGCAAAATCTGCTTAGTGCAGCCCTAGATTGTATTTACAGAACAGTGGGACAGCTTATGGAGGCTGAGTAGAAGATGCCAGATTGGACAATTGAAGGAATATAATCAGCATAATGTTTTTTGGAAAGGCAAAAGGAAACTATGCCATATGTTCACTTAAGCCTTAATTTTATGTAAAACTGGCTGTTTTTTCTTTGACACAGCTAAAATGCCCTTTCACTTACAGTTCAAAGACTGTTTATTTGCTCTCCAGATCCCCATATGCTCAAACTTATTGTACACAGCACTGTCCCCTACTGGGGAACAGCATCAGAAACAGATTCCATTTTCCACCCAGCCAGGTATTTTCAAGGGGCTAAGGCTGACATGTGTGTTGTCAGAGGCTTAGGAGCAGAGGCAAATGGGAGACAAGAAGGAATTTGTCCTCCTTATTTCACTGGTTTATTTATTCATGTTAAGAGCAAATTAACCTCCTCAGCAGGAGCAACTGGTCATGTGTATTCCCACTTGAATTTGGAAGAGTTTACAACACTTGATACAGAGCCTGTGTGTCTTTGCAGGGTAATATACCAGCCTCTTGCACTACAGCTATAATGCTATTAAATTTACTTCATGGAATTAGTACAGTCACTGCTTGAGTTTATATAAGCTGCAAAGCAAAACCCCTAACTATTTTTAGTTAATCGCAAAGAGGATGGAACTTGTATTTTAGCAGTGAGATGATCATCTCTTTCTCTCTTAATTTCAGCCTGGTGAGATACAATCAGGGACGTTATTAAAACATAACAAAACAAAGAAAAAAAAAAATCCATGAGGGTACTAGAGCCTAAACTACCACTTTCTGCTTTGTTATTAGTGTGGCATATTGCTGTTTTAATCTAATGCTAGGTAGCGTATTAATCTATAGGTATAAATTAATGAGGCTCTTAATGTATTTTCATTGGGAGGTTGAGCAGTCAAACTCATTTAGTTAGTGAAAACTACAAAAATCACTTTCTTGTGAAAGCTGAAAGTAGAAGCTTCAACGAGCTAATGATCACAGTATGAACCATTTTATGTACCACTGAAAATAAAGACAACCTGTAAATGTAAAATTTGCACTGCATAAACCATGCTTTTATACACTTCCACCTGTAAAACACTCTTTGTTCAACTCCACTTGAGAAAGATGAGCATATTTAAAGCAAAACCTGTTAACAGCCAAATCTATATCATTTTCATAGTAATATTTTCTGACCAAACCCTTGTTCAACTCAGAAGAAGCTTAGCAAGCAGGGCTGGCAGTCAATAGCCTGTCTTGTGAGACAAATGCTGTGCATGTGGTGTACTCACATGGCTTTTTTGCTGGCTGAACTAGCTGAGGGTTCAGGTATGGGCTGTTCTCTGCATCTATTCTGCGCTTGTACTTCTGGCGACCTCCACGTACTCGGTCTAGGCGCACACCTACATTGGGAAACACAAGCAAACATGTAATTAAATACATTATGAGCATGCCTTTTAGGTAACAATCTTCTATTTCCTGCCTTCCAATATTTATATTAAAAGCATGTTCATTTCAAAAGATTAATTTTAGAAAGCATGGGAAATCAGCATTACAAGTATTTGCAAGCAGTTTGGAGTTCCACACATGCAAGACTAAGTATACAACATAATTTCCTGTTCATTTAAAACCATTCATTCATTTTTACATATTATTAAAAACAGCTAGCAAGTTTAGTTTCCATTTGAAAGAGCCTAATCTTAAGTCATCTTTGCCAGAAGCAGAATTTCAAAGCTGTAATAAACACCATGGATATAGAAGCATAACATTATGAGCAGAGAAGTACAGAGGACTTTGGAAACAATGAGTTCTGTATACAGTTTAGATAGTAAAAACCAAATTAAGATGGATTAACATGACCAGAGGATATCCCTAGTAAAATAAGAATATATATATGTGGCTTAAAGATTGAAATTGTTTGTGAGGATTTGAAAGAAATTGTAGAGTTGTGCATTTAGGTGTCATCAATGATGAATTAACATTCGTGTTCTACCTCCACACTGCTCATTCCTTCAATACAGCATTCTGCTGCCTGGTTTGTATGGATATATAGGATTTTACCTTCCTGAAACAAGCTATAGCTGCTCTCACGGACAAAAATGAAACAAGGTGAAAGGCTGCAAAGACAGTAGGTCTTACAAAACAAGGAAATATTTTTATTTCTTTCACCCAGGCAGGTTTCCAGACAACCCGGATGAATGTGACTAAAACCAAGCAGTAACACAACACGGAAGTTGAAGAACTTGGCACATATGCAGGACAACAGGACATGTAATACCAAGTGCAAAATCTGTCCCTGATGACATGGATTTAACACAAGAATGGAAGGACACACGAAGTATCAATGGCCCCTGTGAGCAATGTAATAAAGTGCAACTCACTTTCTCACTTTTCATTTACTATTTTAGCTCTCCTCCCCCTATGTATATTTTCTATTGCTATTATTATGTTCCAGCCTTCAACTTCCCATCCCTCTGATCTGTCACACACAAAATACCTCAAGAACTGGCTTCTGGACAGCAGGGGAAGCCACCACCAAAGAAGTTACAGTTTATGTGCACAGCAAGAAGAAAACAGCACAGAGTTTATGTGCTGCCTCTGAACTTGCACTGGTAGCATAGACTAGTTACCAGGAAACATCTGTCAGTCCTCTTGCCTTCTCGAAAACCAAAAAGGATTGACTGGGTTTTGGTAAAGGAAAACTGTTTTGCCAACTAGCCAGAAATCCAAGGCCAACTATTGTTGGGGGGGATTTTGTTTCTTTTTTGCTTATATTTCCTGGGGTACTAACACAGAAAGGAGATGCTTGCTTTAATGACACAACCAACATCTGCAACTATAATTCAGTGAGTTGTATACAACAGTGCTCAATAGCTTTTGCTGATCAGGAAAGCACACAATGATCAACTCTACTTAACAGTGAAATTTCAGCTGGTTTACTGCAGAAGACTGTGTATGTCAGTCCATCAAATCCAAGAAGTACATTTCTTATTGTGTCTCCAGTTGCATTTATGAGGATCACATGACTTAAATAGTAACACAAATGAACAACATACCCCAAGAGGTCAGCACAAAATTATGAATAAAATCTTATTTATGGTAGTTACTGATGTAACTTGTCATGAATTTGTGGTCCAAGCTATTTGATAAATTTTTTACTGATTTAACCAACAGAGCATGGCTAGTTTTTATTTTTTTAAAGTTATACTTAGAAATGCATAAACTACAAGACCAGTTGAAAAACTGATAGCTCAAACTTTTTCAGAACAAATGGTAACTCACTATTCTTCACACTTGAATTGGGAGTTTGAGCTACACCTGAAGCAAATGACATCCAGGACAATAAATTGTCATAAAAACAAACAGCAAAAGACCAAAGTTTGATAGTTGAATATTCAGAAATAGGCAGAGGATTAGAACAAGCCACATGCAATATTAGTGGGATTATGAAAAAGACTGCCCAGCATTTGAAGAAAAATAGATAGAAAATGATTTCTGCATAATTCAGATGCCATCCTTCTTTCTGCTTGGGAACAGATTTCATAGTGATAAAAGATGGATAGCATCAGACAGAAGTATGTTTAATCAAAAAGTAATGGAACTGAAGCTTAAATTAAAACAGTATAAATCTACCATGATGAACAATTTCTTTTTCCTCCTTTGCATTAGATGGGATACACATTCAAGCCATTCACATACTCAATGCAAGGAAATATAGAAAAATGTCACAATAGCAAAATTTCACTTAGATCCAAGTCCTTACCTAATATACATCACTATATCTGTACATAAAACTTTCTTTTTAACCCTAACTCCTAGATAACTGGGGAGCAATTGTATTGCACAGTTTAAAATTATCTAAGTCTATAATAGAACTAATTCAAATTTTAATGTGAAAACAGTTTTGATATCATAACGTAACACCAATAGACTATAAATCAGAACTTTATAACCATTCCATGAAAACTGATGGAGTTTACCATAATTTTGGCTCCTAATAATTCCTTTATCTGTATTTTCTGTATCTATATCTATAAGAAAGTAAATACTCTGGATTTAATTTATGGTAATCTAACACACCCTAAGAGGTATTTTACTTCCCAAGCATCTTTATAGAAGTTAACACAGTGCAAGACACATGCATATTCCTCTGTAACTCCTATAGCTTGTATGAGAGAATTCATTACATAAAGGTTTATTTATCAAAACAGTAGCACTCAAGACATTAGCAACTGATGCCTCCTTTGTTAGAATAACAGAGGGAGGAAATAAAAAATATTTTGTCCACAACAATCCTCATTTGGGGCAGGAGGAGCTTTATATCAATCACAGACGTAACTGTTGGAATTCCACACAGTCTGTATTCAGATTATTAAGGAGGATATTATATCATCTGGAGAAATTAAGTAGACCTCTGCTTCAGCTCTGCTGTGCATTGTGGCTTCAAAAAATCTTCAGCATCTCAGTTCACTCACCCAATCAGTCCTCAACCATGAAGTGAAAAGACACCCACTCCAACTATAAAAAATTATGTAATATCTCCCAATGAACTGCACTGTACATATTATAATTGCAGATCTTCAGAGTCAAAACATCCATTCATGTCACTGAACACAGCTCCACCACAGACAAGAAGTTAAGTCTTCACATTTCCTAATGCTCATTTGAAAAACCATCAATAGAGAAACAACACTAAGAGCCCTAATGGGAAAAGCAAGGATGACCACAGGGTAGAAATAGGAAGAACAGGCTTGCCATCAGTTAAGAGAGCAGTTTCAGTGTTAAAGTGCAACATGCTCACTTTACATCTCAGGACAAGCACAACTCATGAACTCATTTGTTCAGGAGTGATGGGCAGTCAGAGATTTAGACATGACTTACAAATCTCAGAAAATGAGGGTTGGGCTGTAGAGCTGTCATAGAGGGAGAGATGGAAATGAAATCAATGCAATAGCTACTTTTTAAAAGTGCGTGCAATTACACGCACTGAGACAACGTAAGAAATTCTCCAGCTACTCTTGAGGGAATAAATACTTTTATGAAGTCACTACATAAGCTTTTAGCAAAAAAAGTTTACCTCCTGGCTCCTTACATAAACTCTGCATGATTTCTATCACATGCTACACAACACAAAACACAGGCCACTTACTCTACACTAAATATGCCCACATAGCCTTGCCCAGAAACAACTGAAGGCCACAGCAGATGTGCCACATGAGCTGCCCACCAGGTTATTAAATCTAAACAACTCAGGCAAACCTGATCTCGTTTTCTCTGTTTTTCCTTATCTGTTTCTCCCTTGTCAATAAATGTAAATTATTATTCCTATTCTGTGGTCCTTTTCTCACACTGCCTTGAAGGCCTCATGCAGGACACACAGCTGCTGTGATGATGCTACATAGCCAAAAGGATTGCACATACCCAAATATATTATTGATTTTGCAATTCAGGTCCTCAGTATGAAAATACTATTTAACCATGTTATCTCATTTTCTATACAGATCCAAGGCATATTAAAAGTGCAGTATTTATTCATTTTATCATCCACCACTATTTACTCCTCTATCATCCATCTCTATTCTTCTTCTCCATCCCCTCCTTCTTACCTTGGCTACAAGCTTCCAGTGTTCATTTGTTCACTTGACCCATAAACATTGCTGTCCTTCAGAGCGCTATACCCACAAGAAATTCTCAATTTACAGTGGAAAGCATTAACCCAATCCTTCAAATCAGGTCCTACCAACACCAGGACTGCCTGGAAGAAATTGTTCACTACCTTTAATTGAGGAGCTTCTTCTTTTGGAAAAAAAAAAAAAATATAATTTACCTAATTAATAAACAACAGTTTTGAAATCAGACTCAGATGTGCAATTTTTGACTTCCTTCAAGAATTCAATATTCTGCTGCCTTCCTGTTCCCCATACATAATTGTCTCATGGCAAGCTGGCATATTCTACATTAACACCACTCTGCCAAGCTCCACCTCTAACACAGCATCTGATATGTATGAAAAATATTCCAATCTCATTTTTTGAGATATATAACTGGCTAACAGTCCATTTTCTACAGATGTCTGCAAGATTGCCAGCACTGTCTTCAAGAGTGAGACAGGTAAAAATGAATATCCAAATAACTTCATCTTGCCAAGCTCTAGAAGAACATCAGTAGCAGAGGTAGAAAATCTCAGATTAAAAGCAAAACTGGAAAGCACAAAAATTCTTTCAATGGCAGGCTCCAAGGTGGCTCTCCTTTGGGACAATGTCTTAATAGAGTGTTCCAGTTCACTTGAACATACTGTGATTATTTCTAAGATTGCTGAGTAAACTTCAGTGAGTATTATAAACTGTTTTGCTTTTATTTACATAAAACAGAAAAACTAGTTGTTTTTTCCACTATGAACACAGACAGAATGTATTGAGACTTAATGCACGCTCATCCAGATACTCTTTAGACACTTCAGCAACCTCTATAATTTAGGGTTACAGTCCAGTGCATTAACCCTGCAGTCTGAAAGATATGCAGTGGAAAAAGTACTTGAAACCATGAAAGACCTCTCTCAATACAGTAGAAACATGCAGAAAAGTAACACAGCTGAAGAAATAAAATAGTACAAGCCATCATTTTTTTCTGGATCTGAGTACTTGTTCTATGTGCTGAATTACAAAAATGCCAAAGGGCTTCTGCAATCAGCTTACAAAGTATTTGGAGTATTTACCTTAGGCAGGTAAAAATTCAGCTAGAGATGTAAAATGTGTGTCTACTACAAAGGTAGTATTTTGAAAACAGAGCCTTAATTCATGAAAGAAGATATAAGCTATGACTCACACTAAAGTTTCCCTGATATGTGGCTGAATTAACAATTACCAGGGGCAGGCTTTAGTGTTTTGTCTTCCTTTAGCTATCTCCACAATTAAAGACATTATTTAGAGCAGCACAGGAAGTCTAAAAATCATCCTCCTACTTTACATTCAGTTAGTACCAAAAAGTATTTGTTAATGTGGGATAAAATTGGCTGTTGTCAAGAGGTGCCTATAAAGCAATTAATTCATGAATTGACCCATGTAATTAACTGAAAAACAAAACAGTGTTTATTACTTTAATATCTAACTTGATCTGTGACTAGAAGTTTAATTTAGCTGTTTCTCTGCAACGATTTGTGAAAAACAATTTATTATTAAAAAAACCCCAAATAATTGGGCTAATTAAAATACTTAGTGAATTGTTCCAGGTTGAAAAATCAAAAGAGAAAAATATTGCTTTTGAAAAACAAGCGCTTCAAACCAATACTTCAGATTTTGCTAATGTTTAATAGAAAACAAAGTTTCTAGGCAACCAAATTTAAGTAGTATTTTGGAAATTGCATTTTTGTCCTGGGAGGAGGGGATGAGAAGGCTGGATTTTTGCAAAGGAACTGATAAACATATCTCTTAGGTCAAGGCCCAGTGGTTTGTTTTTTTCAGTTTGACAAAAGGACTGGTAAATGCATTACTTACACAGCTCAGTACTCAACCTCTCTTGAAAGGAACATTAACTTTGCATGAACTAATCATCTACATGCTGAAATTTTGTGCACTGTCATTTATGCATTAAACCACAAAAGAACGTGAATAAAATCCCCTTAGTTTTCCCATGTAAATGAGACTTCATGTAAATAAATTCTATTACTTCTTAGCCCAAGTGATTTCCCTTGAAGAATGGTCCATAAACAAAGATGTTCACATGAAGAAAATGTGGCATAAAATGTTTAAGAATCCTATTGTTCCTTTACATTTTTAAATGGCTCCATATGTATCCTAATCTGTGACACTCACAAATACAAATTAGGTCACGCGCAACAGGTGACAAGTTTTAATTGAATGTCTTCTGTCTGCAATTCTGACAAAAGGTGAATGGAAATAAATGAGTCTGGCAAGACAGCCCTGAGCCTTACAATACCCAATACCTCATTATTTTTAAACAGCTATCTATAAACTGATGCTGACAAGCCTTGAACCTTTTATTTCTGTTCAAGAAGAGGTGAATGTGCAGAAAGAAAGAAGAAAATTAAAAAAAAAAAAAAAAAAGAAAAACATGACAGCTACACTGTTGCATTAAACATGCAACACCCATTATCCAATGATTAGCTCTCAAATATTACAAAAGAATATCTTTTACACTTCACAGAAGAACTTTAAAAAAAATCTGTTGCTTTTTTGGAAGAGCTAAGTACAGTGATAACACTCTATGCACTCAATTACTAGTGCCCAATTTTGATCCTTTCTGAGTTTTATACTACCAGATTTTCAATGGAATTATGCTAGACTCAAGGTGATTTTAGAAGAGACTGAAACTAGCCCAGTAAACACAGGTTAAACAGCTTCCACTTCTTTTCCTTCCCTTTTCCAAAGTGAGGAAGAACCTGTGTTGCAGCAAAATGTGCATATTTGTAAACTGCAAGGAAAAGGAATGCAGAACTAATGCTGAATATACATAAAGCCCTGGTGTTTCTGAAATGAAGGAGCTACCATTACATAAGACTTCTCTCCCCATCACCTGGATTACTAATATACTAATTACTAGGAAGCAGTGTAAAATACTGCAACAGCTTTTATGAATAACACAGAAAATACTGTTGCTAATTGCACCATTAAATTTCATGTCAATGTGCTTATATATCATAACCATATTATATGAGAGTATATGCCTTATTTTTTTAATTATGCATACAATGTCCTGGGACAAGGTATAAGAATAAATAAAGGCAATCTATCACTAACTAAATACCACAGTTCTAAGCTTAATTTATTTAAATATAATTACAGAAGATGCTATCTTGTTTCAGAGTTCAAATTACAACCAATTTAATGAAGTGGAGCTTGCTGGGCTGTAAAGTCGTTACTGCATCAATACACTTGTAACCATTACTTTAAAGGTGACAAGCCCAGACCGGGAAAGGCAGCTTGGCTGATGATCCAAGCAGAGGGCACAGAATGCCAGGAGACAGAAAGG
The DNA here is from genome assembly GCA_030060385.1 of Muscicapa striata striata. Lineage (NCBI taxonomy): Eukaryota > Metazoa > Chordata > Aves > Passeriformes > Muscicapidae > Muscicapa > Muscicapa striata. The sequence goes on along the minus strand of JAREIS010000027.1, from coordinate 1,765,048 downwards.
TCAAAAAGTAAGTTTGAGCAAGGCCATGCCAATGCCTGAAGGTCAAAAGCAGGCCCTTATTCTAGATCACACCACTAGAGCTTATAAAGAATTCAGGAGCTATGCTGGTGACAACTCTAATAGAAAAGAAGTCTAACTGAAGTTCTGGACCATTTGCTGGCAACTCTCAAGAGAGAAGGGAAGATTGAAATGAAATGCGTTACAATAATCGGACTGTGAAGTACCAGCAGCATGAACAAGACCTCAATACCCTTTTCAGATACAATAATGTGCACTTGCACAATATTTCAGTTAGCAACTTGGAGGATGTGGGATTCTGGAATTAATCTGTGATCCAGAAGTCACAGGAATGTTCTAAATAGCCTGAGTTGAAAGTTGTACAAAATAGTATCAGTTCTACTGGGACCAAGAAATATCCTGCTTAGAATGTGGATTTCTACCTACAGGAAGTGACTGCATTCTGCTGGAACAGAACCAGAGAAAACTAAAGGATGGCTCATCATACTAGAGCCTTAAAACAAATGTAAAACTCACTGAAACACTAAGTTTTTTACCCTCACAAATACAATCCCTAACTTCGGGGTCTTTTGCTGTTTTATTAGACTTTTTTTTTCCTCCCTAAAGGACAAAATCTTTCTTGTCTTCCTCAAGGAGCAACCATTCTGTGATGACCTGTACAAGAGTCAGACAAGGAAAATTTACCTTCCAAATTGCATTCATTTGGCAAACTAACTGAGACCTTTACAGCTAAGATGGCTTTATAATGCCACTTGAGCCTAAATTGGCCTCACTGCAAATATGTATTTTTCTCACAGAATTCTGGATTATTCATGAAAGCATCATTTTGACATTGCCTTTTCTCTCAGTACACCCATAACAACCCTATCTCTGCAATCTTTCTCATATTTATGTATTAAGTAATTATGAGCTATATTTTTTGTGGTGGAACACTATACAATTCTTCTCTGCTTTTTCTTTATTCTTTTAAAGAGTAACATAATGATTTGTGGAACTGCATCCATTTCAGACTTGATTCTTCAAGCTTTCTCAAAAGGTACAGCAGAATTCTGAATTTCCCTCTGTCTTCCTTGTGCTATTTTACGGCTCTACAGGATCTAGAGCAGGGGGTACAATCAGAGAACAGCACAAGAACCTTACACCATATCTCAGCTTCTGTTTGCAGCTAACAGATTTTTAGGAGCATTAATTTTATCTCATCATTATTTGTAAGTATAAGTTTTTAAGTATACTTTATCAATTTGACTTCTACAGAAGACTGCAACGGAAATACTTATGAATGTTTCCTAAATGGAAATGTAAAATATCTGAAGCAATTTAGTGAGTACATACACCAGTCTGATGCTAAAAAAAGGGGTACTTTTAAACCTACACACAGACTTTATATGAAAACACAGGTTTTGTCTTTGAAAGTATGGTAGATATTCTCACTTTTTGGTTTTCTGCAGCCACAATATGAGCATTGGGCCTTCTGTATTATTATTCTGTTTGCACATGTTTTTCAAGACTAGATAGGAGTTACTCAGCAGGGTTTCATTTGGAGTCCCAGAGTAATCTTGCAGTACAACTACAAGATAATTCTAACCTCAAGATAAAGGTTTTGTATTACTAGTTTCAGATGTCTTTGGCAAATAACAGGGCATTTCTGTACTTTGCACTTCCTGTCCATGTACTGCAACTTTCTGTTTCTTACAATTTCTGTCTGCTACAAGAGTAAAGTTCAACAGTGGCTTATATGGGTACATAGTTCAGATGGGCACATTTTATAACTGTCAGGTATCTGAAATTCCTGGTTTCTTCACCCTTTCTGATTTGTCTGAGCAGTTGCTTATTTTACAAAGTACACTTTTTGTCTGTTATTTAGGTAGGGGGTAAAAACCAATGATCTGGGTTAATATAGTTTTGGTCTGGAAGGCACTGACATAGCACATCACAGCACCTTCTTGTTCAGTGTTGTTTCTGCCTGAAAATCTTAATGTGGAATAAAAAAATGTAATTTATTTTTTCATTATTTGCAGTGTGTTAAAGCGATGATTCTTCAGCAACAAAAAAAGTTCAAAATGCAGTGGCTAGAAGGGCATCAAATTGAGACTAGCAGAGTAAAATAAAGAAAGTCAAAAGTAAAGTAAAATAAAGAAAATTACGTAAAATGTCAATGTGGTGGAATTGCTTCCTATTAGTATAGTTGCATTGCTTTTAAAGTTGGAAACAAAAAAAGGAGAGAAATCCTCTGCATACATTATGGTTTCTGGAGGTGGCAGGTAAAAACATTCCAAATGGCCTTGCCAGGAAGGGGTTTTACAAATGGCCTTTAACAGAGGACCATGATCCCATCCACATTACAAACATTTACCCCAATATTTTCCAGAGTACTGAAACTGTGCCTTTTCCTTTGTTTGTATTTATTTTCCCCTGTTTTTCCATGAATATACTATCAAAGAATTGTGCATACATGAGAATCAGAAAGTGAAACTGAGCAGAAAACCACCAAAATTAACTGATCCAAGTTCTGACGCTAAGATTAAGTGAGAAGCAAAATAGAGAATAATTTTTTAAATTTATTCAATTTTACAGGAGCTGAATTATATGAGTAGATTAGTATATAAAATTAATTTTGATAATCTTCTAATATTCACTTCTTCTAACTTATTACAAAAAGGGTTGAGACATTACTGTGTAGACACATATATATAAATATTAAGATAATATCTGGTGATATCAGCTGAAGTGTGAAAAGAACACAAGTTAATTTTTTTTACAATTCCTATAACAAGTGTATATATTCATGTTTCTTCTTCACAAAGGAATGGAAAAGAAAATGACACACAAGTAGTTAACAGGTACAAGGTTCCGTGGCCGAAAAGAAATCTAATTCTTCATTTTGAATTTTAAGTATTCTCTCAAACATGCTTAGCACTTCATTCATGCCCTGAGTGTGAGTGATTTATACCTTAGCTCACACACCCTGCCAGCCTCACCACCTGACATTCTGCCTGACACTGGAGTGAGAGGTTACCCTGCTCCTGGCCTCTGAGTCTCGTCTGGAGGTACCACTGGAGCAATTAAGGGAAGGTTTATTAGTGGTACCACTTCACTGACACTACTGCTAGGAGCTTTCCATACCAAAGCCTTTTGGTTAGCCAGCGTATCGACAGTTCCTTCGTGGTTAGCAACAGGAATGGATCAGAGCCCATGCAGAAATCCCCAGCTGGAAAATGGAACTGCAAATGTGCTCAGCATTGCCCAGACTTTTTGACTGCCTCTAATCTTACAAACAATTAATAGTACGAGGTAAATTGATTTCACTTCAATAAAACACAATAAATTTTTAAACAATTAGATGATATAGTCTTATTATAAAGTGCCCGTGCTCTAAAAGAGAAACAGTGACAATTTTCTCCTAATCTCATAGGTAACACTGGGCCTTTGGGAGATGGGTTAATAAATTCTAGTTTTCTAAACCAGGCAGACTGATTTACTGTAAACTTCCCCCATTACACTTCTAGTAGATGTCTATCAAATGGCTTATGAGAACAAATTTATGGAAAATATCCAAGAGTAATGCTTTGTTCTTATTAAAATACATGAATATGTATGTAATTTTAGCCAGCCTAAATGAACAAAACAAAACAAAAAGAAAGAAAGAAAAGGTCAACAATTTTTGTTACAAGAATTATTCTTTTACACAAGAAACAATTCATCCCTGTTAAAAATTCCTTTATATAAAAGATGTTCATCTGAGAAGAATATTTTTCTTTAAATTTTAGTACCAACTGCTATGAAGAAAACCTGTACAATGTACAAGGGTATGTTAATACAAGTAATTGGGCGACATAATTACATGAGCATTATTTAAAAGAGAAATAAAGCATAAAATTTCCTCATAAATTATTTTTACATAGAATTTTAACATATGCAGAATTTTAAAAAAAAATTAAAATAGTTTTAATCCTGACAAGCACAGTCTATTTAAATTGATACATACCTACCCTCCTTCTGAATGCAGATGTTGATGAGAATATTCACCATGAGCTAAACAGACACATAGTTCGTTTTTCTAGGGGCCATGAAAAGAATATTTACCAAATAGGAGACCAAGGTCTTCTCACTCAATGCACTGCAAATCTATTACAGCTCTACTGAAGTATGCACATTTTTCCAGAGCTACTTCTAAGGGTGAGAAGAGCAAAGACTTTACTTTCATTGACTTTGTATTTTTTTCCAAATACTGTGTTCCTTTCAAAGTTTTCTGCTTTATGTCTCAAAGTTCTCTTCCTTCCATTAAAACATATACACTGGACTACTTTTCCTTCTTTCTTTCTTTCCTTCTTTCTTTCTTTCTTTCTTTCTTTCTTTCTTTCTTTCTTTCTTTCTTTCTTTCTTTCTTTCTTTCTTTCTTTCTTTCTTTCTTTCTTTCTTTCTTTCTTTCTTTCTTTCTTTCTTTCTTTCTTTCTTTCTTTTTCTTTCCTTTCTTTTTCTTTCTTTCTTTCTCTTCCTCCCTCCCTCCCTCCCTTCTCCTTCCTTCCTTCCTTTTAAATTTAAAAGACATTAAGACTCAAGGGTAGAATTTACTGAGTAACAAGATGACAGGTTATGTATAAAATAACTTAATGAAACAAACTCACAAATAGAATCCTAGAAGAGTATTTCAAGATAATTAAACTAGCACCCTCAAAATGAACAAATGTGTGTAATACTCTTCCTAGGACAGGTTTTGAGCAACTTGACTAGGAAGGGTGTTTACAATTTGTACAATTCAGCCCTTGGGATCTGTGAATTGTTTACAATTTTAAAAAAATGTCATTGTTGTCACTGTGTGATCAGGAAAACAGACTCAGGTTTAAAGAAAAAGGAGATGACAAGATCCATGGTGGCCTGCAGTGAGTATACTTTTCTTTCTCCAGCAGGAACTCTTCAAAGAATGATCACTAAGGGCTGTGTGTGCTTTGCACAGCACAGTGTAACTCAAAGCAATGACACTGCATTGCTTCATGACTAATACAAGCTAAGAGTCAAAATTCCTCACTCACTCTTTTATCCTGTCTCATACAGGCAATCTGTGAATATAAATACAGGAAACTTAACACAGTAAGTGAAGGTCTGGAGAGCTGCTGGCAAATAAAATCTCTGTGTGATTCAGTTTCCCACATTTAGATTCTGCCCATCATTGCATGTCCACATTACTCTTACAAAATCCAAAATTGCACCTAGGACTGTTATTTAAACAAAACAAACCTGTTTCTTCCTTTCTTCCTTCCCTCTCCCTGACCTTAGAACCTGTACTTTGGATCAGAACATCCTTCTGCAATGTGTTCATTTGTTCCAGAAAGTATTTTGACCCTGAGGTCAAATCCGGATCCATTTTTAGATGTTCAAGTTTTTTCCTACTAATTTTAATCTGGACTAGATATATTCAGAAAAATGGTACAAAAACATGCAGATAAATCTGAACAAGAAAGCACATTTTACTGCATTACTCTAAAGTGACATAACAAGAATCAGATCTTGCCTGTATTTTCAAAGGGAACTGATTCAAATGTTCTTCTTTGAAGCCTTAACTTAGTTAAACCTGGAGAAAAGGAAGGAACTGACCATTGAAGAAAATACCTCTAATAAGTTTACATGCAGAAAACCGTACATCAGTTATAGGCAATGTCACTCTGTTTTCTGGGAATGTTGTTTATTGGAGAAAATAAAAACACATGGCACTGAGGATGGATCCTATGAGGAAGACCTTTAGGATTGAGGATGGGACCTTCTTAAATCAGTGATCTCAATGGTCTTAACAAATCTGGTATTTTCTGACACTGTTTCTTAGGGTTTTCATATGTTTCCCATTTGCTGACATGTGAGATTTATGTGAAAATCGTACACCTTGGCACTGCTCAGGAGCATTTGTTTCTTGAATTGAGGCAGGTTTTAGAAACTGTAACACAATTCATTTTTTACTGCCTTTTCCCTATTTTACAGAGTTAAGTTATTTTCCACCTGTCATGCCATTGTGTCAGAGATGGTGTGGTGTGGTGGATTGATACCTCTTTATTATTCTCTCCAGCCCATTCCTTTCCTTTTAGATTGCTCTGTGATCTTCTTTTCAAACTATCCACGAAGAGTGGAAGTGTAATAAACATCTCTACTTTGTGCCAAATGTTTGTGGGGACTACTGTTCTCTGAGTGATGATATTTGCAGATTCCTTGAAACTAGGTTAACTTGCAGTTAGATCAACAAGAAACTTGGCAATATATCCTAAATCCATGAACTCAGCAGAATTTTAGTTTTAACTGGACCATGAAATTAGGATTATGAACTCGCAAAAAAAAAAGAGTGAATGCACTGCAAAATTTATATTGACAATCTTGTTAAATTCAAAGTAAAATTTTTGTATAACTTCCAGAGACCAAAGATGACTAATTCCATATTAAAAAAAATCCTAAACCTCTAATAATTTCAAAGTCAGAATTCTGTGATTCTGATTGGCACCTTCCCTTTATCTGAAACAGTGCAGCCCATTTTTTATTCAAAATTGTTTCCACAAAACAGCATCAAAATAAGTTTCAAATTCTCTGTATGAGCTTTTTCATTTTTAAACCTATCTAATTAAAAGATGAAGAAATTATCTTTGTAGTTACATAAATATGTAAGACAGAGTAAAAAAAGCTTTTCATATGCTTGTTTTTTATTTGTCCCATTCTGTTGATTCTACTCTGAGGAATGGACTTTCATCTTTGTGCTAAACATCAAAATATGCTCTCTAAACTTTACATTTCTTAAACCATGTTGTACATTGTACCACTAAGGTATACAATCCTCATCAAAACTCCACACAGCTGGCAATTGCCACAGTGAACTAAACAGACTGGGATTTCAAGTGCTGGATACTTAACAGCCAGAGAAGCTCTTTAATCTTGTTTAAGAAAGAGAGGGCATAATTTATCTAGAGACAATCCTCCTTGGCAGCATGTGCATAAGAAAGGGAGGCTCAATGTGCTGAGCTTTAAAAGGGAATTGAAAATAAAAGTTTCTACCATGAACATACTTCACAACAGCAACAAATAAATAAACAAGCAGGTTAAGTGTTACAAACACGAGGTCTGAAGCGTCAGTGGAGAAATTCTGCCTGTGTTGGCAGCTGCACGAACCAAAGCTACTCACAGTCAGAGAGATTTACCTCCTCATCTCAGACTACTGCTGCTGAACTGGGCCATAATCAAACACTTTCTAGATACTTCTCACATTATGAATCCTGAAATGGACAGTGATTCACAAAAGTACAATGCCAAACTGGTTAATGCATATTATTTGATTTTAAGAAGTGTCAAACTACATCAGTTTGGAAATGAGAACAGAAAATGTATCTTATTACATGCAATTGCAACACAGTCAATCCTGCCAATGGCAAAGATCAATGGCTAGACTAGTAATTCCTCCACTGAGAATAGCTAGGGCGAGACAAAGAATTCCTTCATGTCCTTTTCATTCATCAATAGATACCACGAAAGAAAAAGTGGGTTATTTAGTGCTAGTTTCAACTTACATTATTAATGTGAGGAAGCAGACTAAATACTGATTAGCAACAAAGTAAGCATGGTGAAGGAACAAAACTATCGTAAAGTTGCAAGAATCTCATAAAAAGTCAGCTGGCTTGTGGATATGCTCTCCCTCTCTTTCAATTTGATGTACAACTGTTGAAAACTTTTTAAAAATTTAATTTGGATGAAGGATCAATAAATACTGGTGGTTTTTTTCCCACTCAAATACAGGACACAATCCAGGAAAAAACAGGTACATCTGTCTTTCAAGAGAAGGTTTTCCAACACACTTTATTCTTTATTATGGAACAGATCTGTTATTAGGATCCAGCAATTTTACACAGTTTTCTTGATGAACAAATGCCTGCAGTCCTTACTCAGAGACAACTGCAACTCTAACTTCCATGCCCCTGAAAGACCCATTGCAGACTTTTTCCAGCATAATATCCAACATACCTGCCTAATTAATGTAAGCAGAATTACTGCCATTTATCTTTCTTTTTCATTGTTTTTTACTTGGTTACTTCTCCAGCAAAATGCACTGTGTTTTATTGTTAATTGTGATTAAAAAAAAAGAAATGAGCCAAATCAATTACAATGCTCTGTCAATCTGTATGGTTGAGCCACAACTTTTACTGTTCTAATTAAATGAAGAAATGGGTCTATTGTTTAAGGGCATTAAAGAAGGCAACTCAAAACTACAGGTAAAGGGTCTTTTTGCTTTTACTGGGGGACAGAGATGCCTATAAAAACAATAAAGGCCTCTATTTGAATTCCACAGCAGCTGTGAAATTTATAAGAATCACAGAAACAAGCAGTTATCCTTTTTTTTTTTTTTTGTTTTAGCCAACATATCACTGATTCTAATGGGTTTAGGCTGTGAAGACGTTGTTACCTACAAAATGTTGCCATGGCTTTAATCCTGGGTTATCAGGACAACACAGTCGTTAATGAAAAAAGAAAATCTAACAAATGAACAAGAAAAATTCTGAAGTGAAAACAACAAGACATACAGGTTGTCGCTGACTGGAGGAAGATTAGTGGAATTAAACTTTATTAACAGTATAAAGCTGATCTTGTATATCATTTGTCTTATATTAAAAATTTTCCCAAAATATGTGAATTTCAACAACAGAAATACTTGCCATAAATGGGATTTGACATATGTGTGAAACTGGATAAAGGGCCTTTCAATCAAATCTGTTTCACTACAAACTCTATGGCAGAGGGTTGCCACAACAGGGATTGCTGAGTAATTATGGAAGTACATAATGGCTCATCTTTACTTTTCCTTTTTCTGACTCATTCTTTTTTGTGACCAGCAGAGGCTGTAGATGGTACAGACAGTATTCTGTTTACACAGTCCCCTTTTTCACTCCAAATATCCCTAGGCCAGAGGGATCACCAAAGAAGCCAGTCTAAGAACAACATAAAACATTATTACTCTTCTGGTTTTCCCTAAATGCTCTAGGTAGCCATCACTTTATCCCGTGTACACTATGTTCTGTTACTGCCCAACCTAATAAAGACTTCTGCCACAGCAATAGCTTTTCATCTTCAGAGCTCTTTTCTCCTCTCCTGATAAGGCTGCCAACTCCACTCTCTGTAAATGAGCTCATGTGAACACTTTATTTTCGGCTTGTGGAAACAAAAAGGGCCAGTGCTCAGCTTCAGAGCTTGAGGGGGCGGTTTGCTATCTTCAAAGCATGACCAAGGCGTTTGAAAGGGATTAAAATTAAATTGGTAAGCTTTGCTTGAAATAAGGAACTTGAAGCAGAACTACTGCACTCACAAACACACTGCTTTTTCTTTAAAAGCTTCAGAAGCCCCTTAAAAATGGTCACTTTAACTCATTTTTATTTGTGTACTCTTAAACCTCTGGCAGCTGCTTTGATAACACTGCCAGTCAGTACCCCATGTTATCATCAGTAGGCACATATAGCTGAGCATCTCCCTATCAGGACAGATGGTTATCCCATCCCAGTGCACTCAGTTCAGAAACATGTGAATCACAGCTTCAGCTTCCTTATCCAAACAGCAAATAAATTAAAACTTATTTGCAATCAGTGGCATATGTTTGCATCTGTGTACAGAATGACTTGGGCCAAACCTGAATTGACATGTTTCATTCAGTGACATCCTAACTATTTTGTGAATGTCCAATTCCTGGCAGTGTTTGATGCACAATAAGGAGACATGAAAGAAAAACAAACTTTTACAAATACTTCCCTTGATGTTGGATTTTATAGATGAAATTCATTTCAATGGATAGCTACTACTGTGTAATGGATACAAAAATCTGTTTTATTTTTAAAAGCATATACAAAATACATCCTTAGGAACAAAGCAATTAACTGTCCATCTCTTAAAATGCTGTCCTTCTCTATCAGGTGTAGCTGGCCAAGTGGAGAACCAAGCGAGCAATGGCTTAGGGCACAGGTATTCCTTCCACCTAACATCCCATCAAAATACACTCCTTCAAAAATCATTTGCTGGTCTTACATCCCTACTCTGTCCACATCAGGAATGTGCTGAAGAAGCAGAACAACTCATTCAGCTCAAGACTATGGCCCTACTAAAATAGGTGTCTGCATTTAAAGTTTATCAGAAAGGGAAGATATGCGGGAGCGAGGAGCGAACATTCTGCAAAAATTCTTGAAGAGTTTGAGATATGGAGGTTTCCCTCAGGGTGCCCTCTGAAAGGTGTCATTCTTCGGGACAATTTCCAATGTTTATCCTTACCACTTTATTACCACTGCTATTACTATTTCTAGATTCATGTTCAGAGGACCAACACTGTTGTTCACTCTCTCTCTCTCCTAAGTTTGGGACAGTTTTAGATAGCAAGTTTCTCATTGTTAAAGAGATCTAATGACACAGTTTGAAAACACAGTCAGTAACAAAACAGAGGGAAGCAAAGCAGCCTTTCCTGACAGGAAAGACTTCTAAGGTAAGTAAGGATATCATGAAGCCTTGACTCTTTTAACACCATCCTAAGATAAACACTAAACGTTATCCAGAAACTGCAAATGATCATTGGAGGGCAGAATATTCAAAATAAAAGCAATCCTCTGTTATATTTCTAAATAAGAAATGCAACACAACCTTCCCTTTAAGAAACTTATTGATGAAAGAAAGGATTAGAAATAGCTGTGTCCAAAGATACCACAAACATTACAAGAAAATACAAAGCTGGCCAAGTCCAAACACCAAATAAAACAGAAACAGAAAGCTGGACTACACCAAAGAAGAAAAGAGGACTTGGGAGATGGTCTGATTTGGCTTCATAGATCACAGGCAGTAGCAAAGCCACCTGTCAGAAATTGCCTGCAAGCAAGTTGCAAAGCTCTGTTTAGTAACCATGGCACCCCTGCATGCTCAGCTTGACCAGTGGGTCATTCTTTACACACCAGCACTGTGACACTGCCATCCTTCTGCCCTGATCCCATCTTCATGCTCCCTTGTGCCTTCCCCACCACAAGCTATTTTATAGTCATGAGTACTAAATGCAGTAAAGTCCCAGCCTTGGTTAGGAAACATCTCTATGCCCTTATTCACTTATGAGTCTGAGTGTCTGACACAGCTCATGATAGACTGGACATTTTGTAGAATTGTGAGATAAGCAGCCAGTATTATAACCAAATCAAGAGGCAAAACTACGAGTCATGCAGAAACAACAAATGTATTCTCAACATGAACATCTCAAAACCTGACTTAAAACTGGAAGTTAATATATCCTGTTAATATATCCTATGACAAATATCTTCTGCATCCCAAAATACACTACATACTGCAAACAAGACAATTAAGCCTGAAGGTATGTATGCATGACAGATTTGAAAGTTCATGGCACAGCATAGGCATGACCTTGCTTATGTAACTATCAGCAGTTTATTGACTTTGAAGGTACAGAACTAAGTTACTGAGATTTAGCTGGCCCCCTTCCTATTCTTATAGCATCTACATAATACTACCATAAACCTACTATTCTTAATAATAAATTATATTATTAAGAACTGGGGCCTCTGGCCTCCCTGGCTGAGCCACTAATCTGTTCCTATTAGCAGGTAGGGTCTACAATGAAGGCTGAATACAAAACCCATTAGTAGTAACTAATTGCAATTGACTAATTGATGCTAAGTGACTGATCTTAATCATGTGTAGGGACTTCAGGACCTTCTCTTATTCCAGAAGAGGTACTTCCTTCCTGTAGCTCAAAATCTGTTAGCATTGCCCAAGAATATTTATAGCACACAAATGGTGTTTTGGCTTAACATGCTATACTGTTCACTTGGGGTTGTTACATCACTGTGGTTCATTACATCAAGATAATGTAACTGAAAATTAAATTGTAAATCAACATTTGTTCTGCTTAGTCTTAAAATAACTACCTTTCAAATACTATCTTAGACACTTAGAAGCCTGCCTAGTTATCCTCAAAGTAGTCAATTTTGTTAGCAGAGGGGATATACAAACTCAACTTCCATGCCTGACAGAATTCAGATTTGTTTGCTGGTGTTTCTCCCCTTTTAAAGGGAAAGGAAAAGTGAACTCATACTGAGATCTACATTTTCAAAAGAACAGCATTTCAAGCTTAAACCAAGTTAGATTATTATTACTGTCTGTCTTCTTTTATCAGGGAATGACACATCACAAAAGTAAAATAGCTGCATTCCAGAATAATTTTCACTTGCATGTGACTTTCTGCTCCACTACAGAAACTTTTCCACCCTTCTCCATTTGAGAAGTTTCTTTTTGGCATGTCATGTACTCCTGTTTTCCTCTGCAGCACTGAATATCCCGTTGGACAGGACAGTTAAAAAACACCTACAAGGAAACACCTTGTTGGCTAAGACACCTGCAGATTTTATCACTCATTCCCAGTAACAAACTTTGAAATGGTCCTTAATGAGCGCACAGACATTAAGGAAAACCCAAACAGACTTGCAGTGTTCCATCAAAAATCCTGACCTAAGGCCACTACGTGCTTAGTGTTATGATAGCACTTGAAAGACTGAGGCACTTGAAGAGAAGAAATTCTTTCCTATCAGAACAGAGGAGGCAGCCCTATCTTCCCTATCTTCCAAGGGAGAAAAAACCCCAAAACCAACAAACCATGTTTTTTAACTAGAGGATTAGCAGAAAGTAGATGGCACTAGAAAACAATGCAAAACAAATGCTGTACTTAACTGAAATAAACTCGGAAGGTAAACTCTAGGATGCTGCCTATCTAGTCCAATCTCTTGTTCTTTGGTTTGTGTTTGTAAGATATTTTGCTGGCTATCTTAATCACTTTGTACCATGCAACAAACTCCAGAGAATAAGCAAACAGAACCCTCTCAAGGCCAGGAGCTGAATTTGGGTCAGACTGAAAAAAAAGTGGTTTAGTGGCCTGTACTCCCTGTCTGCCAAAGCTTGCTTTCTACCTGGACGGCTCTGCTGAGCTACTGAGAATAATGTTTCTCTGTCTCAAAAATCAAGTGGGCATTGCTTGGAATAGCAAATACTAAGATTTAGAAAGAACACAATGTTCTGTAAAAATATAAGGTTTTTAATATCACCATCTATACCCTGTCTCTGTAGGATTTTAACTCATATATGTATTTAGGTTATTTACTCTGTAATGCCTACTTTAATGATGATAGTTCTGAAATATTCCTCATATGCCTAGTTTCTTTTAAAAAATTACTGCACTTAGCTAGGAAAAAAAACCTTTCTGTTTTTCATCCCTCAACTGCTATAGTTCTCAAAGTCTTCCATATTTTCAGCTATTATCCCTTTCAAGCAAAGAGCCCACTTAATAACGTTCACTCTAACAACCTCATTTATTTTCCAGAAAATTAACTCAGTTTCAACCCTGATTAATGATTTCATCTAAATGAATCAAATTAAAAATTGAAAATTATATTTCAAAAGCCAAAGAAAAAAAAATTGACCATTTCCAGTTAACAAATGATCCTTTCAAATATTAAAAGATGACCATGAAGAGTGCGTGATAGTAATGAAATCTAACTGGGGCCCACTGCTTATCTGGAGTTCAGGAAGGGGGAGAAATGGAAAAAAAAATCTTTCTGCATTGTTAACGCTGAATTCTCTTGGGATACCAAACTGACTTCCACTTAGTCTTTGCCTGTAATCAGTACACCAAAATAATATGAGAATTTCAATGTTAATTAAACTGGTAGGGTTGGAGAAGCACCAATACTGAAGAGGGATTAGGAAAGTACACAGTTCCAATAACCACATCTGTAAACAAATCCTAATCTATGGGCGAACAATTTAACCTTCCCCAAACTACTAATACCTAGGTAGAGCCTGTCTACTAGGGAAGAGAAAGATCTTTGGACTTTTTAAAAAGAAAAGAAAAAAAAAATCAGCTGAATTACCTAAAGAAAAATTGTTTACACCCAAGATCCCATATACTGTCTTGTAACAGAAGAGAGATCCAATCTATTTGGCCCTTTATTTGCTTACAAAAGGAAACACAAAGTTGTATTTCTCCTTTCCTCTTGTACTCCCTGCAGTTAACTTTGTTCTCACAAAAACCTATTTTAAAAATTGTGATTATTCCATGTATTTTCCAGGTCATGGTGCTTATCAACTAGTTCAAGCAGTAAAAACTGCTCAACACTTGTATTGATAAATGAGTAACATTAACTTTTAATTACAAATTTACTGATGTCATACGGAATGTTCAGTGAAAAATTGCAACACATAACATTCATCCTGGAGCTGGGCCAAAGCACAGAGACTGACACTCGTCCACTTCACCATGACAAGGAAGACACTGGAGAAGCTTCTGCTTACCAGGCTGACTTTAATGGAGCTCCAACACTTGCACTGAGGTTGTTTCACAATCACCTTTGCAACTGTATGGAGTAACCAGACAGAAGTGAGTGGTAGAACAGTAAGAGGTTTATTTGTGGATCAAGCCTCAGCATTTGTGTGACACAGATGTCTCTTAGTTTTCTGACTCTCAGGAAACAAACTGTCCCATTCTATTGCTCTGAGCCAAGGACAACTCCAGCAGCAAGGCCAAATACCTAGATGTTTGTGAAAATTTAGGAGTTACCTGATGGGAGAAACTGGAGGCCACTGCAGACAGACATTGCACAAGCTTTCCAAACAATCCTGACATACGTTTGTAACCGACCTGTAACACAGGGGATAATGAAATCCTGGCACAGATGATGCCAGTGTTTCAAGGTATGCCAGTCTGGATGCTGGCTTGGCAATGCTGACAGATGCCAAATGGGTTGGGCAACAACTGCAATAGTTCATTTCCATTAGGTAAACCTCTGCTGATCCTAGTTTTCCACTTAACACCAAATTAACCTGGAGTGCAATTAGTCTCTTCCAACACAAAGACTGAGGTTAAATGAATAACAACAGTTAAGCTGAAAACACACCAAAACAAGCACTTACAAAACTGAGTATTTGCAGTGATGGAACTTCACTGAAATATTCCTCCTACAGTCTCTACAATTGTTCTGGTAGCTCTCTTTTCTAAATTTCAAGAAAACTGTAGGAAACATATATTTCAATACTTCTAATCCTCACTTAGAAGTTGCATAAAACTGTGTTCTAATCAACTTTGGTTTTGCTAGATTGGAGTATTTAATATCTCATCACTCTCAATTCATGATTCCTCTTACTCCTTCAAATTCTAGCCATTCAGGATTTTGGCTTTGGTAAATTCTCAGTCAATGAATATCCTCCATAGCTTTCCCTGGTAATTTCAACCTTTGACTAGAGTAAGTGCAATCTTTCCTTGGTCCCCACAGATCTCACTAGAGAGATCCCTGCCTATCACTGCTGGTGCATGCTTAGGGCTGTATCCATGGATAGAAGTGATTGACATTTTATTCCACAAAATTAAGAGGTTTTTCTAAAGGCATGGCAACACCTCGAAGTTTTGTCTCCTGGGAGCAATTTTATATTCTAGCACGAATGCACTTACTGTTTTTTGCAGCCTAATTGCCACCCTTGACTTTGCTTTTATCATAAACTAGTAGCACTTTCGCCTTTGCAATTTTCCTACCTGCCACCTCCTTTAGCTGCTTTCTTCTTCTTGTGTCTATGTTTGGCTGCACAGAGCTCCACTCTCACATTTAACGCTGTGAGCAATGTGCTGGCCTGCCACGTTAGCCATACCTTTGATGCTCACTGCATCAGAAACAATAAAGCCCAGCTCTGTGAGCTTACAAACACGAATGAACACCAGCTTTGCAAATAATCCTTCGTACAAACCAAAAATAATAATTGCAAGTGTTTTATTTGAAAGCAAAGGAGGGGAAATGCTGCAATACTAAATATCTTTCATTTTTAAATGCCCAGGAAATGACTTTTCATCATTTTTGTTTCCTATTACAAATAAGTCCTGCACATCCCTTCTAACATCCAGAATGTGTATTACTGTGAGTGCCTCTCTACAGGGGCTGACCACATGGAATACCCTTAGAAGCCCATCAGTGGGCATTCCTGAACATATAGACCAACTCAAGAGTGCCTTTTAATTATGTTTGGTGGAACACAGAAAGGATGTAAGCTCATGCAGAAAGTTAAAAACAGCCATAAATTGGTTGAATTTTTGCTGAATCTTAGCTCCATAAAGAGCCACGATGCATTTGCAACCAGGAACTCTGCTAAGAGGAATCCAAGAGACAAGATGCTGGATGCTTAATCAGACCTGTTTTCTGCCCAGCAGTACAAGAGCATTACATTGCTTTGGAACCTGCATCTATGGAACATTCTCCAATGTCTCGGTTCAAAGGATGGAAGCAAATCTTTTTTCATTGTTCGCTTTGGTTTTGTGCTCACTAGAGATCTTGCTAGGGGGTTTGATGAGGTTATTTTATCTTTGGGGCATATCCTTTAGAAATTTTCCTTTCACAGCATCAACTATTAAACTGAACTTTATGCAGTTATCTCTCAGATAGCAGAAGAAGTAAAACTTACTATAATAAAACATATAACGGAAAGCTTCGGCAAAACAAACTCATGCAAACTACATCAAGAAATACAGCTGCAATTCAACATATGTGCACAATAAAAGAAGCCTCAGGAAATTAATTATTAATATTTGAGAAGCTACAAACTTTCTACACAAAGTCACTGAAAAAACTGTCTGGCTCCACATAAATGTATCAAACCAATAAAGAAAACGTATAAAATCACCAATTAGTTAAGAAAATGGAATATATTAACCATAGCATTAAATAGGTGCCTTTCTAGAAGGCAGAAACAATAGCAAACTATCTGGCATGACATTTAAGGATTAGAATTCCTGATTTTTAAATATAATGTAGCTTATGGGTACACAAATAGTGTATAAATGTTCCATTTTCTATCATATTATGCGTATCAATACTCTAGGTTATACATAGGCCTGCTATGTGCATATATATCTTTGGTGCATCAGCAGTGATATATTAATAGTAATAATATATCATTATTAATACTAACCTATGTTATAGAAAATAAGGTATACTTGGGCAGAAGAAATTTTATCCTAAACATGTGAAGTCTGTCAAAAATTCATAACTACAAAGACATTGTTAAATAGAGAAACATAAAGGACCCTGAACGATGGTCACCATCAATCCCATATTTATCCACAGTTTCTTTCTGTATTTAACATAGTCTGCACATGTGGCCAGAGTACTTCTATCTGCATCAACATCTGCTGGTTATTTTATTTCCAACTCAAAGACTCTAAGGAAAGAACTATTAAAACACTCCAAAAGTCTAAATCCCCAACTACTACGGCCAGATTCATACTTCCTCTTCAGCAGCTTCATTTCTAAAGCAACATCACTGCAATTCCTTTAATTCAAAAGGAACAAAATGGTTCAAGAATAAACAAAAGCTTCTTTTTCACCCTTTAGGCATGAAAGCAGCAAGACAATCTCAAAGCACTAGGAAGTGCTCAAGTTGTTGCTATCTATGCAATATCATGAAAGTTGATTTCGGTTTGCTTGTTTTCCTTACTGTTTCCAGATAGAGGTCTTAAGTTAGGAATAAGAGGAGATACAAAGCACTTGAAACCAAATTCACATCAGTAGTATAAAACAAATCAGGGAGCAGTAATAAATGTCAGAGCTGCAGCAGCAAAAGCGAGTCACTGCTTTTTCTCATACTTAAAGTGAAATACCTAGCTGTTATCTTTGTGCCTGCAGAGCCTCCCTATTGTAGATTCAATAATACAAGAGGCTTCTTATCAGCAGCCCTGGTGACTGATTGGAGCTGTGATATGTTTAGACAATGCACTGTATTTAACTGAATTTACAGATGCCCCAACTCAGACTGGAGTAGTAAACGCCAGAGACTAATAGGAAATTAAACGTGTACAATGGACTAACTCCATTTGCTCTCACACACTGTAATGTGTTTAGTTAACTTACTCATAGTCACACTTTATCTTTTTCTCCATGGATTCGCTAGGATATGTTTCAAATTGGTCAAAGATTAAATCTTCCTTTCATTTTTTCCCACTATTTTATTGCTGCTTTCCCTTATTATTTGCTACTCTTTCTCTTGTGCAGATAAGCTAAACAAGATGACCCCAGGTATACTCTGCCAACCCAATTATCAGCTAGTCAGGAAGTAAAGCAAGGGTACAGAAGACTCCATAATACTAATATTAATATAACATGAGAGGAACAAAATCAGCTGTTTATCTGAATGAAACTGTTTATTTAGCTCATTTGAAATTTAAATATGAATTTATGTGAACACATGCAGGAACCCAATTTGTGGAGGTCACTAAAGACATGGTTCAAACTAACAGTTACTCAGTATTTTCATTAATGAAAACAGTATAAAATAAGTATACCCTGAATAATCCATTTGGAGAACAGACTTTATGTAACTTCTGAGCTTTCTTCCCTGGAACAGAGAGGAGTAATTGCTTTTTAAATAAATTCCAGGATTGCTCCATTTATCTATTTGGGTGTTTTGAAAAAAAATTCTAGAACTAAGCTCTTTATTAATGTATCAATCAGGTTGTGGCCATATTGAACTTATTAAGTCTAAAAAATAATAGAGCAAAAAGAAAAAAATTGAAAACAAAACACATTTCCCACAGATGTAAATACTTTCAGTCATTGTAGTTATTATATTGGTTCTGAAATAAAAAATCAATTTAAGCCCATATTTAAAAAAAAAAAAATCTTACATCTGAGATAGAAAAATACCCACAAAAGGTTCTCAGCCACATAACACAAGAAGACAGAAAAACACTAGCAGCTTCATTTCCAAGCTACTATCTGACCTCAATACTTTTTGGGACAAATCCTGCAGTTAAGTGGACTGATAGATTTAGCATTTGCAGAAGAAAGGATCAGAATTAAGACTAGTTAGGTAAGCCAGCAGAATATGCCTTATCAACTTGACAGACAATTAAGGGATATTTGGAAAAAAATATTCCCCCACTCTCCAAATATTAACTGTATAAGGATGTTAATTACTTGTATGCTTTGTCTTGAAAGAAAGTTATCAATCTCCAATGGAAACAACATATCAGAATGACAGATTTTCAACCTGATCAAATAAGGGAAATCCCAAGTTTCTAATTTAGAAGTTGTCACTACAAAAATGTATTTCTAGGTTCTTTTTTTCTTTGATTGGATGTTACAAAAAAAAACGGTGTACGATATCACCATTAGGCTTTACTCAATTTTTGCCTAAGTTGTTGAGATCTTTATCTATCTCCATTCCTCAGTGTATATCTATTACCCACATGAAAATTAATTAGGAAAACGGTATTTTTCTAACTGTTTTCCCCTGATACAATACTTGCCACAGTAAAGATCTAAGTTTTTTTAAAAAATAATTTTTACTCATCTTTTTCCTACCAAAACCAAATTTCTTGAATTCTTTGCTAATGCCTCACTAAACAAAGGCTAATATAACAACAATTATCTGGTAAAGTGGGCTTCATGGAACTTTTTTTTTTCCCAGCTAGTCGACAGTACTACAAATGTTAACTTTTCCTAATCAGGTCTGATGGATATTGGAAGTAAAAGACATGGATAAATCTTTGACCAATCTTTAATTAGCATCACCAATGAAATATTTACTCTTTTACTATAAATCTAGAAACCCAGGGAAGCTGTGTTTGCATCTTTTATCAATTTAAATAATAGCTTGCTTTATTGCTTTTGTCTTAAGAACAAACAGGCTGAAAAATTACTTGTACCCACAACCAATTTCTGGCTGCCATGATCTGTATAGTTAAGGTGAATATTAAATAATGCCATTTAGATCATGGAGACCTCCTGAATGTGTAATTCACAATAATCTGTGACAGATGAGTGCAAATGTGTTTGTGTCAACTTTACAAACCAGTAAGAAAAGAAGGAGTAAGAAGTTAATTTTCCAGCTATAAAAAACTGGCTTTTTATATGTAGAGTTGAGTTACTTGAGGCATTGAATCCTACCTCCCTTAATGGTAAGAAACCACAAACACTTGGCTGAAGGAACCAAACTGGTTTCCCAATCCTGTATAAAAGAAGAAGACATAGAGCTGCATCTGTAAGTGTGCCATGAGGAGAGAGCAGCTGTTCTGACTAGTGTGTGCACGTGTACAGACAGAACTCAGCACACAATGGTGCCACCACCACTCACCAGGCACAGAGCCACACACACTGTGAGGAAGTCTATGTAAATGGGTATAAGCAATACACCTCAAGCTGTAAACAGAACATCAAAATACATGAAAAAAATCAAAGGCAGAAGTGCTAATTATACCTTAGCACCATATTGCTACCAGGGTATCCCAGCCACATCCTCCTATTATTGCCTCTGCTTTTTGCAACAAGAGGGAACTCCTGGTGACTGCTGTCAAAAGTGACATCAACACTGAAGAATGGAGAGCATGAATGAATGCAAGGACACACTCTGGAAAAACCAATACAAGTATCACAAATGCAAAGCAGATGAATGGACTCTTGAGAGCCCATAAATAACTGCAATACTCTTGAATGATTTTCTCCCAACTCATTAGTTGTTATTGTACTTTCCACAAACCTATCATATGTTGTGAAACATTAGTGTCTTTGCCTTCACTTTCATTACACTACTTAGTCTAAGTAGATACAAGGACTTTATCAGGAGGGAGTTATCTGTGTTTGTTGTGTGCACTGGAGTTTTAAGAGAGGACTGTATTGATAGCAGCATGGTGTGGTTTGTATTTGTACTTATCTGACTGCAGCATAATGGAGTTCAGAATTCCAATAGAAAAGCTAATAAAAAGCACCCAAAATAGTAAGAGGGGAAAGGACTGGATATGTGAAGGGGATACAAAACTAGACTGACATCTTCTGAAAGCTGGAATAAAAGGCAGTTTTGTTGAAAATATCTTGCAGGATGTTATGGTTTAGTACTACGAAGTCCACCCTGTATCCAGTAGCTCAGTGACTGCTGCCAGTTACTGCAATGGGATTAGAAAACAGGTTTTTTGTAATCAGTAGTCAAAAATGAAGAGCTAATTTATGATCTCAATTAAAAATTCAGTGGAGCAATGCCCCATGCACATGAAGCACCATTGTGAGAACTAAATTTTGGTAGAAATCTATTCTCTTTAGAGAAAACAAGCTGTTCAGACTTGCAAAGTAATTTTATCTCAGATAAAAAATTTAGCATGAAAATTAATTTGTCCTCTTTTGCTAGTTTAGATTGCTTTTATTTAAATACATTTAAATAAACCTTTCTAGGACTGATTAGATGATGGTTCACTATAAGGCTATGTGACATTTATTGCTATTTGTGTTATCATTACCTACACACGACTTAAGATAACTGTCACCATAATTTACACTATGCATGGTGCACACATCCATGTACTTCATTATTCCATCTAAACCCCTTGCAGTTACAAACACTGCACAGTCATCCCCAGGTTTGGTCCACAAAGGAAAGAAGTCCGACGCTAGACTGACTATAGTTCATCCAGCCTTAATTTCTGTTTTCTTTTGCATCAGACTTCATACAGAAAATTAGGCAAATAATGCTGAACTTTGCAAATTAACATCCTTTTGCTGTATGCTGTTACTAGCCTGAACACATACAACATTCCAAATATATTTGTGAAACTGAGGAAGATACAACAATTTGCAGTATTTGCAAGCAGAAAAGTCCTTCTGTTTCATTTGCTTTGTCAGCAATCCATTAACACTTAAATTTCAGAACTGCACCACTGAGTGTTACTGGAGGATCCCTGCCCACCACAACCTGTAACAGAAAACTTAAGATGAGAAAGGGTCACTTAGCAGGGCTAGGAATAGTCTGACCCACTTGTCTTCTCCCGGTCCCACGCTGAGTGAGCTTATGACCCAGGGATCTGGGTCAGTCTCAGAGGTCAACTTTGGGGACAACAATAAGGTTTTTCTGTGTTTTCTTCTTTCCCCAAGAAAATGTGTTTATTTGTTTTAGACCAATCCAGGGCTCTCAAAGCAGTCAGGGCCTGGTTGCTCCATAAACCGAGACTGCACTGGGAGACAGCAACATGTTTTCCTGTCCTTCCCCATTCCAGGGCCACAGCAACTCCATAATTATTACACTGTCAGCCTGACAAAAATGTTCATGAGGAATGAAAGTGAAAGAAGAACAAAGACAATTTTTCACTATTGGTATTCCAGCATATGCTGAACAGAATTTCACAAGAGAAAGCATAAACATGTCTTTATCCTATGACAGAGTCTTTTGCCAAATAATAAAATCTTGCAACAAATAATGGAGATAGACAACCGTCTCAGGTGAAATGTTGCCAAGATTGGTAAATAAAATGTTTAGTCACTCAAAGAGGAGGGATTCTTACAGACTTTAGTTTGTGTTCTCTGCTCTCTGAGAGGTCAAGAAAACACACTGTGGTTTTTATCAGGAAAGGAACCTCCCAGTTTTGACATGTGACCACAAAAATCCCTTCTCCCAAAGGGGAAATCATATTACAGTCTCAGTACTAATCAAAAGATATTAATAGAATTTTACTTTCATTTTTCATCAGAAAAATGTCATATGCAAAGAATATATGCAACTCTTCAGGCTCATATGAATTTTGGGGAGGGTTTGAGATTTTGTTTTTTCTTCTGACAAATGGGAATTTGACCTGGGAGTACAGTCCCTGAAGCTTTCATAAGTAAGGGAGAAAAGATAGTGCATTTCAAAGCTTATGGGGTCAGCCAAAATTCTCACAGTTGACTGGTGAGCCTTCTACTGTTGTCCTGCTTCAGATTTAAAGACCTTTGGTCTTCAAATGGAAGGACCAGCTTGGATTGGCAAGGAGCTCAGGGAGGTGCTGGACACATGTACAGCATCAAAATCATGAATAATGTACCAAGTGCAAAAGCTAAGAAAGGCACAAGCCTGAAAAAGGAAGCTGTAAAGGGTTGGGAGAAGACGCTGAGAGAGAAAAGAGGAATGTACAAATCTTTTCTTCCCCTCAGTAACTACTCTGCAAAAAAACTGGTAATGAGAAAGATTTTGTCCAAATGTTACAATTTTACTTTCAATTGTGTTCATGCTGGTTCTTTCCATGAAAGGGTGTATGTCCCAAAGCAAAGTTTGGCCTACCAAACATATTTGATGTGCACATAATATTTTGGCCTTCAACAAAACTTCCAACAATACCAGAAAAAGGTAAGATTTTCCACTGGACAAGGCAGATTTTTTTGTTTGTTATTTAAAGATCTTCCCTTATCCACTTACACCAATAAGGTAACTAAATAACATGACCAATATATAGCTGACAGTTCACAGAATTACTGTGTTTTCACCAAATAATTTCTCCTATCCCATGATCTGTAAACTAGGTGACTTAAGGGTCTTCAGAGTTTTAAAGATGTATAAGTTATTTAAGAGTAGAAGCTGGCTTTTCAAACTTGAATAATTAACATATTATTAAATCAATAACCTCCTCCATGACCTTCTTTTCTTAAAAAAAACACCCCATGCTGTTTTGTATAAATTTACAAAAAGAACAGCTTCCTCCTTTGCTACTACGGTGAAATATCACTTACAAGCTTTTCAAGCCCATGTTGTCTATGTTGCACTAAATGTGAAAACCGTCTCCCTGATTGTGCAGCACGCTTTACAAAAGAACCACACCGTTTGCAGATCAAAGGGAGACGATTTATGCTTTCATGCCAGCTGACGGACGATTAAATTAAAACAGATCAGCAGTACAGTGCATGGGCAGGTGGCTTTAGCTGCCACTGCCGGCCTCAGAGCGATTAAATTGCGGTGGAGATGGAGGGCCTTCCGCTCTCATTCCCGCACTTACAGATCAAACGGTGACAAATGAGATGGTACTGCTCTTGTAAAGCAAGGCTACAATCTGTCAAAATCCAACATAATTTGTGACCCTACGTGACATCCTCTTTCTCTTTTTTTTGACATTTGAATACAGTGATTGTACTGGAGTCAAGTCCATTTAAGTGAATATAGTCAATTCTATCTAAAGGAATACAGCCTGTTAGCTCCAACATGGTAGCTGAATATATATCTGGTTAGTACTCCAGCGACCCTTTGTGTTAAGTGCATACCATTAACAATGAATTCTGATTTTTCCAAGTTATATAATTTGGTATCTTGACAGCTTAGACACTTGAAGCACCACTATTTGTTTTAAATGGCTTTATTTTATTGTTTAAATGTCAGTATCAAAATAAAGTAATGCATACAGTCTTGTCAGATCTAGTGCAGTGGGAAGTGTTGCTGTGAGGGGAAAAAAGGCCTTGAGAGAGTTTGTTCTAAAAATGGTCCAAAAATTCAATTATGTTTTTTGTTGCATCCTTGAATGACTTGCAAAAATTTATTTACACTGCATCTTTTGTTTTATGGGTGAGCTCATACAGGTATTGAGGAAGGCAGCACAAAGGGACTGCAGCATTCTACTTTAAAGAAACTGTAATACTAATAAATAAAACCTTCAAGTAAATAAAAATAAAAAAAGTAATTGAATGTGCATTAATTTTTAAGCATTTGGAAAAATTACCATAAAGCAGCATACTATCTTCTGGAAGATCAAAAGTATGAACTCTATGTGAAACTGCAAATTAACACAGTCGGGGAAAATCTGCTTTGGAGAATACTTACAAGCATTGACTCAATCTCTCTGCTCTTGCTTTTCTTTTAAGGAATAAATACAGCAATGCTGTTAGAATTTGTCCATATCTTATTTCCAGTAACTCTGGGGTTAACAAGTTCTTCTTCACCACAGCCAAGAATTTACAGCATTTATCGTTCTCTTAACGTTTTAAGGTGGGCAGTTTAGCTATCTACCACAAAGCAGTCAAAGATCTGATCTAGGGGCTCTTTATATTTTCTGTTGACCATTGATCTTTGGGCAGGATAACTATATCCCCCAGGGAATTAAGTTAGAAACAGCTTTATTTACAAAGAATGAAGATGCATACAAAATCTCTCAAGTGAAAACCTTAGGGGAAAAACAGATACGGTACACTGAAAAGTATAGTTAAAGACTCTCTATGGCACACACTATTTTTTTTGTCCTCAGTCAAAATTTAAACTACAACTTCTTTCATCTCATTTGCATGCGTTCCCTGTTTAGTGTATAGTCCTTAAACTGGGAACAGCAATACCTTTGCTAACAAACACAGCCAGCAGCTAAGGTGAATGCCACGAAGCTCCTGTAGATAATCTGCCATGTGCAGAAAATCCCAGCTGGTGGCTGGCGCCATATTTGGCAAATTATATACACTAATCCTTGCTTATCACGATGACCCCCGCAGCCTGCCTAGGCTTCGAGGCCTGTCAACACCCCATTGTTACTGATTTATAAAAAGGAGGACTAGGCCCATGTGCCACACTCTGTCCTTCCAAGCTTGCCTATTAAAGGCAGGGTCTCTGCAGTGTCTGACACGGGGAGGGGGGAGCGGCATGTATATATATATTTACATGGGCAGCCAGCAGCACTTCACCCTGCACAGAGCACTGAGAGCACTGCAGGGCTGCATCCGAGCGCCTGCAGCAGCTTATCCCTCCACCTGGGAATTCCATCCTGGGAAATGCACACATCCTTGCTGGATGCACTGGTTCCACCATGCCAGCAGGGAGAGGCTGTGCAGAAAACCCCCCAAAACAGTGGGCTCACAAATAGGGCCATAACACCGGAAAGCCACAGCACTAACACCTTACTACATCATTTTTCTTGCTATTAACTACCATGGGGAACTACTTGCTCCAAATTCAGTATTAGGGCTAATACATTACCCAGAAGAGCAAGGTATCAGCTGAGCTGAAGAGATGTTTCCCAGTCTTCAGCAAGGGGGGGAGCACAGCAAAACACCCACCAGTACCAGTTACCCCACAACTTCTTTGCACTGGAATCTGCTTTCAAACTGCAAAATCAGTGGCCCAGGGATTGTCACACAGTGATAAATCCCATCCACAGGGCTTGAGAGAAACAGCAACAAATGTTTCTGTCCTGTTAGTACACATGGCTATCAGAACATGATCTGTTGATTTGCAGCAAGATATCCAATTGTAATAACAACCACAGCATAGGATTGCTAACCACCCATGTTTAGAGGTGATTACTGCCTTTTTATGTGTCCTACTCAGCCTTTTGTAAAGACTGTTCTAGTTTTACAGGCTGTCAGAAAACACAGAGCTGATCTCATTCCACTCTTCTTCCTTCCCTCATCTCTTTGCTTCTGATGTAGATTCTGTACCAGTCACAGGGGATGCAGGGTAGGCTTTCACCTTTGACTGTAAGCATGATAGGAGGGGAGAGAAAGGTGGCAGAAACATTATTAACTTTAAAATATTTCCTGTTCCTCCAAGATGAGAATAAATTGTCCCCATATGATTATGTGGTATAAAGATAAACTGTTCTCCATCCTTTAGGAATCCTCTACACCTCAGGGTTTTCCTTCTACTCCCCTATATAAAACCCTGCGTTGCTTCCCATTTTTTAATAATTTAAAATACATTCAGTTTGTTGGGGTTTCTTTTCTTCCCCTCACTGCTTATTATGTTTTTCAATGGCTCCTTCAGATTCTGCACCCAACCTCTATCTATTGTTTCATTAATGAGGCCAGCAAAGAGTCATATATTTCTATTTAGCTTCCTGGGCAACAAAATGGAAGCGTGTGTGTGGGTAATGCTAACACAACCAAAGGCCTCCTAGGAATAGAGCGAGAACACAGTGCCTTTGATTTATAAATAGATACCACTATTTATAATGCATAAACAAAATGTTTCATGATTTGTAACACTAAGCCCAGGCAGTTATATTGTTTAAAAAAAAAAGAAAAATCCAAATGCCTACTGTCTACAGAAATAGAAACACTTATTTACACAAGCATCATGAGGGCACGGGGGCTGATACTATATGAACTCCTGCCAATTAAATGAGGTACTTGCTAATTGCTGTCCCATATCTTCAAGGACCAAAGGGGCAGAACAGTGCCATGTGAGGCAACATGGTATCATGTAGCAGAGCTGAACCCAATCCAGGCTAGATTTAATGTTCAGAAATGATCACATACTGTATTACTCATGTCCAGCAACAACATTTTGATTGCAGGAATGCTAAGCTCCTGGTCTTAACCACAGCCAGCACTTGCTGCTACTGAAAGATTAATGTTATCTCTGCATTTAAGTAACCCTCATATATAGCCAAAATTAGACTGTAAGAAGTCCAATGGTCTCGGAGTGGAATTGTTTTTAGCAGCAGCCTACAAATGCAGTGCTTGGGCAAACCATCTGGGTCCCAAGGGAATGCTGCCCATTCTGTGCAGTCTAACAATGCCTTCCATGGTGGCACCTTGTGCATCACTGCAGAAATACCTCAGGAGAGAATAAGTCAGTTCCCTAACTTCCACTGGGCATGGTGAAGCCCTACTAAAAAAAAAAAAAAAAAAAAAAATCAGTGGATGAGTGAAAGGGGGAAATGGAATTCGAGGAAACAATGTCTAGTTAGAATATCAGAATATTTTGTTCTTACATGTTTTAAACGCCATCAATGATATTTCAATTCTGAGTTCTGTAACCAGTATTTTTACTTCTGCTGAAACATCTGTATTTCTCACTTATTTTAGCAACTGTACTGCTACCTTACTGCTCATTCCTTCTGGCTGTGGAATGAATAGAGAAACATTTAATTCACTTCCAGCTCTTACATTCCTGGGATAGCCTATGCTTTCAGGCACTAAACTCAATAAAAAGAAAAGCAAAAATCCAAAGACAGCCCTGAGTGAAAGTGTCACTACTCATATTTGAACAAATTTGCATACCAATTTAAATTAATCAGAAGAAAAATGTGGGGAAATTTCTCTCATTCACCAGGTATAGTCACAGAAGTCTCAAGATTTTAATGTGTTCAATGGATTATGGATCAGGCCTAATTTACAACTAAATTTCCATAGTAAATCAATACTGCTGGTTAATGACATTGATAGTTTACTATTGTGATTTTAATACTAAAATTCATATTGTTAAAACATGGTGCAAAACCTAATGTACATATTGTATTGCATCACAAATACAATTCAAGCATACAGTTGTTGTACATGAGACAATAGTCATTAACATTTGATGGACAAGTCAAGGTATTAGAACAATAATTGAAAAAAGAGATGATCTACTACTAATGTTATATGATTAGATAATCATATAACATTGTAGTATACTAAAACTAAGTTTATTTTTAAAACAAGACTAAAATTAAACTGAAATCAAGCCTCAGGGTTTTATCAATAGACACTGACAACTGAAAAGGTAAAGTCATGCTTACAAAAAAATTAACATTTTTAGACGCACTCACAGAGACAGTCTTCTAAGCACAGTACCCTCAATCATGTTGCACAGGGTAGCTTATTCGCCACCTATATTTGGTTTTTAATTCCTCTTTCATTGCTTACACATAACTATTAATATGCAAACAAGTATTTACCTGGAAATGCTTCTTTTGAACACTTCTCTCTTACCACAGACTATCCCTTTGAGAGCAAATGGCTTCTATTTAAGACTTATTTCTTAAATTTTTCGATTTAAAACTAACTTCTCTCTTCTAACAAGGTAATCCTGAGCAGGACTTTCAAGCACTTTCAAGCAGCACTTTCA
Organism: Muscicapa striata striata; assembly: GCA_030060385.1. Classification (NCBI taxonomy): domain Eukaryota; kingdom Metazoa; phylum Chordata; class Aves; order Passeriformes; family Muscicapidae; genus Muscicapa; species Muscicapa striata. Next base: position 1,736,413 of record JAREIS010000027.1, on the reverse strand, counting down.
AGAGCTAATAAACCTCATGCAACCACACACATAAAACCCACAGAACAGCACTACAGGACTCAAGTGTGTGATGGCATAGTTTTACAAAAAATCTCTCCAAACAGGACAGTTTCCATTTCGTTAGGACAATCCCATTAGAGCTTTCAGTCTCCCCCTCTTTTTCAAGTTTTTTATTTTCATCTTTTTAATATTATTCCTATTGGGTCTTACTGGGTTTTTTCAACTACTGGCTAAGACTTTAACAAAGTCTTTGCTTTAACAAAATTTTGAACTCTTAAAAAAAATACACTTGAGAAATGAACAGAAATGTTTAGGAAATACTTCTTCAGTTAGTTGCACCTAATTGCAACATCCTAAGCAAGCTCACGGCCTGTATTCCTACAAATCAAAACTGCTTAACACATAGCTTTTTTTTTTTTTTTTTTTTTTTTTTTTTTTAATTGGCTGTCACTGCTTTTGTTCCATTCTGATGCTCCATGCAAGGAGAATGAGCCCACTTTCTCTTCCTATCTGGCTAACTTCAACAGAAGTTGTTTTGTGAGCACTTTGTACACAAAGGATGCCAGACTGAGACTTTTCTGTACACTAATGTAGAACTATGTGCTTAAGTCTCCATGTCATCCTTCACATATTGCACCAAACATACACTTCCAAAGAGCTGAACCTGCCCTACATCATCAGTTATGACTCAGTTTGCAACTTTGTCCTGCAAACCCAGAAGATGCAAATTAATTTCACTGAGATTCACTTACTCTTTCCCAAGCCTGGACGTGACAAAGTCAACTGCAACCTATACTTTATCACACTCCAGACAATGGGTAGGGCACCACGGCTCAGCAATAAACATTTCACACTAATAGCATAGAAGTGACTAACTGGCTATTGCCCTGTTGTTCTTTAGACAAAGAACTCCCTCCTTCTCTTAATACAGACAAAACCTTTTCTTTGTGCCCAACACAGGAAAAAGAGGGATGAGAAGACTTTATGTCCTGTCCACACTCTACCCCCTTCACAAATCCAGTGGTTTATTTAGGGCCCAAGTCTGCCACAGTCCAGATCTTCATTACAATCTTCAAGTGTTCCTAATGACACCCAGCAGGGCTTTCCACTCATGGGTCTTAGCCCTCTGTGTGCTTCAAATCTGATGGATAGAGAAAGTATAAAACCAAGACTAAAATTACTTTTCTTCATATATGCTGAGCATGGACACTTTCCCTACTTCAGTAACATGAGAGCAGACCATGGGCATTCTGAACAACAGTGTTTTGGCACGGATGTCCTTGGGAAAAGAGAAAAGGGAAGGGGGAATACTTTAAAGAGAAGAGTTCAGGCTAATGCACTAATATTTGTAAAGGGAAGAATAAGGGAAAATGGTAGTTGAATTGAGATAGATTACTTACAGACTGTGTGTCAACCAGTCTGCATTAAGATGACACTTTTTTTTTTTTTTAAAAGCACTTGGACAACTCTCCTGCACAGTTCCTGTCTCATTTGGAGATCCTGTCCCAACATGACCTCAGAAGGTTCTCGGTGTCTGGCCAACACTGAGAACAAGGAAGACAGAAGCATTAACTTAAGACTATTCAACAAAGACCCTTCTGGCCTATAATCCATGAGCTCATGATGATGCCTCAGTTCTAACAAACTGAAGCAGAACAGCCTTACAGCTGTAAGAGAAACTGATGATTATCAGCCATTGTGACTAAAACTGGTATTTCAGAGAAAATGAGTAATAATTCTGTACATATTGTACTGATTTCAAGTAAATGCATGTGAACACTAGGCAGAAATAAAGGAAAAGAATCATCTGTTGATGGACAAAACACTACCTTGTGTTGTAAGAAGAAAAAAGAGGAGAGAGAAAAGATATCCTGTAATGCAAGAAGTTCAGGCTAATTCTTTCCCTAAAATGTCTGCATAACTACAAATGTTAACACCTATTTTTGAAGCAACAGCAAATCCCAGAGTATTTTACAAGTCAAGAATATATTGAAAAAGGAGAATAAGCCTGGGGAGAAATCCAGCAGATGGCTCATAGTGATGTTGTGCAGTAGTACAAGATAGGAAGTAACATGAATAGTTTACATCATTTGAATTAGAATTTCAGGTAAGAGTCCTTTCTAGAGAAAGAAAAAACTTCAGACTGCACTGCCATAAAACTCAAAAACAATGGGGGTCAGTCAGAGATGAGAACAGGAAGGTTTTAAGTGTTACAACTTCCTACTTAGACCAAAAAAACAGAAAAAAGAAAGTATCATCTCCACATTTTTTCTATGGGAAGCCTTTCTGTTGAAGAGTGCAGCTTCAGATACATAGAAATATTCAGGAATATGGAAATGGACAACTTTTAAATTACTTTACCAAAGTTCTACAAATCTTCATTCAAAGAAGGCAAAGCCATCAGTATTAAGCAAATAAAGCTCACCTGAATCTATCTAAAGCATTTTATTAAACAAAAAGCTGGGGGTGAGATATTGCAAACGGTTAATGCCTGGGGCTTCCATTCCAGAGAACTGGGTTCAAAGCCTTGCTTAGGCCAAAACAAAGCCCATTTATAGATTTCATAAGCCAAATTTAATAGCTGTTTCCCTGAAATTCTGACTGTATCTTTCCTTTTGTCTGCAAAATATGTAACTTCAGCATTAAGACCCATGTTACCCACATGTATTTTCATCAAACAACCACTTCACACTGGCATAACTGGCCATCTCTTTTCACAGGAGGTCCAGGACAGAAAAAGTAGGATGTAAGTCATGTCTTATATTCACCTGTAATAGAAACTGGATGGACTGTGCAACTGCAGCCTTGCCTGCCATCTTCATCAATCTACTTCCTAGTGTGATTGTCATCATGTTCCTCCAGATCTTTGAAGAAGGTATTAATGTAAGGATTATTTATATTAAAAAAAGGTTGTGATTTAGCACCCAAAATCCACACTCAAAATATCCTCATAATTCAGTTTATCCAGAAAATAATGAGTAATAACTTCTGGAAAATAAATCTTATGATTCCTTTCTAAGATTGCCTTCTTATTGTTTCTCCAGTGGAAAAACTGCTTCTGCTTTAGGAAAGGAAAAAAATAATTTATCTTTCCCAGAAACATCTTTGTTCCCCAAAATTTTCTCATCACCTTTTCTAGAGCAGAGATTAATTCTCATTATATCCCTCAGAGAGAAACAGAGAACCACAAAGGAGAACTGCAATATTAATCCATGAATGCCTGTAAAGCCAGTTGATTTACTAGAACTACACACTGCAAAAATACTACTGTTGTGTTTTTCTACTGTTTTGCCTGAGTTCTGGCACTTTGATACTCAATTCTGTTTCTTAAAATACCAGACTTAACTCAGTTTTTATACTTCTATTCTGCTCCATCTAGTGGATTATTGATTTTTGCAATGAATGCTGCAACAACAGTATTCTAATATACCATGCTGGGTTAGCTATTAGGACAAGGGACCACGTTCAAATGATTATTTTTTTGGCTTTAGATGAAAGAAATTAAGTCACATTCCTGGGTACCTGGATAAGACTATAGGATTCTGGCAGCGTGTTCAAGCAACATAAATGAGAAGATGGTCATTTAATTATATCACTGAAATGAGACTTAGTAAGAGACAGGCCTTGATTATAAGGGACAGGTGGCAAAATTTCTCCTGGTGCTTGCACAATTTACTAGGTCAGTCCTGGGGAAAAAGAATATTCCATGCCTGTGTTGTTTTACTAAAACATCAATATCCTCCAGGCTTCATAGCCTAGATTTCAGAGTTTTCCTCCTGCACTTGGTGATAGACAAAATGAAGTTACACACTTGATAAGCTGCTTTGTTTGCATGATAGGAACAGTTTTATTCAACCCAGGTCCCTTCAGTACACTCACAATTGTGGTGGGCTTTTTTCCATGCAGTGCTGTTTGTAATACTCTCTTTAAAGACTGCTGAGCAGGTCTTCTGCTAACTTTTCAGAGGGATGTTTAAGGTAATGAGAGTTTGATTGATGAGAAGAAAAATTAGGTAATTAGTTCACCCTTACGTGTAGTTCATTTCAAATCAATGCAGCTTTTAATTATAAGAATATTTGTTTTCTTTTCAAAAGTAAATATAAAAATACTTAGGCAACAAAATCCCCTGCACCAATGAATCAAAAGTGTTTGTTCATACATGGAATCACTGGAATCAATGATTCAAAGATAATGCTATTTACATGCCTGGTAGGCAAGGTGTAGGATGTATGCTCTCTGAAGCAATTTATAGCAGAAGAAGGAAATATTAATTTACTCTCCCAAACCACAAAATGTTACTAGGTTATGCTTGGTTCAGAAATGTAGCTGGTAAATCATTAAAAAAGGGTCTATAACCACAAAACCCATTGAATTAAATTCAATTAATTGAAATAATAAGCCCAAGGTTTTCCAAATAATTGGGGTTTCTTTTTAATACTTATTTTTTCTAGTTTTCTGTCTTTCTTCTCTCTAACAAGATAGACAGTTCCAGTAGTCAGTTATAACTGGATGAGATAAGACTAACTCCAGATTGATTTGCTTTTCAGGACTTTATTGTATTAGTATGCAGCCATATAGCACTTTCTATCAAAGAATCTTGAAGTGTTCCATAAATATTAATTCAATAAGCCTCACAACATGCAGGTGAGCTCCATATTATTGTATCTATTATATTTTTGCTGGAGGCACACTAAGTAGAAGTGTCTTGCTCTGGAATTGAAATTAAATCTTGATTCCAATCATCTGATTTAATCACTGGAATTACTCACTCCATGAAAACCCATCTGCCCCCAGATCAACAGCAACTTTGTCACTGGCTTCCATGGAGCCATGATTCCATGAAAAGACAAAATTCTTCCTTAGTAATTTGCAACTAAACACTACTTTTCAGGTTCAACATCCTGCATTAGGTGTTATATCTTCATGAACTTTCCTCCTAGAAATAGATGACTGACTTCAACAGAGAAGCATAAATATTTTAAAGATTTTAAGTATGCACACAATTGACCTGATACATTATAATAGCTCAGGCAATATGACAATATACTCCTTTGCTCTGTGCTGCTGTAATTCATGAGAGTCAGAGTTCTGACTTTGCAAATAGAATTGCAGACTTAATTTTCAGAAGTGACTTCCATTTTTACATTCACAATTTTGCAATCACCGTAGTTGTGAGAACAGTGATATGCATTAAGGTAATTGATTGTGCTTTGAAATCAAGTAATCAAATGAGCCTCAATTAAGGCTGCAAATGTTTGAAGCCATGGAACTACAAAGCAAAATTATTTTTCCTTGTAAGCTTCCAGCAAAATACACTAAGCAAAGCTTTGTCTTCTTTCTGGATCAGCCTTACACCAAGTATTTAGTGACTATATTTAAGATTAATTTTGGGTGACAAATTAATTTAATAAATGAGGGGTCTGTGTGTGGACTTGTTCTATTCCAATCTCTCATTTTATATTTAACCAACTCCCACAAAAAGAGATGCATCTCCTATGTACCACAGTGCCTAGCTTCTTCCATCTGACCCACCAAATAGAGCTGGAACCTGGAGATCCAGGCTTCCTGTACAAAGCATGAAGGAAGGAAGGCTCTCAGGGCAGAACATCAATAAGCCAACACACACATACTGCTGCCACCTCCACCTAGTTTATGTGTACAATTTATGACTTTATGAGTACAATTTATAACTTTCAGATCTTTGCTTCCACCAGGCTTCCTGGAAATGCCTTGCTCCTTTCAGGACTCTTGGCCTCCTATTCCATTTCTGCAGGAAGGCAGGGTTGACATCCCTTTTCTCCAGCAAACTTGGATTTCTTCTCTTAAAAAAATATAACCTCAGTTCCTTCTGGTTTAGAGCCCTTACAGAGATTCAACACTCTCCTCTGTACAAGGAATGAAAAGGTATTGCATGTCCTGGGAAAAAGCTCTAACTGTTGCAGTGAGGGTGTGGAAAAACTAAAGCAATCACTGCAGAAACACCTCCTCTCCCTTCCCACAAGGCTGCTGCTGCTGAGCACCGCAGTGGGATCACCAGGATGGCACAGCAGAAAGTGACTGTGTGTGGTGCCCTGTGCTGAGCTGTGACAGGGTGCTCGGAGAATGCCTGCCAGGGCAGGCTCTCAGGGGACTCAGAGGAACATCCCTGCTTCCAGAGCTGAACAGGAGATACCTTGTGAGCTGTTCAGACCTGTCAAAACAGACACTCCTGCGTTTGCACTGAAGTATGATGCTGTAGATGGCTACAGAAATTTTAAGGGCACTTAGAAACTACAGCGGCATGAACTCCAGCACCTGGGAAATTCCACTATTAAAAGATATCCCAGGACTACCATTTTGGATTAAAGCAGATAAATCCCAGCAATCTTTTCACTTCATGTAACTGGAGTATATTGCTGGAATCATTTTTGCTTGGATTGCCATTATACATGCAAAACTCCCTGAACCTCAGGTAATCATTTAACATCCCAGATTAAAATTAAAACAAAACAAAAAACCCCAACCTGACTATTTTTGAGGTCCAAAAGACAAAATAACTTTTCAAGATTGTTTAACTACTCACCCTGAATCTGCAAATACCTATTACTACAGAGAAAGTTTGGTGCTTTACTGATTCCAGTGAAACTATCAGGAAAATCCCATCCCACAATAAGTGCTGGTAGCACCACATCCTGCAACTGTAAACTACCGAGGCAGAAACCTGTCTATAAAACTCTTGGACATGTAAGATTCTATAAAAATAATTATGCATTCAGCTTTATGCAATTTTCAGCTAAAAATCAGTCAATCCCTCTTTCTCTGCCCTCCCTCCTCCACACAGTTACCACAGAAATTTTGTTCTGTTAGGGTAGTATATATTTTTCATGCAAAATTTCAACAGGAACCATTTTTATGGTCTACTAATAAACCCTTGAAAACAGGGATTTATAATGGAAACAGTGACGGACCCTTAACTACAGTGTATGCAACCATAATAAAAAGAATTAATGTAGTCAATTTGTACTACTGTTCTCAGAACAAAAAAACCTCTATTTCAACTGCAATCCTTTCAACAGCTGATTGGCAAGCCTGTCCATTTCTAGTCTGCAGTGTTGTCAGTTGTCTTCAACATGATAATGAGCCTGTCACCATATTCAAATAGCCCTGTGACAGCATGTTTTGTGAGCATGACATCCACTGCAAAGGGTCTGTCAAAAAGCACCTTTCAGAAAATGAAAAGAGAATGCTTTTCTGATGATAAATCTAATTTCTTCATAGCTAAAAGAGTGAGATTTTTCATCTGATTTTGTCAGTGTTGTGTTGCATTTGTGTCTTCAGATAATCCTGCGTTCTGACGCATAAAATTTTAAAAGTTATCTGTAAAGACAAAGTGAGAAATAATAATCTTTTTTGAGTTCACTGGAGCCTTTGCATAAAACTGCAGTACTGCTGGCTTTCCATCAAATGAAAACTGGAGGGGGGAGGGAATGGCATGGAAGGGTAGCTTGCAACCAAAAGCAAATAAGGCTCCCAGTACAGATCTCAAAGTCTACACATGCTAGGGTGTCCACTCTTTCCCAAACAGCCTATTAAAAAACCTTCCTTGCTCTGTGTGGTCCTAGTTAAGTATGACCAGGTTGCATGAAATTCCCTGGCTTTCAGACCAAGGCAGCAGAACATAGACACAGGCAGAGCTTCCAAGCACTGCTGCAGTTCAGGAGTGTGTGTTCCACACACTGTGCATTCCACGTTCAGCTGCCACTCGTGCTACTTGTCAGCTGGGGAAATTTTCATGGAGAGAAAAACCTGAATATTTTGGCAACACAGATTCCTCTCCACGTCTGAGCATCTTCTATCAATATCAACGGGAAATATACAGGTACACTGAAATACAACGCTTTATGTTCCCTGTTGACAAAAGCTGCCCTGGATTTCACTTCACCTTTTAGGATTCTTTTCACCAGTAACTGACTGAGGAGTTCACATGTAAAGGGAAGTGCTAAAAAGAGAAATGTAAAACACTAAATGAACAAGCAATAAACCTTTCTCTCTTTCAGTCACTGGGTGAGAAAGGGGTGGACACCGCTGGACTTTGAAGTCCCAGGCTGAAAGACACATTTACCTCAGAGCAGAAGTTCCACTTCTAGCTGTGCCTCTAACACCATGTGACTTTTACTAAGCAGCTCTTGTTCTCTTTCTCTGAGGTTTAATATTTTAAAATGGGGGTATTACTGTCTACACATCAGAGGTGCTCCTGAAAACACAAGAAAAGCGTTCTCTGAAAAAACTGTTGACAAGCACATGACGTTTTCGCTGCAGAAAAATCATGTCGCACAATCCCAAGTGTTTCAAAAGTATTAAACAAGTTTGTTTCCTTAAATATGGGTGAAAACCAGCAAACCTGTACAGCATTAGGATAAACACGGACTTTCCCTGCTAACTACTGAATAGTATCAAAATTAAGTATTTTACTATTACTACCACCACTTGTTTTTCAGGCCACTAAGAACATAAGGTTGGCTACAGTCTAAAGGCTGTACCTGCAAGAATCTGGTGGGATTTGTATGACAGATATTACAGGTGTGAAGGCACAAATTATCTTTACTTCTTCATCATCTTCAACATTTGTCTTTGAAAGGACTTCTCTGCTTTTGTCTCCCAACCTCTGTCTTCTTCTGCTTACACAGATGAATAAATACTAATATTTATTCTGTCTACAATTCATGATGAAAATTATGAGTGAATAAGGAATTTGATTAATTCAGGTCTACCAAGCTGAAATAAGACAATTTTACCGAGAGTTGATTTTATTTTTTTTTTGTTAATATAAGGAGACCTTATATTAATATAATATATTAATAATTTATTAATATAAAATATAAGGACAGAGGTCTCTGTATTTTAAATTTGAAATATACAACATGGTATTGCACCCTTGATCATGTAATTCAATACACCTGTAACTGATTAAAATTCAAAGGTAGGATTATTACAATTTTTTTAAGTGAAGGCAACTAGGCACTACGCAGCTTTAGACAGCACAAATGGACAATCAACATTAAACATGACTGATTTTTAAATTCTTCATTGCTCAGCTGGAGGGAAGTATTACAAGGCCAAATAGCAGAGCTATGGACAGCTGGCTTTGTGCAGTACCAGTTCTCTGCCTCAATTTTCAAGCCATTCATTTCTTTGGTGGAGGGGGGGGGGAAGGGAGGGGGAAAAAGCCAAAAAAAAAAAAAATCTAAACTAGGCCATACAAATGTACAAAGAAAGCTTGGGTTTCTAGGACTTTCATTGTCTCAGGGAGTCGTCGCCACCCTGAACCCTCATTAAAGCCGAAGAGATGCGGGAGCGGCATTAAAATGAATGCAAACCATTTGCCGCAATCTTGTGCTCACACCATCTCCAAATGAAGGCAGGCATTGCATAATCCAGGCAGCTCGAGCTCCTGACAGGTGGATGATTTATGCTCATAGTCGGAAGAATCGGAGAGCCTGCAGAGGACACAGCGTGAGCAAGGTGGTGGCGAGACAGATGCTCTCAGTGGGCTTGCAGAGGCTGGCAGGCTCCAGCTAGCTCAGGTGCAACTTGAACACTTTAGTACTGAACTCATATTGCCTAGATTCCAGCACAGCAAGATACCATTTACAATATTATGTACAGTAGATATACTATCAAACCTATCTGTGTGCTGTTTATCTATATGTGTGTACACACACAAACACACACACAAAATACATACATTTTTTCTATTTGCAGTTCACTGTGCTCACGTGCATACTCTCCATCGAAAAAGAAAGGGCACATTAGGACAAATTCTGCATTGTTGCAGCCACACAGCCTAAGTGAAACCACCAGAGTTGAACAGATGTAAGTGGGGGAAGAATTTGGCTCCAGCATTCAGGGATCTGGGATACTGAAAATCCTTTCAGTTTTAAGAGCATTTGAAAGCCAGAAAAGAAAATTACCAGAGAAAAAATCAAAACATCCACAGGTCCAAACATAGTGTGATATTCCCATCACTTACATCACTTACTTACATCACTTATATCTTATCTACCTGTAAAGCACAGAAAATGCCACAATTACATTGTTCTGCAAAAAAGCACAATAGAAGCAAAATATAATGTAAATGACCCTCATGTCATCTACTTAAATCTTTCAATGACATTATTTCTACTGCCTTGTTCAGGGGTAGTTAAAAATCCCACCCAAACCTGCAACATCATTTCCAAACACGTAATTCAGCTTCCTTTTCCAAAGGGAAGTAGAAATGGGGGTTTGACTTCTCATTTCTTTATGCAAGAAACTGGTCTATTAAAATAATAAATAAATGAAAATACACATGAGTAAACAAGATCTTATACACGTTTATGTCACACCTCAATATGTTTTTCTTTTCTTTAATAGAAAAGGCAAAGCCAGGACTAAATTATCCTGCCTTAAGCATATCAACAAAATAAACAATTCACCTGTCTCATATCAGACCCTCCACATTTTCCAATGAAACCTGTCACTTAATTAAGTATGTAATTTTCAGGGGCAACCGAGGAGTTAAAGCATTCAAATGTGCACACTGCAGGTTATCTGGGTTGAATCTGGGACTTTGCTGACTCTCAGCTCCTTTCCACTTTAACAGATGGGGTCAGAGGTGAAACTGCAGACGAGAATTAAAGACACATACATCCCTTTAATCAGATAACACATTCAAAGACTTGCAAATTCCCAAGAAGCCACTTTACAGGCACGTGTCACGGGCTATTCCATAAAGGGGGAGGGAACGGTGAAGAGGAGGGAAAGAGGACTTATTTCAGCTAAGCAGCATTTGAAAAAGCAGGAAATTAGAGAAAACAAATGGGAACAAAAAGGGATGGATTGCTATCATTCCTAAAGCTTTCTCATTGCACACACCTCCCTAGAGAGGAACACCAATGTTGGAAGCCTTAATGCTCTGCAGTCAAATGTTTTTCCTAACTTCATTAATCAGCTGTGTTTGAGAATACTTCCATAACAAGTATTTTAATTGGAGATGAGCTGAAGCATCTTGCCAGGATGGATATCTCCAGCAGTACCAGGATGCCCAGAAGGAAATACAGTCATTCAGCCTGACTAGTCCTCACGAAACAGTGAGTCAGCTAACAAGAACCTCAAGGAATTAATGATTCTCTCTCCCACCTGGCCAGAAAAAAAACTGCCTGGAGGATATGTGCTCGCAGCAACTATTTTCTCATCAGCATTCTTCTGATACAATCATGGTTTGGAAGAGGAAAATGAGTAGAAAGTGATAAAAATGAGAGAAGATAAAAAGAGAAAAGAGAAGGATCTCATGGCATCTTAGCTACTCTGTGGCTTTGTTCTCCAATTACTGCATCCCTCTGCATCTCATGCAGGATCAAACAATGGCCATGTGGCACACCCCAGCAGATGGAAGACCAGCAAATACTATGGCTGTGAAAACCAGACTCAAGAGGTGTTCCAGCTTCTTTTTGCCTGAAATACAGTCAGAGACTTGTACTTTGGGTGATGTTCTTGAGGGCTGCTGAGAAGGAAGAGCTTATTCAGTCCCTTATTATCTCAGCCCAATTCTTTACCTGAGTTATAACTCAACAGAAACTTTCTAACACATCTTTGAGCAAGAATACATTTAAACTGGCATTATAAAACAGATTGTTACTTTTTAAGGGAAATGTTAATTTTCCTTTACTTTGATATTTAGCAGTCTATTCTGTCTTCAAATTGGAAACTTAAGAGGTTTCATTAAAAGTTTGACAGGGAAACCTGCAAGTGGTTTGTGCCCTGAATAATCAGTTCAGAGGAAGGCCTCTCTTAACACTTCAATACTAGCAGGCAGGTACCCTCAGTCTGGATCCAAAGTGTATTTATGCCATCTCTTAAGTCATCTCACCTTAACAGATACCACTTCCTATCCAGCAAATGTAGCAGAAATACAGCAGTTCTGGCAACTTAGAACAGGATACTCTTCCCAAATGTTATCCACTGAAATGTGAGATTGACCATGCAATGAAATCTCAGGTGCCTGTTTCTAAAGCCTGGATGGAACTACAAAAAATATTAAAATGAGAGCATAGGAACTGCAGATGCTGGAGACCATTCATGACCAGACTGTCATGAAAAGCGACATGTGGCTGTACAAGTGTTGAACTAATGATATAAGACTGATGTGCTGATTGATTCAGATCAGAATAAAAGATGTGTCTCATCTTCAGTCAGCCACCTACACGACTTAAAGAGACGGGGCACTGGTGAAGTAATTTTTATGTTGCTGACTAAAAATGACAAGAACAGCATTGTATGGACTAATGCTTGGCTGAAGAGGGGAAAAAAAGGAGACAGAAGATGACTTGTATTACTTGTTTTTTCCTAGGATCTGTATGTCCTCAGCATGCAGCAAGTTATCAACATTCTCTCTTGCTAGCCAAGCAGTTTTGCTGATAAACATTTACAGCACACCAACAATTCTGCCACTAAGGGCACAGACTGAAGTTAAGCTGATTAAGGGACAGTATCACACAGACTTTCTTTTAAAAAGTATTTCAATTTTTCTAAATTAAGCATTTGAATAATTAACTGCTTTAACATGGACTACAGTAAGACCTCACGCAAGCAAGTATGGAATGGTGATTTTGGATCTGCTGCACTAAAACTGTAATTCAAATTGACTTCTCATCTTATACCTGATGACCCTGAGACCTAAACCAGATGCTTAAGAGAAAAATAGATACACATATTAACTTTGCTGGAACAATAAAGACGAAAAAGGAAAATATTGATATTATTCAGTAAGTGTATATATTTAACATAGTTGTGTTTAACTTTCTCCAGAATCATTTATCTAATAAAAGCCTACTGAGGCTTAAAATAAAGCTATGTTTTTCATTTATAAAGATTAATAGCTGTATTAAGCTACTACTGTGAACAGACTCCCTTCATAATTTCCCTTTTCTGTCATATAAATAGCAGAAGAAAAGAAAACAAAAAAAAGAAAAAAAAGAAAAAGCTGGTTAGATGAGATCTATTACTAGAATAGCTAGTAAGCATAGCAAAATCTGTCAAAGGGACAATTCATTGCAGATGATCACATTTATTTCAGAATTCAGGCTGCTGACTTCCAACCACAAAAGCCACATTACGAACACCAAATGAAATAATATTCCAACTTCATATTCCAGTGACTCAGTGAATAGAACTGGCAAAGGCTCACCACTTGCACTAACTTCTCAGCTTATAAAAGGGCAACGACTGGTGAGGAAAGACTATAGCTTAGTTACAATAATGCCTTAAAACCCATGCTGATTCTAACTTTTCTTTTGTAGGACAGCAAAGATTCAGAAGTGTGAAACATTTGAGGGACAGCATTATGTGAGGTCAGATGTAACAACTGCAGGTGGAAATTTTCTTGCTTCTCAACACATTCATAGCTTTGACTGAGTGAAGAGGCCAAGAGAGCTCCTCAGCCTCCAAGCATTGCAGTGCCAATCCATCCCAAGCAGCAGAAGTCTGCCTGTATATCTGCCACATGGGTTCTAATTACCAGTACCTGCATCACTTCAGCCCCTTCACCCCAAATAATCCTACCATACATTCTGTTGTTTCAACAAAGATTTTACACAGCAAGAGTCTTAGTGAGGAGATGTGAGTGCTGCCCAGGCAAGGCCTGAGTAAAATACAGAAAGGTTGTCTCCAGAGTGGCAATTTAGAGATAAGGATACGCACTACCTTTAAATGCACTTCTACCAGAGATGCTACACCTATTCCACCCAAGCAGGGGATGTGCAAGTATCTGCACAGCAGAGACAGCAAAAAGTGAAGAATACAAACCACTGATGTTACTCTTTATAAAATGAGCCCTATTTAATATAGGGCAGGACTCACATATAAGGATTCAAGTACTCTGAAATTACTGGCAGTGCCACGTTGATGTACGTTGTTTATGGGTGGCAGAGACCAAGAATGAAAGGCAGCTACTTGTCTGTGAGATCATGGGAAAAGTCCTGCATCCTTCAGACTTGCCTCTACCTATCCTTATAATTTACACTGCTGTCACTTCCAGTGCATAAGCAAATGTTCATAGGGGCTAAATTCAATGAACATCCTTTGCAAAAAGGGGAGTATTTTCTAGAAAATTAGGAAAATAGTGCTTCCTTAATTTAGGATCAAAAGAATAAGTATGACAAATGAGGACGTGCAGTTAACCACCTCAGATTATGATGAGAAAATATTAGTCAAAGTGATTAATTTTTAATAGTAATTTAAGTAGATTCGTGAAACTGCAGAACCTACTCCTTCCAATTCTGAGCAAGCAATATCTAAGGTATATGCACTAAGAAAATTACAGTAAAATTTAATCCTATACAAAATTTTTCAAACTCATTATTTTCAAAAACAGAAGTACAAAGTAACTTTAGGTTGAAAGTATCCTTTGCTTATCTGACCCTGCAAACAAAACTGCTGTCATTGGGATTCTCAGCAGCGATGATTGCGTGAGCAAACCCAACCTAACAGTTAATCTCAAGGAAGCTGCTGGTGAGTGAGCCAGCAAACAGCTCTGACCTCAGATTTGCAAATGCTAACACAAAAACCTCCCCATTTACAGATCCATGTAAAGCCAAGGAAGGTAAATAGTTCTCAAGCTCAGACTTACAAACAATACTGCTTTCTCCACATCCACTTCATACCTCCTCTTATGGAGGGGGAGCATTTGTATAAAGGGATAATGGGAAAACAGAATTTTATCTAGGAAGAGGGAAATTTTATTTAAAGACCAAGTCCTGTGAACTGCTGGAATGTCTATTTTATTCCCCAAAATACTCAGAGACAGAACACAAACCAGTGACACAACACTGCAACATGAGCACCACGAAAACTTCTCAGAAGGCCGACACTTAGTAGGAGCTGTAGATGCCTTCATGTGAGTTGGGAAGAGTACCCACATCCCCAGTATTTGCTTTTTCTGGGGTATTTTTCTAGTGGATGAATAGAAATGCTAGCTGCTTGAGCTGACTATAAACACTAACCTGAAGTTGAATAGTTTGTCCTTCTTCATCAGTTACAGAGAGTGGATAGTCATGAGCTGCGTTTTAGGGCAGACAAATTGGGCTGTCAGTTCTAATGTGTGAACTGGGCTATCAGGTCACATTTTGGTTAGGAGCAAAGATGCCTACTTATGAACACCAACAGCACTTAGAGATTAGCTTCTATTGTTTCCAAGGAGATTTAACAGGTCCCAGTATATATTAAACCAAGCACACGCTGAATGAAAGAAAGAAAGAAAGGGAGTGCAAAGGGAAAGGGGGAAAGAAAAAGGAGAAAGGAAAAAATAAAAGTGAAGGGAGAAATAAAAGGGAGGAAGAAAAGGGGGGAACGGGTGAATGGGGAAGGAAGGGAAGAAAGGGGGAAAGGAAGGAATAGAAGAGGAAAAGAAACATTTAAAAAATATCTGCACTAGAAACCAGACTCCTTCATAATACATTAAAACATAGAAGAGAGCTGAGACATCAACAGAAGACACACTGTTATCTCTTGATGTTATAACACAGGTGGTTTGTTTAATATCCTGCATTAATGGAGGAGCTCCTTAAGTGTAATATTACGATAGAGAGCATAAGAAATATCACTGAGGTCACTGCCACTCTATTAACTGTCATCCTGTACAGAAATATTTTCTTTGAATACCATTAATGCTTTCTCCTTTCCTTTGTTCTGATTTCTGAAGGCAGCAGAAACTAAAACTTAGTCCACAATAATGTCTGCTTTCAGTTTGGCAGACTAATGGTATTAGACTTGTAAGAGAAATTTACCTTGGCAATATCTGATGCACAAGTCTTTTCAAAAGAGATGTTGTTAGAAGGAATCCTATTAAGCAGGCTTTTTCACTACCCTCAAATCATAGGTGATAACACAATTTTAGTCATAAAGAAGATTGCTTAGTTTTATTTATTATTTTGAGAGAGAATCCATTAATCTGCTCCTCTGCATATCATGCATCTCCTTACGTAAGACTAAACTCAAGCTGCCTGTTCTCCCTGCTGTATTGAATTCATTTTCATAGACTGTCAAAGCCAGAAAGGATCAATATGATAATTTAATCCGATCTGCTGCTTAACACAAGCCAAAGATGTTCATACGGTAATCTTTCCATAATAAACTCAGTAAGTTATGCTTTAAAATACACATACCTCTCTTTAAAAACATATTCTTATATTTGAATTAATGAAATCTCTCAAAGTGTGAAGCAAAAATATTTTAGATACCCTCAATTTTAGCATGTTCAGAAAAAGTTTAACTCACGTAATAATCTTCTGGTTCATTACATGACCATGTAAAACATTCCAGCATTTTTAAAACTGTCAGCAATTGCTTTTATTCAGATCACAGCTGAAGAAAAACACTTAAAAGCCCAGGATTTCTTTACAAGGCAGATTCTAACTACTGCCTTACCATTTCCCTAGGGATGCTGAGGTCTCTTTGAGGGCCTGTATGAATTCTCAAAAAACCCAAGCACACTAATAAATGAGAAGTGTTAAGGGCTACTCATTGAGCAGTACAAGTAAAATCTGCAAACTGCTCTATTGTGATGGGAAGAGTTACACATCAAGTCAGCACCATCAGATGAAGAGCTCAGAGAGTTTCTGTTCATTTTTAGAGCCTGAATGATGGCTTATGTAGGAGCAACTGTGAAGATTCACAGACATAAAAAGGTATATAGCTGATTTCCCCATAGCACAGATTGCTAAAACTGCCAAATGAGCAGCAATCTAACACAGCTCCAAGAGATTCCATTAATACTTGGTGAGGATCTGGCCTCTCATTTGTAATAGCAGGACTAATTAGGCTGGAATTTTGTTACTCTGCCTATTCTAACTGGGGACCAAGTGACTGATGATAATTTGTAAATGCCATCCATTCCTAAGGAAAATACAAATATACTTACATGAAGTAAACCATGCCCTTTTATTGTAGTATACTTTACTTTTCATATAAACCTAGGTTTTTTTCCATGTATCACTCATTTAGGAAATAGACTTTCTGAAATAACAAGCAATGCAGATCAGCCACTGCACATGGTCCATAATAAATTCTGAAAACACCCAAATATCAGAAATGAGAGATACATGGGAGATCTTTTGGTTTCAACAGTCCTGTAAGAAATATAAACTGCACAGAACTGTGAGAGCTAAAACAAGATACAGTATTCCAGATGGTCTAAAAGCTGCATTAGTGCCACCCAACAGATTCCTCTCTGAACTACAATACAGGGGCAGGTAAAACTGAGGCTAAGGCTTTACCTCTATGAAGAAAACAAAAACATATGGAATAACCTCTTGTAAAAACAGTTACATAAATGCAGCATCTGAAAGAAAAAATATTTTTCTTTTGGAATAATTATTCCATTGGAAATAGTCCTAGGAATATTATTAATAGGCATATGGTACTAATTAAAGATTAAATGTAGAATTCTACTCACCTAGATCACCTAGCAATAGAAAAAAAAAGGCCAAGTATCTACTTAAGACCCCCCATACCATCTTATGTAGTTTTACATCCAATTTTTCTTCTTAGAAAAGAAAAAAAAAAAAAAAAATCAATCCCTTTTTCTCAGTCCAGCTAGATATATAAAAAGGTAAATAGCCAAAATACCTAATCTTGCACATGAACGCAGATTTAATTCTACCACCTGAAGCAAACTAATCACTGGCTTCCAAAGAGTTTGAAAGGCAAAACTTAAAAGACAGAATATAAACCAACAGAACTGAAAACTACTGAATGTCTTAAAAATGTTCCTTTTTTAAAAGGGCAAATTGCTGTACATGTCTCCCTTCACCCTTTTAGCAATTGCAGTATTATTTCAAGATATCTCTAGGTATACATTTGAAAAGTTTCTCCCTAGACTGTACAAGAATCTTTAATGTTGTTTCATTTGTTCTCATGAATCTGAGACAATCCACCAAAATATAAGTGCAGTCAAAGAAACTGCCTTTTGGTAGAATAATCAATTGTGATACTTGAAAATCTGTTTTCTTGTAACACTGGCACAGAAAATTAAATACAGAAAAATATAATCTTTCTTCTTTGAGTGCAATGTATTCTGCTCTGCTGCTAATAACCCTTACCTAGGAAAGTAAATGAAAACACAACACCCTCATATTTGTCCTGTGCCTAAAGCTCATCCTCCTCTGCTGAATGCTACAGTATGAAGTACAACATACTCAAAACCCATCCATAGACCCAGACATGTTTTCAGGTAAAACCAAAAATTATGTGTTCCTCCAGATCAGTCTGTACAAACTTTCTTACGATACTCAACAGGAGATGCAGCCAGGATCTCAATCCCACTCCAGCCCAGCCCTGCATTGCTGTAGCATTCCTTCTCTGGTTCCCAGCCCACATCTCACAAATTATTAAAAATCTTGATCTAGCTGCTGCTGATTAAGCCCCACCAACATCTATGAGAACACATAGAGAAAATCCCTACTCCATCTTGTACTACACGTGCCAGAAATGCAATTCCCTCCCAGGATTTGACCCCAGCCCCACAACCCTAACACTGGGTCTCCCACAGAAACACTGGATGCTTGATGAAAAACACCATTATCTTGTCACATAAATGATTCAACATGCAGATGTCATAAGGGAAGCCACTCTATACATTTGCTATAAGTGGTTTTTGGACCTTGCCCTAGAAGCAAAGCTAAAACTCAGAATCTTTTTCCAAGCATTGTGATTTCTACAATGAAATTTATATGACAATTGACAAAATTGCAATGTAGTAAAGTCCTTTCAAATGTGAAGGGAAGCACAATGTCTGCTAATTGTTTTCTTTGGATTACACTTAAAAACTGTTTGTTAAGGATAAATTTCTACAAGAAAATGCCCCGAAAACAAGGTAAGATTTCTGGAGAAGATGCACCCTGGCAGATGTGCTGTTCTTATAAGGAATGTGATGCTCCTCTCAAAGCTGCTTAAACTTGATTTTATTTCAGGTCTGCAACTAAATTTTTTTTGTAAATAGATTTAGGCTGTCAATTTCCAGGCATGCTGTGCCATCAGCATGTAGAGACTGCTGTGACAAACGTGGAGGCTGCAGCAGCAAATTTTATTATAAACTGGTAATTGAATTGAACAGGTTTACATTTGAATAGATTTACTGCAGCATGATCTCTGACATGCTGCATGGGACTGAAATCCTTGTCTGCACATAAAGAAACACTTGAGATACAGCAAGAATAATTTCAGCTTATTTTAAATCCATGCTAATCAATAAATTTATATCACTTTACACATGAAAGAAGTCAGCATATTATATTATCTTTCTTAATTCTATACATAAAGGATGTGCTCCAAGTCAAAAAGTCACCCCCAGACTTTTCCATAGCCAAAAACAATAACCAGCTCCAAAACTATCCTCCAACAAGAAAAAAAAAATAAAATCTTTACTATAAGTACACTCTTACAAATGTATGTACTGTGAATTGGTATGATTTAAAAAGCGGCCACTAAAAGGGGGAAAAAATAAAATGCCTTTATAAGTTCTTGTAGGTTGGTATATTAGGTGGTAAATAAACAACACTATCTTTTCAAAGCAATTAGTTATTTTGCCATTTAGAAAAAGGTATGTACTTTTAGAATAGAAAATTTATGCTTTCTTATTAGGAAAACCTGTGGGAATGATTTGCATCCATGGACAATCAACATTCAAGCAAAAAAACATTACTCACAATGTACATCTGTACTATGTAACTAAATTATCTCAGTTAAAACTGTATGCAGAAACAGTAAATCCGCACACAAATTTGCTGAGATAATTACTCATTTGTAGAGGAGACACTTAACTTCCTCTTGGAATCACAGAAGCTGCACACAGCCTAGACTTTTTAAAATACATGTATTAATGGATGCACAGTAGTGCCCTCAAAATTCAGAGGAAAAGGATTAAATCAATTCACCTGCATGTGCTCTTGGTAACACTGCTTCATTTTCAAAGTTGCTCAATATAGCTGTATATTAAGTTACTAGTGATACAGGGTCTAATTTACTAAAAAAAGATGCTAAGAAGCACAGTCCTTTTCAGAAGGTGCCATACCCAGTAATCCCTTTCATTTTACTTTTAGTTTATCTAAGCATCATGATTTCACTTTCTGCTCCTAGTGGTCAGTTACATGAGGATTTTGGCAAGTAAGAACTCTCCCATCACCACTGACGAGAGGGTCAAATCCTGCCGTTCTTACTGAGGCAAAATCTCCATCGAATCTGACAGGAGTTTTGCTCAAGTAAGACTAAGGACAGCAGGATTTGGCTCACAGGATCATAGCATCTGCCAAAGCAGTTGCACAGAACAAGGTTTATTCTTAGTAAGTATAATCCAATAAGAATATGTCTGTAGGTGCGTGATAGGCCTAATTTGCCCATCATCTCACCACTGGTCTATGTTGTTTCTTGGATTTTTACCCTGATAGCTGCATACTTAACAGGTTTTACATTACCACCAAACCATTTGCAAAAATTAGCCAGCTATTAAAGCTGAGTTTTCAAGCACTGACAAAGCAAAATTGCACAGGATTGTTTTGAAGTGGTTGTTTTAACACAAGGTACTCTCCACTGGATACAATACTTAGAGAACATTATGTAGATTTTATTTCAAATGTTTATCTAGTTCAGAAGTCCATGGCATCCTTCTTGATGGTGACAGTGCCCTAAAATAATAATGCATATAATACATGCACTTAGAAGTGTATTCTTGCATATACATTACAGCAATGTAAGTGTATAGCAGGCAACCAAGATTTGAGGAATCACCTCCATGTGTAACATAGATGAAGCAGGTTCCAGGTAAGACAGCAGCATTTCTTGAGTACATTTCCTTGCATTCGATATCTTCAAATTGTAACTGATGAATTAAAATATTCAAGATATACTTACAGTGAGGGGCAGGGGTTCTCAGACACTTTTAGGGGAAAAAAAAGGTCGGGGGTGGATTCTCCTCTTCTGCCATAATTTGCTCCGGTGTAGTTACAGTAACTTC
Organism: Muscicapa striata striata; assembly: GCA_030060385.1. Taxonomy (NCBI): domain Eukaryota; kingdom Metazoa; phylum Chordata; class Aves; order Passeriformes; family Muscicapidae; genus Muscicapa; species Muscicapa striata. The sequence continues at coordinate 1,715,391 of JAREIS010000027.1, read as the reverse complement.
AGTACACATACACACACACAATACTTATTCAATTTAGAAGTAACCCTTCCATTTGTCCTGATGGAATGAAGACTGAATCAAAGCAGGGAAAAGAAGGCACAGTGTGTGTTTTGGTTTTCTGCCAGAATTGGGACAGAGTAACAGTGGAATGGAGGAAAAAGATCTTAAAGAATTCTGATGGTTATCCTATCAGTTACTTACTGAAGGAGACTGAATGCTGAGGTACATTTTGCTGTACTATACAAGGTGATAAACTCTTATGTGGACAATGCATGATTCGATAGCTTAGAAGCAGATGTCAGAAAGAGCAAGTATATATGAAAATTGCCTTTGCAATAACTGACTAGAACACTTACCAGTCTCTCTCCTGATTGCCCTACAGCTGCAGCAAGTGTTTGCAGAGAGACAGAGATTGAGGTGGTCAGTCTTACCTTCTTTCAGCATGCCAACTTTTAGACACTTCATGAAGCGGCAGGCTTGGCAGGACTTGCGTCTGCGCTTTGTGATTTCACATTCATTCGTGGCTGGGCAGCTGTACTCTATGTTACCTGTGATGGAACAGACAGGGGAGGAGATGATCAGGTCATGGACTAACCAACACAACAGACATACAAAAGTACTGATACAAGTGCCATTGTATCTCACTTTGGAATATATCAAGAGTAAGCAGTGCTATAGAAAGGAAATGCCTTTCAAGCAAAAATAAATAACTGAGGTAAAAGATGAAGTTTATTTTACTCTTTTTTAAAATTTAATCTAGACATCTATATGAAAGAAATACATACAAAACCAGGATTAATGTCAGTCTGTGTCTCACTCCAAATAGGGTCCCTAGTAAAATCCTTCATGTATGTTATTCCTGCTGGTAGAAGAAAGACATACTGTCATTTATTTTCTGTACCAAGCCATAGGCTCAGGCTCCTTATCTGAGCATTCTTCATTTTCCTTTTTAGCCAAATTCTTTAATCTCTCTTTGCCTAGAACACACAAGGAGGACTGCTTTACTACATAATCCACTATAACAGGTACTATGGAGTTTCACCCTTCTTCCACTACAGCTGGCACAGAGCATCAGGCAGGGTCACCAGGACTGCTACCACCACATCCAGCACATCTGACTGCCAGGCCAGACCTCTGCTCCAGGACATCTCTCTTCTCTCTATACTTTAGACCAAGTTGTTGTACTGAGAGGCATCAGGAATAGGATCATTCCTGCCAAGCTGTCAGAATAACAAAAACTGAAAGGGATGCTTGCCTTTGCCTTGCCTTCTCCAAGTTCCCCTCTTAAGGCCTACAACAAGCTCAATCCTTAAATGTGAGCCCTCCTGGGCAAGGCAGTCTCTTTTTTTCTTTGTTGTTACTGTTTAATACATATTATTTCTCCTCAAAAATAAGAAAACAAAAGATTGTAAATGAACAAGTCAAATATAGGAGTAGTTTACTTTTTCAAAATCACATCTTTGGGTATCCAAGTCCAAATGGGAGAACATCTGTTCTCTTTTGCCCTAGTACCACTGCACTTTTCATAAAACAGCTTAGCTCAGCTTATTCATCTGCCCAGCCATGCATCCTATTGCCCATGACTACATCCAGTATGACAGACTTTGCAGCAGTCGGAAGTTATACCGGGAAACTGACTTTTAAATAAAGTATCTTCCCAATCAGTCTGTCACATCTTGCTTTAAAGGTATTTCTTTATTTTCTAACCCTTTCCCCTTGTGATTAAGTGCATTAGTATCTTAATGAAAATGCATTCTGCTTATTGCCCTCTTGGGAAGCAAGAGGTCATCACACCACATGCATAAATTGTCATCAGAGACAGTCCAAGCATAATCGCAATTTTGCTGCTCCATGTTTGCTGCACTCAGGGTCCATCAAAGTCCCCTGAAACATGCACAGGTTCTAATAATTAGCATAGAGTCTGCCTGGGACCACAGCATTGATGAAATATTTCAGAGTTAATCACACTTCGTAAACACTGATTTATATTGACTACCTTTCTCCAGACTGATGTCTCCTCATTAAATATCACATTAGTGGATTGCAGGATTGCACAAAGACCCAAATGCTCAGCCACTGCTAATTCAACAGGAAGCAATACTTAAACCACCTACATCTATTGAAAATTGGTTAAGTATTTATGATAAAGGAGGTCTACATGGCAATATCTATACTCTGCCAACACAACCAGCATATTTGGCACAACCTTTTCAGGCCTTTGCAGGATTTCTTCCTCCTGGACAATGCTGCATGAGTGAGTTCGTAATGCTGGTGAGTTAAACAGATCTTGGTATGCCTGAACGCTAATGACAAAAGTCAAAGCAGTTTAGTCCTTTTCCCCTTTCTTAGCTGCTGTGGAGAAAGCTATTTAAGAAACTGAAGGATATGGTGGGTAGAGAATTCAGCACAACAGTTCTTGCAAAATGTCTTTCCAGTACACATTGGAAAAGTTGGGAAATAACACTTTTGGAAGGGTAGGTCGAAAATTACAGTAAGGGCAAGCTTAAAAAAGTATTCACATTATCCTCTCTAACAAGGCATTCTTAGGCGCAACCACCACACACAAAGACTTTCAAAGCTTTCACAAATTCTATCTAATGATCTTCATTATACTACAGTAATAAATGTATTAAAGGTATTATCCCTATTTAAAAAAAAAGATACCTTTGCACAAGATCAGGAACAAACTTGATCATAAACAAGACCAAGATTATAACAGAGAACTTAAGGGAGCAAAGCTCTCTACCAGGGCAGGTGGAACACTCCCACTGTAGCAAGAGCTCCTGTCCAAAGATACAAACGTTCAGGTGCCAACACCAAAAAGTAGCATTCAGAATCAGAAAGATAAATGCAAGATTGCTCATTTCATTATGCAGACACTTCTAATCCATACCCTGACATTTCACATTTCTGCAAACTATGCAACAGTTTGCAGCAGGCACAGCATAACTTACTTTTCCTGCAAATTCTTGACACCTAAAGAATGCTGAAAGGAGCTATTATTCTACTCACTTGGATTCCAGTACTTCAGCTTACAGGGGTGATCTCCTTTCAATTTAAACTGCTTTTCTTTAATGAATTATATTTTGTAGCAGATGCTCAATCTTCATTTTTGGTGCTGGAAAATGAGCTTGGAAGATGCTGCAAAGAATTCCTCCAATAAGCTCAGCAGAATTGCAGCCAGAGAAACAACAAAGATCCAAATCTTACCAATGACCATAGTCCCCATAAAGTGTTCCAGCATTTTAGAACATGGCTACACTGCAGTATGAGTTCAAGGAACTAACATTTTTGTCTCCAGTTCACATGTAGATGCAGTGGATGCCTATATCATACTAAAATGCATTTTACCTAGCACTCCAAGTATTAGTGGATTTATTTTTGTTAAAAACCCGAATTTTACTGCACATTCCAGGTCATTAGAGCTCTCCCAGTTTCTTATTTACTTCCAGATATGAACTTCCATTCAAGATACTCACACCTGCCATTTTATTTCAGAGAAAGATCCAGAAGGAAGCTCTACCAATTCCTTGCTTATTTCAAGATGCTAGAGGCTGAAACTGAGAAGCTAGGAAGAGTAAAAGCTGAGTTTACCCAGTCCTGTCAACAGCTGGAGAGGAAGTTGTGTTATACAGTGAACAAAATCAACATGGCAGCTTTGGGTCTTTAAACTGGGCTGACAAGAGCAATCGAGCGATTTATAACATCTCCTGGCTGGTTTTCAGAAAGAACTGGGCTCTGATTACTTATTTCAGAGTCTTTTGTACAATTAGTTTGCAGGCAATATAATTTTCTCACTTACTCCTTAATAGAATCGTGCAGCTAGCTGGCTGATAGAATAACAGCATATATGTAAAACTCCTGCCTAAAGTGCCAGGGGATAATTTGTATATTCCTTTCAGTAGCATAATGGACTTTTACAGTTTGGCAGTTAAAGGACTGAGTAATATAAATTAGTATGATGCTTGAAAATAAAAATATATGTTAAATCTTCACTCCCCAAATACATTTTCCTGTGCTAGAATAATATAATGGGATTTATACCAGCCTAAGCCCCTTTTCTTTCTTCATGTACTGATGAATGTTTATTTTAAACCAGTTCCTTTTTCTACTGATTTGTTAAATTTTATTATCTCAGCCAAAAGATGAGAAAATACTACTAAAACACTGTGCTTATCAAGAGTAACTGACTGACTGAAAACATTATGCCATTTGATCCTGAGACAGCAGGTGAGCTGCTGTAACTTAGGCTACATACCCAGCTCTCCAACTTCAGATGGTCACACCTTTACACACAGCTCAAGGATAAGTGGGACAAGGTACCATTTATTTTTTACCTCACAGATGAGGTCTGGATGTTACTTGAATGAGGAGTGAAGAAAGAACAACTTTTGTTGTACAGGGACTTACTCAATGGCCTTACAAGTCAGGCAACTGAATGGATTTAGCCAAGATTCTCAAAACCATTTTGGCCATTTCTTGCACACAATTCACAGTGACACTAAAGGGGATAAGAGAAGCAAGAACCATGGCAAAGAGGAAGTCACTGAAAGCACTGGGCCTCCTGCCTTGGTAGAAGTTATTGCCATCAACAGTCACAACTTCAGAACCTCCCAGATACCAACAGTGAGAAGCTGGCTCTAGAAACAGGCTGGAACAGGGGTCTCCCTTCCAGCAATACCCACAAAAATAGAAGCTGCAGACATCAAATTCTAGGAGAAGCTTTATTTTCCTTTTCATACTGCAATATTAGGCATTATATCACCAAAGATGTAAAAGGATTGCTACAAGCTATTGAAGTATGCTCAGAAAATCTCTGGACAAGTAAAAGCTATAAGGAAGACTTAAGTGCAGGGTGAAAATGTGTTGGGAAAGAATAGCCATGAGCCACTTAAAAAAGCAGGAGGAATATGAAGATATCAGCATTGAAACTTTTACTGTGTGGGAATGTAGGTTTAAAAGAAAAAAAGAAGGAAAAATCCAAATGAACCAACATTCTTCCAATGCAACAATTTTCTGCTATAATCTGCTCATGAAGCTGTATTTCAGTTCAATAATGTTCCACTTTTCTCCTGAAGTTTCTCTTTCACATTTTTTAACTTAATACCTTTTTTTAAAAAAGCTTGTATTTCAGAAATTAAGTGTTCTCATTCTTCATATAGACTACTGCTTAACTGGATTTAAGTCTTTCTGCAGTGAGGTTTACCCCAGGTACCTCTTCTTCATGTTCTCTTTGCCTGGGTGACAGGCCCAAAGGAATACACCTGCTTGTCTGTGCATTGCCATGCATCAAAACTCTGAAAATGGAAAGTAGCCAGGATTACAGCCATAGGTCTTCTGGGATTTAATAAAAGAGAGCTCTTAGAAAGAGAGACACAGGAGAGTCTAAACTAACATAGAGAGTGAATTTCACTATGTTAGGTTACACCTTTATACATAATCCAACCAGAATGGAAAAGAAAAGCTCCTGAGAAACTGAGAATGAGGTGCTCCTGGAAATCAAGGGTAACAGGCAACTGAAAAGGAGGACAGAGAAAAAGTCCCAGGCTTAAAAATCTATTTGATGTTTATAGGTCTTAATGAAGCTGACCTGAGGAAAGTAAAAATATTTTTTCTCAGGTTAAAGTTTCACTTCTTCCAGACTCTGCTCCCTACTTCACAGTCAAAATTTAGCTGAATTTAAGTTTGAGTAAATATTTTCACATGTAAAAGTACCCTCATGGATAAGGTTTCAGAAGTGGGGTCGGGCTGGAATGAGGTCAGATTTGAACATAACTGAATCCAGTTTTGGCTGACAAATCCTCAGACAGATTCACCTGATACCACAAGAAAGCTCTATGAATTATAGACCTATGAATTCTGCTACAGGTCTTCTGGAGATGATTAAGCCTAAAGTTGACTATATTCACAACTTTTCACCCAGGTGACTTCAGAAACAATACTGTACACACAGACTTACAGAACATTTAAAAATTTGGTTCCCAAATATCTCAAGTATCTTTTCAAGGTGACAGGACCAGGTATGAAGGATTATGTTTCATCTCTTGCTTATGCTGCCTTTTCTGTTAGACTAAGTAACTAAGGAGGAGCAGCTAGTTTTTAAACATGGTGTTTGACAGAGGGACACAAACAGCTTAAAAGTACATTTTTACTGAAATCATTATGTTTTGAATTGCTTTGAAGAAATCAGTGTACTGTGTTACTGAACTAAAACATATTTAGAACTTGCAATTTTTATTTTTTTTATTCTTAGAAAGTAACATGGTGACTTACAGCAAAAACATAAATGTGATGCTGCCTAGTCTTGACTACATGACAGTTTTGTATCAGCCTTTAAGTTTAGGTAGATAGGTTTCCAGCATCATAAAAAGTCACCATAATTTTCAGTATCAGGCTGATATTAAGGGGTGTTGAATCTGTAAGGGCCCAACTACCTTTGAATCCCCCTGATCTCAACTTCTTCATGAGAAACGAGGACATTTAGGTCACCTTAAAAGAGAATCAACGCTTTGAAGGCACAGAGGGAACTGATCCCCTGCTACCTGGTAGTCACTTAAGAGCTGTCCAAGCCAGAAAGATTGAACTATCTACATTTGGTCACTACTAGTATTTTATCTAGGTCAATTTTGATACATTCTACTATGCTAGCACAGAGAATTGTCATTGTTTGTTTACAGGCACAGAGAATACCTCAGTCTGTAAAGCTGCAAACTGAATTATTTTCACAGCAGAAAAAAAGGTCATTAAAAAGTTATACAAACATTAACATAAATCACTTGCTAGCTGAGACTTCACAAGTCTCTGGTTTCAGATGAGACAGGGCTTTGTAAGTGGCTGGAGGCTTTCAGAGATGTTTATAACAAAAGGAGATCCAGACCAAATTATAATGGCATTGGTACATACTAGTGTACCAGCACTTTTTGTAAATCACATAATTGCTTTCACAGCATTTCTGATGGGTTCAAAATAGCCATGCACCAATCAGGGTGCTCATTCTTACTCCCAAATCATCTAAATGCTTCACACAATTTTCAAGGTTGGAAGGAAAGCAAAGATAGTAAAAAAGACAGACCAATCTGTATATTTTTAAACTTCTCTCTGGTTCTCAGACTTCAGCATGTTTATATTTTATTGTCTCATCTTGTTTAGCTGCCATAGCTACACAATGACATTATGACAGGATAAAAAGCTGTGTTGGAAGGAATTAAAAATACTCGCGTGCTAGTCTGGCTGGCCCACAGGCACAGAAGAAATTGGGGAAAAGGGAAGATATCTATCACTGCTTGCTTAAAATATTCTTTGAAAGAAATGCTGATGCACAGACTTTCACTTATATAAGGAAGGTGAATGATTTAATCAGGTAATGATGGATTCAGGTGACATTTAATGTTTGGCTCACTGGAGGGCTGCCATCTTTGCACCAAAGCCAAGGTCCACAGGCCAGTGCAGATGTGAGCCTCCACCCTATCCTATAAAACAATAATCTTAGCTATCAGAAAGATGCTGAAAAGCCATAAAATCTTGTTTAATTTGCTTTCAGTTCCTCCTCAAAAATGTACTACAGAAAACAGCTTTCACAAACGCAAAATACCCTTTGGAAGCTACTTCAGTCACATGCAACTTCAAATCAAACTTTATGTGTCCTTATCTGAATATACATAGCTATCTCTACCTTTCTTGATTAAAACTTCCTGATTGACAAATAAAAATATGTTTACTGTAAAGTATTTGTACTTCTACAGATCAAACTGGCTCAATAATTGGTCAACACTCTCAAGAGGATAGAAAAACCTGAACACTAGAGGGATTAAAACCAACTCTGAGTAATCAAAAAGGTGAACAAAGTACAAAGCAGTTTAGGCAGGCTTTGAAGACAATAGGAACATCCCTGCAGAACTGTAGAGCTGAAGGCTCTTAACTGAGCAGCATAAAATGAGATGGCAGAAAACAACTGCATTTCAAGAACAGAGTACTTCCTGTCTGTGTTAGGAGACTTGGATAGGCAGCAACTCTCAGGGATGAACCTCTTAAATGATGGGCCAGTGAGGGCCTGACTGCTTCTTAACTAAGTATTGCTTACTCACCCTGTGTATACACAGAAGACTGATGTCTCACTATGTTCATCCAACAGTTTTTCCTCAAAAAATAAACATATACCCCCAAATAAAAATTCAGGAACAAAGATTACTGAATGCAAAATATTTAGCTTTTGTGGGGAAAATTCAAACAGTATCCAAGGAAATTATAAGTAAGATCTGAGACTTTTGCAAGAAACCTTACAAGAAATGTGCAGGCTTTACACACTGTCTTTTCAGGCTAGTATAAAGAGTCCAAAGAACAGTCTGGACAATTTGGAAGGAGGGAGGATGAAAATTTTCTAGATGCAGGCCATTATTTTAGAGAGATAAATGCTAACACTAAACAGGATAATAAACTGTCTTTGAACCTGTAAGTCCTATCATCTCTGCCTTCTCCTGAAAGCAATAATACCATTTCAATCCACCTGCTGAAATGTTTAAGTTATGACCACTGAGCAATTAAATATTATTAATGACAATGTGTACTTACTAGGCTTTATGATAACTGACCAAATAAAAATTATGAGAAATATATTTACTTTAAATATTCACTACAAAATATCTACCAAGTACAAGACCTCTGTGTCAAACACAAGACTTTGCACCCAGCTGACAACTGAAAATTCTTTTTTTTCCCCTCTCTTTCTTTTAATGAAAGCTCTGAGTTTTCAAGATAATACAGTGCACAGCAAAAACTGTGAAGAGACCCTAAAAATCAATGGACCTGTAACTATTTTTAGATGTTGCTATTTTCTACTACCCCTGATGTTAAGCCAATTTTGGGAAGATTTGGCTGTGTGTGTATTTCTGTGAGACACTTGCAATCAGCCACCATGTAAATTATCCCAGAAGCAAACTGAGAGCTGCAGCTGAGTGAGTACTAGGCTGAGCAGAGAGAACATCCAGTTCTTCCATCCCTTATATCTCACAAAAGGGGTAGAACATCACTGCATTCTACTATGACCTAAGAAGACATCAATTTTATATATTGAGCTGTTTTTTGGTGGGTTTGTTCTCTTTTATTTTTTTTTAGCCAGGAAATTGTTTTTTCTAATTTTTTTAGTATTATTGATTTTTATCATAATTATGCACACTTTACCAAAACAAATGTATTTTTGGGCTATGTTAAAAATATATATTCTAAAAAGACAAAATTACTCCTTATATACGTCAAAAGAGGGTTCATTTAATTTCTTAACATTTAAGAAAATGAGTAGGAACTGGTTCTAGGACTAGGAGGCAGGAATGGATGTTTTCTAGACTAAATTGTTAAATGTGAAAGGGAATGATAATCTCCATTACCCTTAAAAACAGGTGTATACTCTACATTAGAGTGATATTAGCCTTGTGTAGGAGCTACTAGGTGCACTGTGATGCTTCTGTCTTGTGTGAGATGTTGGTGATGCACAAATAATTGTGCTGGCTCTTTGAGCAGCTGCCTGTGCCTCCACCTACTGAGACCTCAAGAGACTCCTCTGGAATGGAAAGATTCCCATTGACTCAGTGGAAAGGACATCAGGCCTTACATGAACACAGGATGTGCTTCATAATCTGACTTTATCTGCTCAGCCTTCCTCTCCCTGAAGTCAGGGCAGTTGTGCCCATAATTTCAACAGGAATAGCACTGAGGATCTACAAGTCTGAGCTAATTCTGTAAACTGATCAATGATCAAAAAAGGTTTGAGAAGTCATATGCACTTTTTCATTGAATCTATAATAAAGTACCCATCCAATTAAGTTATTGGCATTTAAAATAAGCAATTCTTTGAGTGGAAACATGTTATCCCTACATATGCACAATTACAGTATTTTACTCTTCAGGCAGCCTGGTTTTCTATGCTGTATTTTTCAAAGTCTGTTGCATTTATTTCTGTTTTCTTATTTGCAGTTATGCAGCAGCAAACTCATTTTAAAAACAAGCAGAGAGAGAGAAGGAACATAATATGAACAAGGAAGTGAAATGGTGCAGGGAAGAATGACCTCCATAGCACTGGAACTAAATTCTATCAATTAGAACAAAAAACCTCACGGGAATTATTCTTCATGCAAGCCTAAAGGCAGAATTTTCCCATTCAAATCATGAGGAAGCACCTTTTTCTTATATAATTTTTGTCACCTACCATAACCCACTGTTTGATTCACCCCAGTAGCTCCCATTATTCTGGATGGTACCTGAAAACTCTCAGCAATTTTGCCAGTTTAATCAGGACCATTGCTGAAGATGCTGCCATGACATTATGGCAGTTAACATACTTCCTATTTTAGTTTCTTCATTACAGCTTTTCTTTTCAATGCTTGGTTTTGCCCTACTGCATTTTTTTTGTCTTCACAGCACTGTCACCTGCTGATGCAGCTCGTGCCCTAACCGCACTGAGACTTTTTGCACAGCTGCCAGTTCTAACTTGAGCTGTGTGGCCAAGTCCAGGTTGCTAATCTGGAGAATGACGTCTCTGCCATGTGCTCCCATCCCCAGAAACTTGCTGTCTGTGGTGTGGTGTAAAATTGCAGGTTACCTATTACTGCCAGAAGTCAACACTTCAATCAGTTTTTGTTTCTGTAGCATTATTTTTTGGTGCTCAAAATGCAACTAATATAATCCTGCATCAATTCAGTCCTGTAGGACAGCTATTACACAGCAATTAAATACCATTTATAAAAAAAGAGTAGCTAGTTGAAACTGGTGCTTGAAGTTCAGCAACCACAAAATACAAATTGCTTCAGCAGAAATATTTTTTGAGCTTTTCTGAAAATGTTCTTGAAGGTCAAATGAAATCATCTACTTTTTTTTTTTTTTTTTTTTCCAAAACAGAGACTTGAAATGAGCATACTGTTTTTCTATGTGTGCTCATTTTACATATAAACCCAGGGCACCACTACAAACCTTTGTTTGCTGGTTGCCAGCAGTGCAATATTCAGCTCTGTTAGAACAACTGCAGTCTAATGTTTCTTTTTAGTGGCTGTATGGCCATCATAAAATTGGTACTTCGTGCTGGTAAAAGGCCCAAATCTCCCCAGCAGCAAAATGGAAGGGAGAATAATAAAATGGCCACTGCCTCAGCAATAGATAAATCTAATTAACATCCATTATTTTTCCTTATTAATTTTACATTAAATATGGAAGCAATATACTTAAATCTTGACCAAATGTTTTGAATTTGGGGTTATGTGAAATTACAAACTGAAGCTTGCTTTATGTTCATTCTTAAAAAGAAAACTACATCATCAAATTGCATTGCCTTTCCTGAGAATTTTGAGTGCTCAACATGTATGAAAATCAAGCAGGTTTTATTGAGGAGCTTAAATTTGGACTTAGCAACCTAATTTTAGTCTCTGAAGTCTGAGTTTAATTTAATGTGACACTATATTCCTGCACAGGCCAAGCTTGGCCTCATGTTCTTTAAATAAAGCACCTTCAATTTTACTTGAAAGGATGATATCTAAATCAAAGTAGAAGGTTATTTTGTCTCCATAGGTTCTGAAGCTAGAAGAAGCAGTCATGCAAATTTTCCCATTTGTACTAATTTATGCCAAAATATGTGGCATATTTGTAATAGATATCAAGGGCAGATTAGTAAAAAATACTGAGCAGAGACCAAAAGCTGCTAACTTACTCCCCTTAGAACGTGATCTTACAGTTATCTGACGAACCCATTCAAGACCAGTGTATATAGTGGGTGAAAGACCAGTTATCAATACACTGATATGCACAAAGCACTACACCACTGCGTTTTTGTACTAATTTTACATGCACTGGTTCTTTAACAAACATAAACTGGATTTCTGTAGCAATTTGAGTACAGCAGTGGTGTACCTAGGAGCAACATATAAGTATGATCCTGAGTGCCAGCCACAAGGTGTGTTCAAGAGGCATCCATGACAACCAACCTTCAGAAATTTTCTTTGCAACAATCATTCATGGGAATCCAGACAAACTCACCGAGAAAACAAATCTGAACATTCACTGGTTAGCTCTAGTTATTTCTATTTTTTGGAATCAAAATAAACATGGCATTGGGCTAAACAGACAGAACTGCCAAAGAAGCCCAAAGGGGCTTCTTTGTGAGCAACATCTGTAGGACCAAGAAGCAAGAAGAATGAAAAGGCACTAACGGGCTTCAGCCAAAGACTCTACATTTTCATTCTGAGCAAAAGAAAGGCAGCTTAGCAGATAACCAACCTTGAATTGTCCTCTTGAAGAAAGCCTTGCAGGCCTCGCAGGAGGCCACTCCATAGTGGTACCCCGACGCAATGTCACCACACACCAAACACAGTCTTTTGGGCATGGAGTTGAGCATGTATTCGCACTTGGTCTGCGAGTCTTCGGCGATGGTGCTGGAGCAGTCATCGTACCGTTTCCTGACCGGCCCGTTGCCCCCGAGCCCCGTGGCCGAGGGGTAGAGGGGAGGCGAGTCCAGCCCGTTCTGATGGCCATTCATGGTGGAACTGTAGCTCCCGCTGGCGTCGGAGGAGCCACCGGGGCTGTGGTGGTTGATGCTGTCCGTCAGAGAGGCGGGGCTCGACGGTTCCGTCTTGATGTACGACGAACAGCTGGAATCAATGTGTCGATCTTTGCTTGACATTCTGCAGAGAAGCCTGCAGTGGGCAGAGACAGAAAGGAGAATGCGCGTATTAAAGACAGTGCTCTTTAAGGCTGCTCTGGAAGGGTTAGGGACTTCACATCATTCATTCATTAGTCAATACTTCTTGTTCTACATGAAGGTAATCAGCATAAGGGCATGACAGAGCTTTGTCAAAGCTCCAGACAGGCAGTAAACAAAAACTTTAAAGAGACCAAATCCTTCTATTGTCCCCTCCACCTGCCCTCCAGGCTACATGTCAACTTCACATCAACTCTAAATTCTGAACTTGTCATCAAGCAAGTGAAAAGATTTTAAACTTCCTACTAGATGGCTTGGCTATTAAATATCTTCATTTTTCCATCTACACTTTCTTTCTGTAAATTCCATCATTATCAGAAACAAATATTTTGATCGCATAAATGTTCCGCTCTGTAATTAATATTTTTCAAGACACTTAACTAAAACATGTTTCCATCATCTATTGATTTGATCCAAGAGCTGAAGAGCAAGTCCCTTGCAATCTTTTTTTTTTCCCCTTCATTATTATTGTTTTATTATAGATACAGCTATTTAGTAACAAAGTAGCACATCAACAGGGTACTCTAACAAATAATTACAGCTGAACTCCATTTCCACAAAATCTAAGTGAAATGATTCATCAGCTGTGGCTGCAATTACTTTCTAGCCATTATCCTCAGACTAACCAGTAATAACTACACCACTATCCCATATATCTACAGCTCTATAGGATCTGACATTTTATGTGTTCCATCCTTGGAGTAAAAAAAAAAAAATGTATTATAGGAAATTTTCATAAAAGTTTTTTTCAGAAAGTGAGATTTTGTCTTCTCAGCTCTCATAGTTTCAGAATTAAGCATCTGAAATAAAACCATACAATATCTGATCCAAAAAATTAGTCCTTTCTGCAGGGAGGACTGGGGAAGAAATCTTTGTCTATTTCCATCCTCAAGTTTTTTACTATTTACACATTTTGAGGTGAACAAAGGACAAAAATAATAATTAGAAAGCTCTGATTCAGGTATTATCTTCATTTTCTCCAGCTGTGATTATGAGACCACAGTAGCAAACGGCCTATCCAGCATTTTCCTGACTGTACTCTCAAAAGCTGCCAAAGTTCAGATGATAGTTATGAACATTTCTTTAGAAACATTAACTACAGAAAAGCAACTATCCCCTAAGACCACCTGGAGCTATGGATTTGTGTTTTCAAACAAAATATGTAAGCCCAGACAATTTGACAGACATAATTTTCTGAAATAATTTTTGAGATCTTGTCTTCATTTTTCCACTTCTTTTTATTTAAGAATAAAAAATTATCATCAATTTCTACTTTAATATCTGGAATCAAATTCACCAATGGAAAAAAGGCATAAATCAAAACAGTGGGGTTCCTTTCCAATGGGAGTAATGGAGATCAAAGCCCAACCCTTCATTAAAGGCAAGCATTTAAGACAAGATTCACCCTAAAATCAGTGTCCATGGATTTTATTTAGACTTCTCAATTGTTGTGATTTTTACTGTAAAATTCTATTGAAAAGAACCAGCGTGTATATTTGGAAAACAGCCAGGCTGATGTACAGAAATTTACCGTCTAATCTTAAAATCAGGGCTTATTTGGGGAGGAGGAAGGAGCAAGCTATCTGGTGTCAGCAAATAAACCAAGGAAATGGGAAGGTTAAAGCCATGAAAATATCTTATTACAGTGGACCACCTGCTTGTGTTGTCCTTTCCTCAAGAACTGGAGGGGGGGAAATCCCCTTGCCAGCCTGCAGTAGCGTGTGCCTTTTCTTCTGCATCTGCTGCCTTGTAGCCGTCACTGTTAATGAGTGCTGTAATTAATAGATAGCTCTCTCTTGTCTTTCTACTTGCACTCTGGGCTAAGCACTTTTTGCAAGTCAACGTCTGAAAGAAAGCGGGTCGGCACTGACTTACAGCAGCTCTGCAAATTCCTTTTAATTTAGAGCACTTACACCACCACTCCACTTATTACCTTATAATTACTGGACCGCTCTCACATACATTACGATCTTAGACTGGAGTTAGAAGTTATTAGGGTACTAAAACATGGTGTCTCTCCATCTCTCGCTCCTCTTGCACTGACACTGAATTTTATACAGCTACGATTACGATTATCAATTAACTTTCACACTTTACCAACTAATTTTTTTATATTATTTTTCTACACACTAAGATCCTTTTATTGACTAAACAGGTACTTGGTTCTTTTCTCATCTCCCTTCTGCCAAGACTCCACACATAAAGTCTCAAAATAGAGCACTAGGAGTCACTGCCTACAGTCTGTCATAACCAGCTTGATGGCACATTCTTGTATGAAACTTCTATTGCCGATTTTTTAAATCTAATTTGTGCAATAATGAGCCTGAATGTCACCCTTCCTGTTCCTGGAAAAAAAAACATTTACAATTATTTAGCTGGTCAACTGCGTGTTGCTTTGGTCAGTACAGAAGTGGCTATCTCCCACTCCAAGCAGTCAGAACCAAAATACCATGTCAGTTCCAACAAGCATTAAAAATCTGATCACCAGCACTGCCTATGCTAAAGCCAGTCTGCTGATGCCTCTGAAGTAGCAGGTTCTGGTACTAACCCAGACAGAGCTGCTTTTGGCTCCAGCTCCCACAGTACAGACAGGACTGGTGCACACTGGCAAAGCGTAAACTCGGCTAGAACATTAACTATTCCACAGAAAAGCAAAAACAACAGTGCCTGGCTCCGAGAACAAAAACTTTCTCAATCCCCAGAAAGTGAAACAGAGACAAGGTTGGGTACTGGCTGTGGGTGGGCAACAGACACCTACGGCTTTCACTCCTTCCTTACTGCACCACTTCTGAACAAAAGTAATTCAAGAGCCATCTAAAACGGATGGCAGGTGTGACCACCATCAAATTATCATGCTGAACATTTGGAATAATGCCTAAGCTAGATCTCTGTAAAATCCCTCCCTCAGTTCCCTCCTAATTACTACTTAGCTCGTTACACTGAAGAATTCCTAGACACCATTGCATTATAGTGTAAAACTACAGTTGGAGTTTAATTCTCTCTTCCTCTCTGTGTCTGAAATTCTACAGCTCTATTATTCAAGCCTGAAATATTCACAACTATCTATAAATTCAATTGTCAGCCAGTGGGTTTTATTCTAGACCTCACTTCAATCTAAAATTAGAGGCACTAAAATTCACATTAACTCTAAGAGGAATGTAGTGAATAAGACTTTATTTCAAAAGAACACCTTTTTGTCAGAAAGAGCTATTTTCAAGATGATGGCTTTATCTGCATTCAAAGAGAATAAGCCCAATTCCACATTGTGCTGTTAATGCAAAATTTTTAGGTCACATTGGATTAATAAAAATCTAAATTTAGTTAAGGTTTATGAATAGAAATAACATGTGTCATATAAAAATGTACAGTATTTATTTTAAAGCCTTGGTGGGGTTGTTTTTCTTCTTTACTAGATTTTAAGTCAAATAAGTGGCAGCTCCATTTGTGGTGGGCTGTTCTGAATCAAGTTTTCTAACAACTGGGAAATCTCAGGTAAACTTTCCTTCCAGTAGCTTCAGGAAAAGCAACAACAGGCTCTAGAAGCATATTCGTGGGCATATACAAGAGAAAATGCATAGGGTGCTGCATGCCATGGCTAATACAAAATATACAGCATTAATTCTTCGTGTCTACACTAAATTTACTTCAAAATTTCATTTAAGAAAGACCTGAAGCCAGGATCTGCTGGCAGAAAGATACAAAAACAGAACACTGCAATAGGTAACTTCTTCTTTAAAATGGTCTTAAACAATAGCGAATAAATTGTAATGCTATGTGCTTATGAAAGGCTGAATATATTAAGAATTTATTAATGCAATCACATTCATATTTCCATCTACCTGCCACATTACTAATGATATTGACAGTGCTGACACTGGCTAAATCAGTATCAATATACAAGTGGAATGCAAAAATTAACTGCATCTGATTACAGTATATAGCTTTAAGAAAGAAAGTCTCATTCCAGCTACTGGGAGCTCTTTATATTCCATCTATATATATAACTGATTCCCAAAGTTACTTTTCCCTCATCTCCTTATTACCAATACCCTAAGGAGGTCAAAACAACATGCCAATACCTCATAAAACATGAACACATTCCATGTTTCTTTTTCTAGAAGGAAAAGCTCTGCTTACAGCATCATGCACTATTTCAGAGCCGTGCAGCAGGTAGCAGCAGCAGTAATAATTAGCTACAATAATTAAAGTGACCACTTTTACTGCAGACCAACACTGAAGTCCACTTTTACCTGCACATCAAGTATTTTCTTTTCTTGGGGAGACAACTGCCCTATTTCCATAAATATCAGAACAGGTTGTTAGCAGCTGACATTTGTAATGACAGCTACTATGTGGGAGCACCAGCAAGGTAGGTGTTATTATGCACACCTAACAGCACCATCCATCTGATTTTCCTCCAATACCTTCCTCACACATGGATATCTACCAAAAAGGTCTTGCTATCCTCAGACTTGAACTGTGAAAGCCAATGCATTAAAGAATCTCTTTGTTTAAGTGACATAATAAGTCTGCAGCAGTCAGGAATGGAAGCCAGATCCTTGCTTTGACTATAAATACCACATTTCCTTCTAAATACAGTGCTTACTTTCAGAACATTTCGCAGCTCTATACTAAAATCAGTAGACAAAAAAAGAGTCAGCATGTTCTAGCGAATTCCCATACTCGGTTTCCCTGACTGTAACATAGAAAAAAAAAAAAAAAAACATTTGTATGCAAAGAAACCAAAATGCTGCTTCTCGCACCGACACCCACGACAACACCTCAAGACATTCACCAGGTCCTGTTAAAGAGCTGAGTAACAATTTCAGCCGAGCTGCTTTACACTGAGCATTTTTTTTCTGCTTCAGCTAATTGCACTCTGGTAAAGTGGTAAAATGTGAATCACTTAGTAGGAAAATGGGCACCAGCTGCTATTGTCAGAGAATGGAGACGCTGAAGAAAAGGAAAGTGACTGAATGAAGTGTCATGTCAGAAATCAACGGTGCAACGTGTGATTTGAGAAAACATGACTACTTTACAGAGACAGGGTGTCATTATGGCATCACAGTAATACGATGCTTTGACAACTGCTGGGTCTAACATATCATCATTGCATTAAGGTGCACTGGCTTAGTTGGAGGAAGGAAAAGAAAGGATTTCTTCTTTTAATAAGAAATATGGTAAGGCCTGCTTGGTTAACCTAGTGGGTGAGATCATTAATTGCAAAGTATTGCTAATCTTGTCCTATGGATGCACAAACAAAACTGTTATTAGGCTCAAGGTCTTTAATAATCGACCCACATGTACAACCATGTACTAAGGAACACCCAATGCAAAACAGAAGAGCTGTGGTGGTTTGGTGGGGGCATTTTTGAGGGGGTGGGGGGGTTGTTAAGAAATGCTGAATGTTTCATTGCTTTTTGCAATTTCTTCTTTCTTTTATGTTTTCTTGAAACTTCCCCACTTCACCTTGTTAAGGAAAAGCAAAGCAAGCCAGTGACTCCTTCCAAGGCAGCTGCCAAAGCCAGCAGCAGCCGGAAGAGAAGGAGCAATGCTTGAAGTCATCATGTTGCTACCAGCAGTGGCCTGAGTTAGCTGATGACTGCAGACAGAGGATCCAGCTTTCCAAACAGTTGCCACTGCTCTGTATGCCATCCACCCAAGCTCTGTTAAAGCACTTCCTGCGCACGAGGCAGTGGAAAACTGCACTACTGCCTTCTCATTTTTAGCTCAATGAAACAAGCCAAACAAACCATTATCTCTGACTCTTCAGATCTGCACCTCATCTGAGAGGCTGCACTTTGTTTTCTGGGCTGCTTTTTAAAAAGCAAAATTTCCAAGTGGCTGACTTGCAACTTCTACAGACTCTCCAAAACGAGGGGGAATTATTTAAACCTCCTCAGCCATCATATATAAATATTTATTATTGCTTCTCGTTCTATTTCAAGTTGATTCCCCATGCTTCCTGGTTGATAAACTTTGTTAACAAGAAGGAAATGATCCTGAGATACCCCAATGTGTTGCAAATTATCACTGTTGACAGCTCCTACGTTTAAGGATTACATCTGATGCAACAATGCATACTAGTGTCATTTATCTTTAGCTCATTTCCTTGGATCTATTTCAACTGAGGG
Organism: Muscicapa striata striata; assembly: GCA_030060385.1. NCBI lineage: Eukaryota > Metazoa > Chordata > Aves > Passeriformes > Muscicapidae > Muscicapa > Muscicapa striata. Next base: position 1,696,521 of record JAREIS010000027.1, on the reverse strand, counting down.
TGAGCATCTCTTGTTTATAGCTCTAAATACTGTAAGTGAGCAACTGGCAAATCAATAAAACTGTTAAATGCATAATAATACTGTGTAATTACTTACATGATGTTTTGCATAATTAACTGTCTGAGGTGTTCCTTGATATAATGGATACTCAGAGTATGGAATAACCTATAAGCCTATAAAACACACCCTGTTTATACGAACAGAAATTATGTGTAAAACTCTCGTTCTAATAGTCCAAATCAGGCTTTGGCACTATATGACAGAAAGCCTTCCTTTCCTGCCAAGTCTAAATCAATTCTTATGGCATTACTTCATAACTAACGTGATATTTCACTGATGATGACTATTACCCTGATTACTTGGAAGTAATGCAGTAATAGCAAAAATACACTTAGATTAAACAAACTACTGCTATTTAATCAATATTATTGAGACAAACTAAGTGTTTTAATAAGTCTGTATAGATGCACTAATGCTGGTTTAATTAAATGTATCCTTAGACATGCACAGGCTCTGCAGCATACAGATCCTATGGTTTGACAGACCATAACATAACTCTTCTAAATTTAAAAGCTGAAGCACTTAGAGGCAACATAATTTACATCTTTTCAAATTGAAAAATTATTATTCTTTACATCAGGTGCTCTTTTAGGAACAAAAATGAGAAATAATACTCAAAGACCTCACACCTTTGAGCCAAAGCACCAGACATCTGAAAAGGTGCCAGCCCTCAGTGGTATAGTTGTCCATTGTATCAAATACATGTCAATGCAACACAATGACATAAACAAACAAAACCTCTAACTCAAAGGCAAAAAATGAAAGCATATTTTAAAAACTGCACCACTGACCTTAATTTTTGCACGTGTTTTGTGCAGAAAAAAACCTATTAGCTGTTATGCACTACTACTAGGCAGGCATCACCAGAAGAAGTTTCCTGCAGGACTTGCCTACATATATGGATTTCATGTCTTTAAGAAGGAAAAGAGGCCTTTTTCTGTATGTCCCAAGGATGTAGTTTTCAAACACTTTAAAAGAAAAAGAGGCAAATACTGAAGAGAAAGCAACACAGGGAGATGGCACTTCAAATCATTCTACAGTGCTTCAAACCTAAACACAGAAGAAATTTATTGGGTTTTGTGTATACATTATGGTCCTGATACAACTTAAACCTTAGGAATACTTCATATACCTACTCAGTTTTTAGTGCATCTCTAATATTTTTCTCCTGTGTCTTTAACATTTTTACTGCTAGAATATGGCTGTTGTTTTTGTATTATGATTACCACTGTAATATCTTAGACTTACCTTCTCTCATTTACTGGCTTTTAGCCTAATGTTTTATATTTATATATATATATATATATATATATATATATATATTTTTTTTTTTTTTTTTTTTTTTTTTTTTTGGTTACAGTAACATCCCTGAAGAGCCAGCTCTGAAGCAAGAGAAGAGTTGAGAGCTGCACCAACTCACACCAGGAGAATTCCCTTGCCCAAAAAGTTCCAATTAAATAGGCTGTTGTGACAATTAGAATGGTGTCCCAGCCTCATCATGTGTAAATCAGTAAACTGATCAGGAAGAGTAAGATTTTATTAGTCCAAATGCAAACTAATAATTCATGTCACATACTGTATGACAGAAAAAACTCTGGTTAAGAAGTGTTTTTCTGTTATGGAGCATCATTCTATTTGTAGTTATATTTCAGTGGTATCAGGTGGAATCCACCTGATGTCTCCAGCCCCCAGAGGACACAGTAAAGTGTGAAGGAGTCAGCTATTAATTGTGAGGATTCTTTTTATTAAGGGAAATCAGCTGAAAGAGCAAGAAAAAAAATGAAATGCTACATTCAGCTACTTCAAGAGATAAAAATAAAAAACTACAAAAGTAGAGACTCATTCAAGAACATAACAGGCTTTCTAAAGAGGGATTATTCTGAAATGATTACAGCATCAAAAGCAGTTACTTTCACCAGTCAGAAAGCCAGTACTACAGATCACAGACATAGCTGTCATTCATCACTTTCCAAAAGGAAAAAGAAGACAAAAAAATGCCTTCAGTCTCAAGAGAGAATCAAAGTTTGCATCATGAGATTTTTCACAATTTCTGGCAGCAATTTTGTTCCATGGCTGAAAGGCAGAGTGTAGGTGTGTGCACACCATGTACCTGTCTCTCCACCCAGCTCCCTCACCGATTTTCTGCAGATTTATAGCAGAAGAATTATAATTTGCACGCCAGGCTCTGTTAAATTGGAGAACCGATTAGGGAGAACACACCAGAAATAGTAGCAGAGAGCGAGCGTCTTAAAAGACTCAGACTAAAACTTATAAAGCAAGTGATCCTTCTGCCACCCCCGCACTCAGCTGGCTCCCAGGGTGTGCTGTCCTCCCAGACACATGCCACTGGATTTAAACACCCCCTACACATACATGTGCACTGGCACACACAACCAAAAAGCCACTTGGGGAGCGGGGAAATGACGTTTTCCTGCAATCAGTGTTTAAGTGAATGTTTGTCCCAGTGTGTTACACCATGCTGTCAGCAAGCAGCAGGGAGTCGTTGAGTTGTTACTACATTTGATTTGACTGCCAGTAGGAAGCTTTATTTCTACCAACTGTTAGTTGCCAGCTCTACAGATCTTCTCCTAGTTTGAGAGGGTTTTATTTTTATTTTTTTTCTTTTAGATACAGTCCATTATTTTCCTCTTTCATTCTGAGGACTTCTAGTGTATGGCAGAAGCATCTCCACATCTCCATGCATCACAGCAGTCCCTTCACTTACACTTGCTGCCTTATACACAAAAAAGTAATTGCATTAATGCAACTATAAGTCAATCCTGACACACATCAAGAAAGTGATTTTTATATCTGGAATCTGAATGAGAGGAGTAAAGATTAATATTTACATAAGCAAACTGAAACAGGGTAATTTTATTCTGATCTTTTCTGAAAAAATATGGGATTAGACTCTGAAGAAGAGATAGGGACAGATAACCAGGGTACATTTTCCTTCCAAGGAGAGGGTTTGCTCTCCAGATCTTTATATGTTTTCCAGAGATTTCAGTAGGGCTTTTTGTTTGCTTGTTTAATATTCAAGTATATCCTGAAAGGTTTCTGCTCTGTCAGACAAGATCCTATAACTTTAACAGTTGTTTACAAGGCTTCCTCTTCCTACACAATAATGATGATTTTGATAATTAGGATCTAATTATAATGGATCTGACAACAACTTCCAACAACGAAAAGCATCTTTAGAAAAATGAAAGCATATGCATGAATAGTGCAAGGAGGTGGGGTAGGGGAGAGAAATACATCCCTATGAGACAGCCCGAGAATTCAGGCTGAATGGAAAAGTAATTAACACTAAAGAGCTAAAACTGTAATTAAAGAAAATTTCATTAAAGACATGCAGGTGATTCCACTTTCCTAAATATGACAAGGTGCTGCATAAAAATAAAATAGCAGCCAGTTTCAGTGAGTGGAGCAGGAAAGCCATGTCTTTAACCAGATCAAATTCTCGAAATTGGCTGTCAAGACGGGATTGTTGTGATTTATACCCGTCTATCAAGCGCATGAAAGAGAGAGACAGCAGAGGAAAAGAGGCAAGCTGCTGTCGCTTCCATTCGCAAAGCACCTTTAATTTCCACGGCACCATCTGTTACCAAATCTAATTCACATTCCCTCCTAATCTGGTTTAGTTCTGTAATACTAATTCTTCCACTACTCTTATGAACATCGCTCTCAAGAAAAAGCTTTGGTCCCGGGTTGGTAAAAAATTGAATATTATACAGTTTAGGTTCTGGTGACTTAAGTGAAGCATGCTGCCCATTAAAATGCACTCTTGGTAAAAGGATTTGTTTTCAGTCAGCGCAGAGATACAGAATTGCTCACATTTGAAAAAAGTCACGGGGGGAGGAGGAGAGAGAAAAAAGGGGAGAAAAAAAATCACCGCTGATGATGGGAAAGTAGGCTGTGGACATGAAAGCAGTGGTTGTCATAAAATACAATTGTTGTCAAGTTTAGTCACTTTCAGTACTGGCTATAAAATCATTTTGTCACGGTCTGATATTGAAAGCTTGAAACTGTATTTTTAATAAAGAAACTAAAAGGAGTAAGATGTAAGATTCTACAAGGGAGAAAACATTCCTTTCAAATTATAAGATGCAAATATCTGTAGGAAACCTAACAGGTAGGGACAAAAATTGAAAGGGGTTTAAAACAGTCTCTAGAGTGTTTTACAGTCTTACTTTTAGCTACGTTACAATGACGAAAATCCCAATCACTTTTGCAGGAGTTGAAAACAAAATAGACCTTTTCTGTGGCCAAGTGTTCTCAGAGAGAGAGCCCCTCAGCTACTGGGTCTAGGGTTGACTCAGCTTTCCTGGTTCCCACACAGTGCTCTCTGACCAGATCACTTGAAATCAATATACAAGCAAGGAAAAGGACCGAGGCAAATATTTCTAATCATAATGTTACGGTATTATTTATTAATAATGATCTTTAACTTACTGATTTTTAGCACATTTCTAGAAAGGACCCTTATTTCACTCCTACAGATGCACAAAACAAAACTCAGAAAAGGTGAAGAGTTGGCTAACACTGCTCAACAGACAATATCAGGGCATAGGAAGCCTATAATGGTTTGAGAGAATTCCAATCCAGTACATATTGTTTTGTTTTCTATGGCTTTGATTAAAATATGCTTTGGGAGTTTGAATATTTATGTCTGAGAAGGAAACTTGCCTTCAACCTCCAAAGTGGGACCTTTGTTGTTTTGAAATATAAAGAAGGTTTTTTCCTAAATGAAAAACTTAATTAAATTTCCTCTTACTCCTAATTTAAAATGTTTATTTTTCTGTTAAATTAATCCAGGGTTTTTTTTTGTGTGAAGCCTTTCCAAACATAAAGCCTATGGCAAGAACAGCACTAGCCTGCACACAGGGTACCCTGTGTGCTATGTGTAGCTGCGAATAGCCCACAGTTTTTATGATTAGGGTGGGGTTTTTTTAAGGATTTGAAATAGAAGAGGCAAACAATACTAGGAAAATAAATAAATAAAATAAAAGCATTTATCAAATACTTTACAAATACAATTTATGAGAATTATCTTGTTTTCTACAAAATGTGAAAAGCAATGATAGTTTTTCATTATATGAAAGAGGAATGCATAAAAAAAGATTCCACTATTCCTTGTCTAAACAAATTTTTAACTGCTGTGAAACATGAACAGAGATGTCAGTTCTAAAGATGAATACGAATTCTGAAGAAGAACTCTTCCTCCTCCAACATCACTGCATGATTCTCAAAGTGCTTCAATTGTTTGGATTAATTTTATAAACAGTGTTTGGTTTGTAATTTTAATGGGAATAGTAGCTAGAAAAACAAAACCAAGTTTGTTTCAAATACAGCACATCACTGTGGGTCAAAACCTTGGGTACAGGGGAATAGACCCAGCAATTCTGAAGCTCTGCAAATTTATAGCAGCTAATGGTGCTATTCCCTAACCCAGCCCAGTGATTTCAGAGGGTCTAAGGTCCTGATACTCTTGATGCACAAGATACAAATGGATTGCCATAACCTACTGCATCCAAAGAAAACCACCCTGACATGCAAGTATTTGGAGAGCACAGCAGTCTATTTATTTACTTGAACAAAAGTATTTGAGTGATATGAGCCCTCTGTGTTAACAACATTTCTATCTCTACACACTATGAAGCCCTGTAACAGTTTTAAGTGAAAACTGTAAGAAGAAAAAAAAATAAAAAAAACTCTTCCGTTGAATTTGACTCTTTCTTTGTTTAACTATCTTTACTCTGGAAGCACTGGAAATAAGAAATAGACTAAACAAATAGTTTAGTATGTTACTTGGGTGTGATGATGACCAAAGTCATCACATATTGAGATAAATCAGAGAATTCACAGAAGCAAAACCTATGCAGCTTAAGTCTTTTCTAGTCTATCTTGAATTTTAATGTGTGATTACAGATTTTTATAAACAAATAAATAAACCTTTTGACTTCTCACAGTTCCCTGTTCTTCACATATTACTATGTGTAACCCAAACCTATTCATGCCACTGGGTTTATATGTCAGAGATTTGCCTCTGGTATCAGCAGCCAAGGTCAGGAAGCAAAGGCCTTCACTTTTAAAGTTTGCATGATTCCACAAGTTTCCAGGATAAGTTTCTCACAAAGTCCTGATATTGTTTATACTCTCAACTTTTGCCTTGAAATTCAACATATTCCAGAAAAATCGTCTAAAGTAACAAATATGAACCTGCTCAATTATAATATGTAGAACAAGGATGTTGCTACTTGCAGTTATAAAGCAATTGTATCAATATACTGCAATCATTACATGCTTCACCTGCGTCCATCTCTTCTGGAAAATGTCCATGAGAGACCTGTCCAAGAAAAGCTTTACTAAAATGCTAAAATGAACAGATCAGCATTAATTACTCCATACTGCACGCTGCAAATTTCAGCTGTATTTTAAGAACATATTTGCTTCAGTTATTTCACCAGTATTAAATCTAGATCAAATATTTATTTCTTGTAAAGCTAAAAGTTCTGTTTAAGCTGATTGTCCTTAGGTAAGCAGTGAAATTAACATGGGCCTGAAGAAAGCATGGCATTCCACCAGTAAATTCAAATAACACATATCTGATCCAGAGAAATTTTGTGCCTCACCAATTTCAGCACAAGTTCTGAATGCTTGTCAAACCAAGGATCAGCCCTGATCAGTTAACAGGATGGCATTAAATGATGATTTTACCAGATTGGGAATCTGATTTTTGTCCCATGATGAAACTGAGATTTGGAATGAGAATCATTTCACTAAGCATTCTGCTTAGAACATACACCAAATCTGCCACACTTCTTCTCCGTTCTTTACACAGTAGGGGGTCTGACAGTAAATCTTCATACTACTATTGCTTCATGGAATGAATAGCCTGAAAAATAAATTATGAGCAACCAAGATAACACCCATATACTCAAGACTTTAACTGCCTATAGTTGGAAGCTTAATAAACTGAGGGTGCTTGTGGAGATCAGCATGAACACCTGAAAGAGGCCACTCTCATCTGCCCCTGGACAGCTGCATCATTCTGTAAAATCCAAAACGGGACATCAACTGGAACATCCGTCACAGGACAACAAATAATGATAGCCAAATGATGATGTGGGATTGGCTGACTGTACATTACACAGGCATGGTTATCCTACAGGTTGTATTAAATATGAGAGCCCGAGATTTATGTTATGGGTGATAAGGCCAAGAATGCTGTAAAAGTGAAAAAATATGGCAACAGTATGCAGTACATCACTACAAGGGTAATTATTTATATAAAAAGTTCCTATTCTTACACTTCCAACACGTAGGGATAAAATTCATATATTCAAAGAAGACATAATAATAACCTGTCAGCTTGTGGTGATGGATATGTTTTTAATCCAAATGACCACAGTATCCACTCTACCTGTCATAAAAGGACACAACAAATTGAATTTTCCTTTCATAATTCTTTAAGTTGTAAGGAAAAAACACAGAAGCATGATAAGTGGCTCATTCTGGTGGACAAATGGACAGTCAGTGGTAAAATGTATGAATAAAAGGCACTGTTCCTTCACTAATGCTATTTTCACTTGTTACACTGCAATGCAGGCACAGAGAAGGTATTCTTTCCTTTGCCTTTTCAAGTATACCCCTAGATAATCTAAGTTATATTCCCTAAAATATGAGACAGCAATAAAAAGACTTAAGAAGTGCATTACACTATTTAGTTCTCACTTGAAAGCAATCCTGCACAAAGTGGCACAAAAGCACTATTTCATGTACATCTTAATGACTTCATGTTTGTGCCCACAAAGGTCCCCTACTCTTAAACTCTCTGCCTACTGGGAAGGAGTATCTGATCTGTATATTTTGCTTTTCTAAAATTCACTGAATCCCTGGCAGAAGTTCCATAAATCTATCAGATCCTTCTGATGCAGAAAAAAAAACTACATAGCCTATTCTTCTACCCTCTACCCAGGAAACATACAAACTCACACCACACATTTGCTACTAATCTTCCCCAGCCTGCATTTTTCCAGGGGTAAAAATGACAAAGAAATTTAACTAAGTTAATTTTAAGTGCTGAAAATGTAGGCAGACTGCTCAGTTATTTCATTTTAAAAGATCTTCATTTTCCCATCTGTGTTATGGCAATTTTATTACACATTCGGCAAATTTACAGTAACAAGATGTTCCCTTGACAAATTAATCACTTTCCAAGCATTTTATCATATAAATAAAATATCACCTCAAGAGAGAAAATCAGCTCAATCAGTTGATTTAACCCATCTTTCGGGGAACTCGTCTGAAACAGATTGAGCGCGTTTTTTCCGGAGAGGGACTGTGCACACAGCCTCCCATGCTCCCAGCTCATATGGCGAGGCTTTTCCAGGAGAAAATGTTTAAGACCAGCTGATAGGATGCAAGATGATTCCTGTAAGAACTACCTTGCAGCACTGACAGATCTCCACTGGGAACAAATAGAGATTCATAAAGAACTTAGTGTTTTGACTGAGAAACTACATTTTTCCCCTTAGATCACTGATAATAATTTCTGCAACATTTCTCTGGTGTTATTATTACCATAATGTAAGAGTAAAATATATACTGTTTTAATAATCTGTTCCAGTGTCTTAAGAATCTCACAATAAAATAACACAGGTAAAATTCCCAACCAGTTTTGCAGCTGATGACATGATTTTTAACTTGGCTTTTTAAAATTTCCCCAGTGCTCTCTAATCTCCTTCTGGAAAGTAAATTTTGTTTTTATGAAAAATAATAACTGGCAACATTAGCAATGCAATATATGCACAGAAGAGCCTTTAACCCAGGTTTTCCCAAACTAATCCTTAAAACAACTCAATGTCTTTCTGGAAAGAATTTGTCACCAAAGCAATTCAGCTCCTCTGCCATTTAACCTTTCTCCCACTGCCCTGCTCTCCCAGTTCTACCCTCATTCAGGGACTGCAAACAAGTATTAGCAAGAACAAGGACAACAACCTCTATTTATGTTACTAGAACATAAAGTTGTTAAAAATTTAAATTTTAATTTAATTTAGCCAGATGTGTTATTTCTTACCAGGAGGTAGTAGTATCAATACAGGTTTTTTGTTTTTATTGCAACACTGAGGAAGTATGATAGCAAATCATCCTTTTTGCTGAAAGAACCACTCCACCAAGAAAACACAAATAGGTAATCCTTACAATATCACTATACTCTCCAATGAGATATTGACACTATCCTCAGCAGCAAAGTTCTGAGTGCCAAGGACAAGAGAATTCAGGCATCTTGACAGGCTTCTCACCCCCTTCCCCCTCAGCAAAATATTAACATTACCTCCCCAAAATAGCAACATGTGAAAAATGCATATAACAACATGACTCACTCACAAGCAGGATAACAGCAGCACTTATGGAATGCAATCAAACAGCAACATAAATGCTAGGGATTGCTATATAATTAATAATGCTGTAAATAGACATATTAATACTACAAGGCCTCAATATTAAAAGCATGAAAAATCATGAACTTACACAAATACGAAATACAGAATACACAAATACGGAATTCCATATCTTACATGTAATCTTTTACCTGCTGAAACATTCCTGGTTTAGGTACTTTTTTAAAAAATTAAAGGTCACAGAACACAAGAAAGAATACATACATCAGAGCAACTTTAGGTCTTTAAAAAGACAAAAACTTAGATAAAAATGGGGAGGGGGGGAAGCCAAACATAACACAATTAATTATAGTACTTGCTAATTTTATTCTCTTCTGTACTGGAAAAATCTAAATATTTGTTTCACAAGATGCAAGTGAACCTGGCCAACTGGAAAGAGTTTATTATCCTTTAGTGTCTGCCTTCAAGTACTTTGCTAGGAAATTTACTACCTATATCAAGTGACTTGGGCATGCAAGTTTTGCAGGATATAATCCCAAAAGTTAGTGTTTCATTAAAAAGCAACTTCTTCACCTTCTGCTAGAAAAACCTCCACATTCTAAACATGAAATATGTGCCCTTGAGATATAGAACAGGAAAAAATGCTTATTTGCAGTGCTTAATAGAACTATATTTTTAAAAGACTTGGTGCACCTGGAACCTTAAGTCAATGGAAGATATCTTGTTCTCAACCAGTACATACAAATCAACCATTTTTGATGTGAACTGAAAGCAGTGCTTTCTTTGAGCACAAAACATGACGTTTAACTGTGCTAAGGGAAAGTACAGGGAGAAGACACAACTTTCCCCTCACTCAAACCTTTTAAATGGAACAAAATTCAGTCAGTCTGAGTGGCTATCAGGACTTTGAAACTAGCATCCTGCCAGATAACTGACCATCCAGCTGGAAGTGCAGGTACTGTGGAGGCAAATGAATTTGACTCCATGCAGTAAAGACACTATTGATTTCAAGATTCAGCTCACCTGGTTACAGAATTTGGCCAGCATTCTAGAACAACTTCTGCTATGTTCAAACCAAAGTGTAACAACACAGAGCCATCCACAGAATGAAGGGCAAATCTTACAGACCTCACACAGGACAGAAAGCTCCAGGATGAGAGGGGACCTCAGAGAAAGCTGGGTGCTCCTTATTTAACCAAAATTCCTACAAACAGCCATTTATTCTGAGGATACATAATTGAGAAAAAGTGTTCATTTGGTACTTCTTTTCACAGCCAAGGACAAGGCATTTAGATGTTTCAGCCTAAATGTTTAGGAGATACACAGAATTTCTTTAATTGGCTTTTAAATTTAAAATTCAACTATTCTTTTTAAAGTCGTGTCCTTGCAGTTCTGAAGTAGCCACTAATCCTTTTATACACCATAAAGTATTTCCATCATTTTTTCCCCCCTGCAACTGTCTCCTGATTCACCACAACACATATACTAAAATTATTTAACAATGGAATAACTCTACAGGAAGAGTAAGAACTCAAAGACCTGGAAAGTTAAGAATCACAAAGTTACTTTCAAAGGCTAAATTTATCTTCATTTAATTGGGGGGGATCACATTTTAGATGTAAGATGGATATGCAAACTGACTCAGATATTTTAAAATCATCTCCAGGATCTCCATTTTTGCAAACAACACCTCTTCAATCTGAGGAAGATACAGGACACCAATCTTTTAATTTGGAAGATGACAAAGTGGATTATTGGTTAGTTACACGTGCCAGTAGGGTGATCCAATACCATGAATGCTCTACTGTGAGTACACGATGTCTCCTTAATAGTAGTTAGAGCCTTATTGGCTTAAAAAAAAAACGCAAAAAGGGTTTTGCATGTGAATTGAACTTAATAGGTTTGACATGGACTAACCTTAAAGAATCCAATCCACTCAAATCCCTTTGAAGGCTGCAGCTGAATTTCATGCAAATCTTAGAGAAGTAGCCAGGCTGCTGGGATTTCAAGATGCCGTGTCCCTTTTTTCTGCAGATCTAAACCCAGACAAAACAATGACACAAAACCCTCCCACAATTTCAAGGATTCCTCTTAAGATGATCCTGATTTTGTTCCTTGGCCTGGGGAAGTGTGACATTTAAAATTTGAAAGAAAGAAGAATCTGACACCAGGAAACATGTTGAAGTAGGAAGCCAATTTTTTTTTTTTAAAAACACAGCAGTGGACTAATGTTTCAAACATTTTTAAAAAATCTGACGTGGCATGACTATTATCAAAATGCTTAGAACAGAAGGATGGAAATGAACTTCTCTGCTCAATGCACTAATGAGTTTTCTTTTCTGAAGATAATTCAATTTTAGAAATAAATCCACTATAGTCTAAATCTTCTGCTGGTCATTTTGAAATTCAAGCAAGCAACTTGAAAATAAACCTATTTACTTTTTTTAAGGCCACTCTAACTATGAAATTATGTTTGCTTACATAATTCTTACATAATTTCTCACATTTTTTTTCATTTCCATTAAAATATTTTAAAATATTTGAGTGTTCTATGTATGTTTAAGTAGGCAGAAAAGCATATATGTATCTGCTGTGTAACAATATATATAAAATGACAGCTGGAAAATTCTTTGTTTGATGACCGTATTTAATCTTCACCTGATAAACATAAGAGAATAAGAAAAAGAAAAAGCATTTGTCAACTGCTTTTCCTCTTAGAATAAAGTACAATGACTACAAATGTAACTATAACCAAATCAAAACCACATAGTGTGTATAAAGCACTGACTATGCAAAGCAGTTATAAATTCTTGGTTAACAAAGGGCACAGAAAGCCCTTAAAGGAAATATTTTATTTCTGCTAAATTAATATCTAAAAGCATTACATTTCATCAGTTTCACTTAGGTTTAAAGTCCCCAAAGATTCTCCTCCTGAAACTGGCTATATTTTATGTGCAAACCGGGCTGAGAGCTATCTAAATCTAGATAAAACTCATTGGCTTGTAATCTTCACAATGATCTATACATCTAAATCTATATGCAAATCAAATGCTCTCATGCATTAACACATTCCAAAGCATCTAGGAGTAAGAGAGCTCTTTCTCCCTCTCACAACTCCCCTCCTTTACTCCTCTCCCCCTCTCTTTATTTACACTAGCTACCTAAATAATTCACACTGCCTTCTTTTCAGGCTGAATGTTGCTGTGCTGAAGCCTGCAATGAGCTATTGCAGTAACCAGATGGACACATGAATGCAGCAGGTGGGACAGATGGCAGCCCGCCCTGTCTGACGCTGCCTGCCTCAGCCTGGGCTGCCTTTTCCTTCCAGGTACATTATCATCAGTGTAGCAGAAAGCAGCATGCAGAGAAAAAAAAAAAAAAAAACAACAAACCTTTACATACAATACTGTGGGAACTAGTTAAATAAATGACCAGATGCTTATTTGCTTTCTTAACCAAAATGCAATTTACTTAAGAGTGTGTAAGACACATTTCCCCTCTCTCTCCCCTTAAAGGAGAAAAGTCCATCTCGATTCTCCAGCAAGCCCCTGAGTGCTGTATATAAAACAAAACAGGCCTGAAATCTTATCAAGATCTTAAACTCATGACTTCACAAAAATTTTGATTCTCCTTCAGTTTGCAAATACATGTACTATTTCAAAGGTAACTGGTCTCATTTTTTATATATAAATCCATATATATTCTAGTACATGGTCACAGTTTTTAGATGAAGTCTTAATACCTAGTATATCTACAGTGAAAAGCCTTAGTTTCCATCATGGGTTATATCTCTTTACTGAATATCTTCTACCTATCTTAAGAGATATACTAAGTTTATTATAAAATATTTGACACTGCTAGGGAAAATGCAAACAAAAGTTGAGGCAGTAGATCTCTCTTTGACTGCAAAAATTAACAATTTCATGTGATGCTTTCCACTGTGGAACACTGGGCAAAACACACTGAAGAAGACACCCAAAATTGTAATATATGTTTTGAACAAGATTATAAATGAAAAAGAAAGAAATCTGGTGACACATCTGGCAGAGTTTGACTGGCAACAGTATCACTGTATCACAGAAGTTGCCCTTTTAATACAAAAAGTACCGCCATCCAAATAAGCAAAAGCAATCAACTTCATTTTCTTTTTCAAGTCAGCAAGCAACTGAAATCACTGTTCAAGGACCATTTTTAAAAACTGTATTGCAAACAGGTATTAAATGTAAGCAGGCAGTCAAATGCTTTGTGCAATCCTGTACTACCCAGATTTGTCTCTCCAACCTCTTTACCTACCCCTTGTGCTGTGTCAACACCAGCAGCCTGTGTTGTTCTCTGGTCTGTCTTCCTTTCACAGCACTTTTCCCTTACCACCTCCTCATTAACTTCACCTTTTCTGAGCTGACAGAGATGAAACCACCCATCTCTCCCCCAAACACCAGGTAGATTTCTGCTCATCTACAATAAAACAACCCATACTTCCTTGCTAGCCTCTCTTGGTGCACTTAAATTAAAGCTACAACATCACACTCAGAGATTTAATGCAACTCTATATGCACACACAGAGAGTATGGTTGTACTTGCCACATTAGAAAAGTATGTCATGCCCTTTTCTGCAGCTTTCATGAATTTCTGTATTTGTAAGCAGCAAAGTCCTTGAATGGGAATTATCTACTTATTTACACAAAACGTATGTACACCAAACACAGTAGCATGATAGGGGAGTCTACACTTCCTTAATATAGATATTAAGTATTAGCTGGGTACATGGAACTGATTGGCAATTACACTCAACTACTGAGTCAAAAAATAAAGTTTCTTTTGGTGTTTTTTGGGGGTTTTTTTGCCTTTTTTTTTTTTTTTTAATCAGAATAATCAGAATTCCATGATGTCGAAGGCAAAAGAAAAAAGTGTAAGTTAAGACATGTCCCGTGTGATATTCTGCTTCCCCTGAGCATACTGGTCTAACTGGAAAGAGAAACTGACTGTAAATAAACCTGCATGGGTAAATGAGAACTGGTCCAAACTGGCAAAAGAAACCTGAAACAAACAAGAACTCGTCTCTTCAGGGATTTAAACACACTCATTAGGGACTCAAATAATAATAAACATAATAATACAGCATCTAGTTTCATCTGGTCCAGGGACAAGACATAGCAGCACTATCAAAAAGTCTACTCTTGTTTATTTCTGACCTGGCAGAAACCAGGAATTACAGAAAACCTCAAGGGACAGACTGCTTTCATGGGATGCCCAGACTCATTCTAAGGCCAAAGAGGTTAAGCACTTAGGATAAACTTTGGATAAGCAGCACAACTTCTGTATGCTTACATATCCTAACTGAAAATCCTGAACTTTAAGGTTTTATATTACCACCTTTGAGGGAAAAAAAAAAAAAAAAAAAAAAAAAGGAAGCAGGAAAAGAGAGTAGAAAAAAAATATAAAGGTCAAACAACATAGAGATCATACATGCAAACTCATAAACCTACACAACAGATTTTGGGACCAGCAACTTCTGGAAATGGTGAACTATGTACTACCAGCTACAGAAAAACATTTTGTACTACCAGCTACAGAAAAACATAGTAACCAGTTTACAACATCATAGAGAGCCAGTAAAAGCAGTGCACTTTACAGTGCTATCACACAAGTCATGGTTTCAGTAGAAAGATATAAGCTATTTTCTCAGCAACAACAGATGAACAGAACTTTGAACATGCAGGAACACCCTTTTTAAAAATAAACCTCTGAGCCACCATCAGGTTGCCACAACAGTAACACAGACATTGTTGGAGCAGCAATCACAGAACCACACTTGGACTCACAATGTATATTATGGTGGTAAGCTTGTTTCACTACTGATAATGAATTAATACATTGCAAAATTGGGATTTCCCAAGCTTTCTGTTTTCATTATCAAAACTCATTGTTGAAACAATCATGTATATTCTTAGCATTGAAACTGCATACTTAAATCTGCATGTGGGGGAAATTAAATAAGAAAGAATGAAATCATTAATTTTATAAGGTTTTAGGTGTATTTTCATAGTGTAGGTATTAAAGCAATTGCTTATAATGATGGATTTAATTCCACTAATTAATAAGGTAAAGTGACTACTCCAGGTATTTTAGAAAATGGATTATTCTTGACTATTTCTTGCTCTCAACCAAACCTACTCAATTCTCTTCAGATTTGAGCTCTGAATGCACTCTTCCTGCTTGGGTAATGCTTGCCATTGCCTTGTGGTCATGCATAAGCATGCATAAGCAAAGCTCTCAAACTATCCCAACATTTCCCCTCAAAAATGAGACCTGTATGTCTCTAAAGAGGTGTATAAGGATGTCCTGAAGCAAAAGGAGTCAAGCTGCAGAGGTGTCTGTGAAGACATGATCTAGACCCTACAAAAGCAGCTATGGTTCATAAAAGCATTTTAGAACACATTTAAAAAAAAAAAAAAAAAAAAAAAAAAAAAAAAAAAAAACAAACCAACAAAACCAAAACACAAAAAACAAAGAACAAAGCTAAAAAACAACAAAAAACCAACAACCAAAAAACCAAAAAAAGCCAAAAAAAAAAAGCCAAAAAAAAAAGCATGAGTAAATACATCTCTATAACCTGGTAACTTGCAAGCAATTAGGGTGATGAAAATAGACTAAATATTAAAATAGACTAAATGATTAAAAAACCTTCATTCTGTTCCATGAGAAAAGTAATTGACAATTCCAATCTCATAAGTATATCATAGGAAAGAAGACATAATTATACTTAAACTGGACTTGATATAAGTCCATGAAGTTGATTTTCAAAAGGATCAGATTTTCTCAGAGCTCTGTGAAGAGATCTAATGATTATTCCTAAGGCTGAGTTTGCAGAACTTATGAAAATGCTTATCAGTTCAGGAAAAATGAATTGTGTTTTTTGTGGGTTAATGTTTTGGTTTTGGAGGGGTTTGGAATTGAGAGTTTGGTTGTTTTTTTTAAATTTTGTTAGAGGCTTTTTTGCAGAGGGTTTTCTGGATTTGGGTTTGGTTATTTCATTGTTTTGCTTTTCTTTTGTAGTCCTCTTATTTTTCAAATGAAACTATGTATATAGTGTAAATGCAGCTTGATAGATTCCAATCTCTTCTCAAACCTGTTCCAGGAATAATGGGAAAGAGAAAAATACTTATAATACAGAACATAAATGAAGGCAGATGTTGATGTTGAATGTAATGGATATAATAAATACATGGCTTTAACAGCTCCCAAATATGCAAACACAAAGAAATGGAAAAGCTGCCTTTTAAAAGGAAGAAGAAAGAAGCAGACATTAAACCCTAAATTGCAAAGGTGTAATTTCAAAGAGACAGTAAAATCTACCTCCTCCTCCTCTATGTCAGTGACTAAGAAAGTTTAAGCACTGAATGCTGACATTCCACCCTCCCTTTCCTCCATCTCAGTTTTGAAGCACTAACTTTGAACACTTTGACATTTACCTCTCTGCTTTTGCTTTAACAGTAACAGAGGTGCACTCTTAAAGGAGGAAAAAGTGTCTTTAAAAATCTCAAATGCATAATAATAATTCTTGCACTTACTCCTTTGCAGCTGAGCAGAGCCATTTACATAGTCCACTAAACACTGTTTAGTAAACACAAGAGTGCTTCTATCTTACTGCCCTTGTAAAACCAAGACAGGGGTTCTGTTTTTAGTGCACACTCTGGTTCAGCATTAATCCTGTTTTATGTTGTTCACACCTGCTGCTGACTAGCAGCCTGCTGATGGGTTGTGGTTTGTGCCGCTCCCAGACAATCCTCACCAGCTCCAACAAAAAACTTATCACTAAAGTGGAAACAGAAACCCAACTGCCGTGCAAAAACTGTAAAAGGCAAGAAAGAGCTGACATTCCTGCTTCCTTTTCCCTACTCCACTAACTCCAATTGCTCAAATTTAAAACTAGTGTTTAAGTGTACATGCTTACATTTAGTCCTCATGCCTAGGTTTTCCAGGAGTTCTTCTCCAGATACGAAATATTAGAGACAAATGTCATGGGCACAACCTTTATAAATATATGCTGTGTAACTCACCTTTTCCTTTGTGCCTAATAAAATAATAGGCTTTGCTCTAACAGAAGTACTGAATGCTGATAATGCATCCTTTTGTGAACCTTTACAGGAACAGGCTATTGCAGATTAAAAAAACAAAAATAAGAACTTTTTTAAACATATTTTCACATGAAATTCAAGATATTACTGTTGTAGAAATTAGATTTTCTTTCTTAATCACAACACTAATCTACACACAAGCATTGATTTAAAAAAAAAAAAATAACAGGCCATGAAGTCACACCTATGGCTTTGTTTGTACAGAAAATGGAATGCTTTATCCAAGACAAAAATGTGATCTGTGATTAAAGGAATAGGTCTGAAATTTTTATAAAGTGTTCATAGCCAAGGAGAATACGAAACTCAAGGGAAGCAAACCAAATGAAAACAGAAATCTTTTGTTTGGTGAACACATGGAAGCAAAATGTGCACTGAGATCAGGGACAGAAATCATGTGCCTATTAACCAACTCAGAGACTCAGACGGAGGCACTGTTATCTACAAGAAAGTTTTGCACTAGAATTGTCTCTAAGATGGAGGGCAGTACATAGTACTTTCACACCCACTTTATGGTACTCTTCGTATGACTAAAATAACAAACAAGCATCAGAATATTTGGAGAGCAAACACTATCTCCTCTATTCTGTTATGCCATCTTGGCCTACTTCTTTCTATAAAGAGAAAAATACTTTTTGTCCAAAAGCCAAGTTCTTATATCTCTTAAACACCATACAAACCTTTTTATAAATAAAATACTGGTTGGAGGCCAGTCAAGGCAATTCTCCATCAATTAAAATTTATTTTGTATCTCATAGACAAAGACACGCTGAATGACTCTTGGTGATTTCTGAATTCTGCATAGGAGCAGAATATATTCCATGTTACAGCTCTACACCCCAAATGCATCACCAGAAACAAACCAAGATAAATCAATCAATATGTAAATTCAGCATTTTAACCTCTCTTGCAATTCAGATGTAAAACCCAGAAAAAAAGGGGTCAGTCTTACTTTGTCTTACCATCTCCATCTGAAGGATTTCTGCCTTCTCTTTAGGCAACCCAAGGCTGAAGATATGGGCATAATGCCAACACTGCTTTTAAGCTCACACAGAAAATATTATGGGGTAATCTTAGTATTTCCTGGTCACAGTTCCTTAGGCAACTCTATGCTGGTGAAAATGTCACATCCTGGCAGTGAGTCCTTGAACACAGGCTTCACTTCTTGATTGATTTATTTTAAAATACTACCAAATCATTCATTTTTAAAAAATCAATTACAGAGACTGATCCAAAACCTGCTAAAATGAATGGCATTCTTTCCATTTAGTCTTGAATCAGCCCACTATCAGTAGAAGCAAAAGATTTCTTCAAACAGATGCTAGCAAGACCTTTGCAGCAGACTGTCCTTCTTGACTTGGAAAATCTCTCCTAAGTTACCTAACAATGGCACAAAAGTCCCACGTTAATTTTGTCAAACAGCTGCATCTGCAGTATTCCTGTTCCAGCATTACCTCATGCACAAGTATTACACGTTTTTTTAAAATTAGGGGGGATAAAAAAAGGCAGGGGGAAGGGAGGAAGAATCCCCACCCCAGTCATCTATCAAGTGTACATCCAGGCCACTGCTCCTGAGAAATTTAATATATGCTAAAGAGATACAAAAAGACATAAAAAGCTTTCAGAAGTAAAAGCGCTTCAGAAGCTAGATTTTAGTATTGCCAAGCAGGGCTTTTGCCAGATTATAAAGTTAACTTAAATGCCAGGATACTGCATTTCAAAGGTGGCAGCAGCAGCCTACATATTGTCTGTATTAGTGGCTGAAGTGTATTGCTGATTCCAAAGATAGACTACCATCATTTGTGGGGGAGAATAAATAAATAAATAAATAGAAATTGGCATTCCCTACCAACCTTGCTACCTGCTGCCTTGAAGCACTCTTTTCAAGTGCAGCCTCCGCAGGAAAAAAAAACAACAAAAGTTAAGACTACTTTATTTTGATTATAGTGCTTTCCCCAGGCAGGAATTTTTATTTCAGTTAGAATCTTTAAACCATTACATTTTCAGTGATGCATTTTTATATTTACAGTTGACATCTTCATAGAAGAATGAAACCTTTGAGCAACAGCTTTAAAGCATGAAGGTTGCCTGCAGTAAGTACTTAAATTATTTTACACCCAAATGGAGCCAGTTGTTTTTAGCTAAAATTTAATAAACCTTAAATCAATGACCTTTCTTTTACTGAAAGCTCGCACTTGGGAAAACTAACTTTCCTAAGAAACATATTTTGGTGAATAAATGCCAAACAAAGGGCTATTTAAATCTGAACATTGTCTCAATTTATAGCTTGTGAACATTCAGTTCCTAAATTCCCGGTTGCTACCTAATGTATAGAACAGCAGAGCTTTGGTTTAATCATATATCATTGATTCAAAGTGTCACAGTGATCTCATTGACAGTAATCAATAATAATCCAAAATCAATCAAATATGCTCTTGCACTATCATTCATCAAATTTGAATATCCCAGAATTAACTGTAGGCATGTGAAAGAAAACGAACCAAGAAATAAAATTAAAAATGGTACAAAAATACAAATCAGCAAACTTTTGAGAAAATAATAGTGCATCTGAGCAAGCTTCATGCCTGCTGGGGTAAGTTAATGATGAATCATACCTTGCCTTCCCAGCAAATACTCTGAGATATGTACTTTTTCAAACATGAAAATACACAGCAACTGAAGTCAACGGACACACTAGTACATGACCAAGCGTTATTCTATGAACAGCCGTATTATATGCCAAATATTAAATGTGTTGCCAGTATATTACAAATTGTACAAGTATGTTACACTGTGAAGAACTGCACATTGTAAGTTAGCCACTGCACTTCACAAAGCAAGAAAGGATAAAATTGCTGCATTTCTGTACCAAAAGCATGAATAGATGTAGCCACTTATCAAAAGAGCTGTTATTGTTGCCGAGGACTCCTCTCTCAACACATTCACCTGTAATTTTGTCAAGGTAATAAATCCTTCTATTCATTACAGCACACTCAAAAGCACCCTGCTATTTAATTTAAATGGAAAAAAGGCCCAAAGTGTCTAAAACATTTACTTTTGCTAATGTAGAAGTGCTGGCATTTTACTTCATTCCTGATAAGCCGGTGCCAATGGATGTGATTATTCTTTTCTTATTCAAAGCATATCAGTAGTTCAAAAGCACTCTCAATCTTATCAGGTGTATGAACAGCACAGTTACTGAAAACAGTTTGTACTGCTCCTCTCTCTTTCTGCCAGGCTATCAGATAAACCCAACTAACTAACTGTATTTACACACAATCAAACATAAGCTGTGTCTTCAGCACACTGTAGCCTGCTTCTGGCGTGTCACAGGTTTTCTGCTTGACATTGGTTGTAACTAAAACAGCAGCAGTGAATTAGCTTCAAAATACAAAAATACAGTCACTCCAGAGCGCTTAACAGAAAAGGGATGTAGGGAGGAAAAACGAGAAAAATTTTGTGAACAATGATCATTCCATCTCAATATTTCACAGGTGTTTATCTCACTTATTTTTACAGGTATTTATAGCAGTATTTATCTGGTACTATTGGGAAAAGAACATGGAAGCAATAGGTTTCAAATGCATTCAAAACAGATCCGACACAGGCCTTACCAGTAGAAAAAAAAACTATATTCTATGTCCTTTTTTGTTTATTCTGTGCTCCTGTTCTCTAAGAATTGTTTCTGATTTGCAATGGGTGAAAAAGTGAAAGAAAGAAAGAAAGGAAAATGGCTACAGTGTCTAAGGCATTTAAATACCTTTACTGGTTTTGTCCGGAACAAGACGGTGATTTCTCAGGATCCAGCCTTCACCTGGCACTACAAGACCCACCACAAAAACAAAACGAAAAATCCCCCACTCTCCCCCAAACAACCTCTCGGCAACTCTCCTTTTCATTCAGCGTCTCAGACACAGAATTCTCAGTGCTGACTAGTGAGGAATAAGAGCAGACCAGCTACTTCAGAAGAGCCATGGCTTTGATGGTTTCACCTGCCATGGGAGACAGGCACAGCATCCCCTCCATTCTCCTCGGCGTGACAACGTATTCCTGGGCCGAGCGCAGCATTTGAAGAGTTAAACGCTAACCTGGCTGGGCGCTCTCAGCTCGCTAAATGAAAACTTCTGGAAGGTCAGGAGAAATCCTGAGTTTCGGCTCTTTGATTAATTACAGCCTTCCTTATTAGCTGGAGGCTCCTTCCCGCCGGCCCTGCCATGGCAGCCCTTCCCTGGGAGGCTCTGCTGGAGCAGCGAAGGGCAGGCCCGTGCCACCACCTGAGCCCATCCCGCGGCTCTCCGCGGCTCCCGGCGCAGACCCAGCCATCCCCGAGACGTGTGGCAGAACAATGAGCCGAGCCAAGCCAAGTGTGCAGCGCCGGCTAACGCGGCCCAGTGTTGTTTCTCCATCTGTGACACCGGGGCCCGGTGATTGATGGCACAGGTGTCACTCACACCAATGTCAGCCGCCCCCAGCAGCGCCCCGCACCCAGCGGCTCCTGCCAGGAGAGCCGTGGGGTGTCCCTGGATGTCACCGGGGAATCCCAGTGTCACCCCTTTAGTGCCCAGGGGAACAGCTGGATACAGACGTGGCTTTTCGGAACATCTCGCCTGCCCCGCCACGGTGGCGGCTGCCATGAGAACACTGCCAGGGAATTCTTCCACTACTGGGAAAGTGAATATAATTTAGTAGAGAAAAACTTGCATCCACAGAGCATTCCACCACCATGGTAAGGGCTGAAAAAAACCCCCACTTTTTGATTTAAGAATTTTACTATTCCTCAAAGATAATTTTGCTAGTAATTTGCTTTGGAAATGCACTCTAAATCTGTTTTAGATGGCGGGTGAGTTTTAGCACTTTTTCTAACTTGATGCTTTTCCTTTTTGTTTTTCACTCTTAAAAGTGAAAAAATAATTAGCCTCACAGACTTGCTGAAATTAATCCCTATGAAAACTATTTTAGCATTAATAATTGCCAATGATGTATATCGTGGTTTACCTAAAGCAATAAAATACCAACTTAAACATAAAGGGACACTGGCATTCATCCTTCATAAAGACAGGAACCAAATCCTACAAAAAATTTCAAGACAGAAAAAAAATTAAAAGTAAATAAAGAACACATAGAAAATTGCTTGATTCCTTTTCTTACATTTTCAATATATGGAGAACTAAACAAACTGCCAGTAGTACTCTGCAAAGCATACATAAAAGAGTATGATTTCACCTTTTTAGTTAACTACTGTTTTTACTAGATTTTTCTGTTTTGTATTTCCTTAAGAATATTCATGTGTGAGATTGAAAAAAGTGTTTCTTCCAAAAACAGCTCTAGAAACAAACCCAGAAATAAAGGGAAAGGGGGAAAGAGCAGCAATATCACAGGTAAGAACAAAGTGAATATAACAAGTCATCCCCTCCCCACCATCCTGGCATCTTTATATGGGAAGGAATTTCAAAAATGCTTTGGAACAAGCTAGCAGTACATTTTAGATATGACATTTTCATTTCACTCACCAGCATCTCTACATCTACAGGACTTTAAATTATTTTATGTCTAGCTGGCTTGGGGGGCCGGAGGCTGTGTGTGCACACATGGCCGGCTTAAAATATTTTAGTTAGATTTTTAGGGTTTTTAAAATTTTGTTTCTTTAAAGTTGGGGTTTTTTTCTGAGGCCATTCAAAACAAGCAACAGTGACTCCACATCATCTTCTCATTCTAACTTGCCAAAGCCATCAATCTCTGATCACACCTATTAGAATCTCACTGTAGCCAACACTACATTTTGCGACAGCTTGACCAGTTGTTTAAGGAAAGAGTGTGTGATGGAGCAAAGCTAAATCGACACATCTGTGATACTTCTGACACCCCTCAGCATGGCTAATATTAATTTGTTTTCTTTGGCTAGGTAAGTGCTGCCAAAACACATTACATATGGTATGTAGTTCCAATCAAAATGATGAAAAGGAGATGTGCAGGGGATTTTTTTTTCACTTACAGCAACATGAAAACACAGAGAGTGGTAAGAGATGTCTATGCTACACTACAGAGTAGTAACTTGAAAAACCTCGAATCACTTTACCTTAGAGTTTGGTTTCAGAATACAACCCTTTAAGAAAATCTGCCCTCCCATATCAAGACAGCAGCTCAAAGATGCAAGAGTTTTTACTCAGGAAAGAGAATATAATTTTCACTGTATGATAAAAGGATATATTTAGACTATTCTCGTGTGCATAGGGGTAACTAATTGTATTTCAGCAGGTTACCATATAAATAAATGTGCACAATTCTGTACAAGGATATTATAAATTACTTGATTAGACCAAGGACAAGAGCCTTCTATTTCACACACCCCATTATACTAACTTAGCGTATGGCAATCCTCCTGCAATTTCATACTTATGGTGCTGTATTAGTGCCACAAAATATTACATTTTGCAAGATTCTTTTTTTGGTTTTGATTTGCCTTGTAAATAATTTTGCTCTAAATAAGAAAATTTCATCTAGATGACATAAATATTCAGGATGGTGACCCACGGTAAGAATAAGACACTCAACGGTACAGAAAAACAGCATATGCTTGTCTTCTACTCTGCAAAAGTACTTTTACTGCTCTAACTTTCATTAGGCCACTAATAGACAATTTTCTAGCAAGTATAAGAAGCTGAAATGAAAAAATAAGTATTTCAATTTTAAAAGAAATGGGTAACGATGCTCTGATTAAAAAGCTATGCTACTTAAAAGAGGAAAATAATTGGAAATTAGATAAGATTCCCTTTGATGCAAACCTGGTATATTAAGGAACAGCAAAGAGAAAAGCCCTTCTTTGTTTGAGGGAAATACAAATTAATTGAAAAACATTACAAGCATTATGTAAACAAACCCAAGAGATTTAAAGCTTTTGTAACACAGAAAATACATAAATTGTTTCATAAGAGAGGGAAGTCAAAAGGCAATATCCTATAGAAGTTACTCTCCAAAGTGCTACTGAAAAAGCAATACCAAGTCCTTTAAAGAATAATTAAGCAATACTATCGGAAATAGCAGTATACAATTCAGCTTAATATTTTTCTTTAATGTTTCATAGTATTTTTACTTCTGGACAACAGAACCGTAACAAAAGAAGAAAAGAAAACCCCAACAACTATAGGACTTCTGGAGAGGACTAAGGACCATTAAAACTGCATATATATTTTGTATTTCTATCTGATGACATCATGATGTATGCTAACAACCATATGCAGGAGGCTTCCCCCCCTAAAAATAATTATATTCTTTAGCTGTAAATATAACTGTGTGTCCAAGGACATATTTAGCTGAAAAAATAAATCTCTGTTTGACAGGCAAAACTTATAGAAACATGAATAAATATTAGACTTCTCATTTACTTGAAAGAGAAAAATTTTATAAAAAAAATACAGCATCTTTCAAAAGCAAAACTGTGAGTACAATACAAAACCTGCTAGATTACATGGAGAATCTGATGCAAAATGAGGTGTAAATACGTTACATTGCTGGCCAGCTCTCTCCTCATGGATAAGAAAAAACCCACATAAAACCACATAAAGGCAGCTGCTTATTGACAAGCAACTGCACAGAGGGAAGTTATATAGCTCTGCATATATTTATACTTACTGTGTACATGTCTGTGGCTAACACACAACAATAGATGCACAATGCCAAAACTGCATAAAGAATACACTATACACTTGGAACACACACAGAGGTATGCATATAAACATGTTTGAACACAAAACTTGCTGTGCACAGGCAGAAGATTTCACACAAAATGCAAACACACGAAACAAAACCACATGTGTACATGCTGCCACAGACACGACTGTGCACGTATGACTCCCTAAGCCAAGCCTAAAAGACAACACACAAAATGTAAAAGAACATGTAATAAGTGGAGTGTCAAGCTGCAGCGACTGTTGGTGTCATCCCTGCACTATCAAATGTACATATGAGTATGATTGGAGACAGAGAGGCTAAATATTTCACTGTCAGAGCATGTCGAGAAACGCAATTCATTTCTCTCTCATGTGCTTTAGGACAATGACAATTTAATACAAGGCCAGTGGATGTAAAAGAGATAAAAACTGAACAAACTGGCCCAGCATAATCACAGATTTCCTCTAGAGAGCTCGGTAGCACGAGGCTCATATGCACTTGTAACGGATCAACATTTTATTGTTTCTTCCCTCCATGAATTTGCTGTGAAAAAGAATTCATAGCAAAGCTTATCTTATAGACAGAGGCTACTTCAGGCTTCAATAGGAGCAAGAATTCCTTTCATATTTTCCTTCCTACTTCTCCTATACATTTCACATATTTTAAGCAAAAAAAGTAATTATTTTATATACTTCCTTGAAAGACTAAATAAGCATTTTTTTTTTTTCATTCCTACTTATACATCCACAGAGGTGCAAGCAACCTCCCTGCAGACCCAGGGTCAGTCATTTAAAAACTGTTCTGTAAAACGAATAATCTTGTCACTTATCTATGAATATATTATGTTTTCATACCATGATTTTTCTCTTTGTAACTTTGTAGCATGCAGAAATTGCAGCATAGCATGTGGACTGACATATCTGTGAGAATAAACATATCATACTTTTTAGCTACTCTAAGCAAAGTGGGCTTCAAGTATTGTTAAATATTATCATAGACAAGTTACCTTCTCTATTTGATGAATAGCACCATGTATTTGAAATTAATTGCAAAAGTAGGGTTGGCTAATGAGGTGGCCCTTATCTTTTCTCAGCAGTGCAAGCACAAGTATTTTTCTGCTGGCTCAATATTTTTAAATGCCCAAAGTGCTATTAACTAAGTTGAAATCTGATTAAAATATGAACGTTAAAATATGCACAACAGCTAATGCAGCTACACAAAAAAATAAGCTAAGAAAATTCTTATCTCTTTTCTTATCATTAAGCACGTGTTTTGAAAAATAATAATTAAATAAATTGTTCCCTACAGATTCTCACAGTTGTTTTGCTTCCCGTTAGCATCTTTAAGAACAGTTTGTTAAGACAATAGTTATTCTTTATTATGGAACTATGGGGATTATACCTTTCTACCTGCCTCAGTTTGAAAAGAAATTTGTAGGAAATGTTAAAGCTTAAGGTCTGTCAGAAAAAGGACAGCGATTCTTAGGAAAAAACAGGGGAAAAAGTACAGAAAAAACGATCAGCCATTCGAGAGAATTAATGGATATCCACAAGGGCTTTGCTAATAACATGGGTTAATTACCGCTGCAACGCACCAGGCTCAGTAAATAAAAGAGCACAACCATAAACACATTAAAATAAGCACCCATCACTAGAAGAGGGGTAAGCCCCAGTAAAGGAAAATCTGCCAGACAAGCATTTCAGCACAAACCCTTTATACTTTCTGCAGGATTCAAAAACTTGCTGGCAGTGTAGCAGAACCAAAACAGCAAAGCCCTCCGACCGGAAACAGGGAGGGAAGAAGGGACCAAGGCCTGCCTGCTCCACGGGAGAGCCCACCCAGGGCTGTGTGCCACCCCGCACACTGGGGACCCGGGAACACCAGCCTGGGGCTTCATTGCTCAGGAACAGCTGGAACAAGCTAGCTAATAAGACAAACGGGTGAGGTTAAAGACCTTCAGAGCCTGGAGAAACCGTGGAGCGGAATCAAGTGCTGCTTCCCACTTCACAAAGAAGCGTTCTTCAGTCTGCCCCTCTCCTGCCTTTACGAATCAAAGACACTTCCAAAAAAATTCTTCAGCAATTTGAGGCTATGCCAAAATATCCTGAAGAGTGAAACTGACAAACTCTTTTACGTTTAGCACATAATCACCGTACACACACGCAAACACACAAATACATGTACATGTGAGTAACACACACACACTCATATTCATCCATACACAAACACAACCTAGCAAGACTCACAGGGTGATTCCACAGACCCTTCCCACATGACAACATGAGAATGATTACAAAAATACAAAATATGTACAATGACCATCACTGCACTGAAGTACTCACATGATGTGACACCTACGTCCACTTTCTAAATGTTACAGCCATTCTACACAACCTTTATTTCTCGTCATCCGCGTATTCTATTGCTTCTGTTATGAGATGAAAATCTATGCACGGGAACAGATTAATTTGTTTCACATTTAAACACTGTTGCATGTTTTTAAACGGAGAAACTGGGAAAGCAGCTACATGTTCAAATGAATGAAACAGAGGGAGCCACAAAACGCAAATGTACACAGCACGCAGAAGCTTTCTGGAGTTACAAATCTCCTCAATTTTCTATGTTTGACATTCAGAGACCATGTTTAAATTTTCTAAACTACTGCTGTTCTCTCTCCTCCCTAACCCCCCTGCTTTTTTGGAGTGTTTCAATTGCCTTTCCTTCTTCCAACAGCTGTGACAACTGTTAAAACAGTCGGTAAAATTAAGTCCGCTCTATAATCCTTTAGTCAACGTTACATTTTAATCAGAGGTTGAAGGAGATTTCCCGTTATGAACACAGTGATTCATTTAAAATTATTAAATTGACACATATGTCAAAATGAGCAGATATATTTATTGCATCTGTTAGCTTATTAACTATTAGTAATTATTAGTGCTATTGTTATTGTTGAAAGAGCAAAAAGATAAGACTACAGCTGGCTTTAAGTTATTGCATTCTTTAACAAGCTCTGCCTTAAAATCAAAGCATACCTAGTGATGGTCAGACAGATGTCTGTGCACTCCCAAAATGTTTGGACAATTTTTAGCTCGAATCCTCTCTACCCTCATCCGTAAGAATGGCATGAAACTCCTACATCTTATTTGTACGTCCTTATGCTTACATGTGCATATGCATGTTACAGTATGTATCAAATCACAGATATTAACAACTCTGGTGTGTATTGATTGAGATGGAGAAGCAGGTATATTTCTGAATGTTAGTTCTTTCTCTGTGTCCACTGAACCCCACATGCCTCCAGCCCTGCACTCAGACAATGTATTAAGAGTGTTTTGAGATGACTTTTAATTGAGTCAGAGGAAGAAAAAAATTAGTTTGAATCTTGCATCAGAGCCAAAAAGACATGTGCCCCGATTTCATTTAAATGCATCTACTTTAAGAGGCTTATCTAAACTAATCATTCAAATTAGCTGTAAGAAGGTAAATTCAAGAAAGCTCCTTTGGGGGGGGGGGGGGTTAAAACATCCACAAAAAAAAAAAAAATAAAAAACCAACTATAAAATAATCAGCTTATGATCTTTATATGTATTTTATGAAAAATGTGCCACTGATAGTAAAAGCTGTGGAAATTGCATTCTTAAATTACGAGGCTATCTTACACTACATATAGTGCGCTGACCTATAAGCCATAGCTGAGAGGGCACCCTACCTCTGTTTATTTTCTTCTCTTTACCCCCAAAACATCCAGCGGGCTTTCCCCGCGTCCCCTTCCCAAACTGTACTCCTGCCAGCCAGGCTATTTGCTACTTCCCATCTTATTTCCCTGACATGCGATCACGGCGATTCACTTTTCATGCCTGGCTTAATTACCAGCAGCCCTGCAGAGCGCAGGCAGTAAGGACAGCTAGTGGGCATCTACCTCTAGTACACTGTCACCTCCCGCGCAGCCTCTCCGCGGCGGTGCCGGCTGCCGGCCGGGCTGCTCCGTGGCGCGCCCGCCACCCCCGGCCTAGCGCCGGCCCACAGCCACCTAAGTGGCTCGACACCAAGAAAAATGAACCGCTGACAGCTCCCGTGAATCACTAATATTTAATCCCGGCTGCGGGCTGAAATCAAGTTCAGGAGCCGCTCCTCAGCCCCAGACCGCCCGGTTCTGTTTGGGCGCCGCGCTTTCCGCCGGAGTCGCTCCGCCAGGTAGCTGAGAAGTGCCAGCCAAGAACTGCGGCTCCTCAAAAGTGCGTTCGGCCGCCTTTCGCGGGAGGCAGCGGGCGCGGGCAGGGACACGCCAAGCGGCGCGGACCCGGCCACTGCCCGCGCCGCCTCCCCGGCCGCTGACGCCGCGGTCCGGAAGCGGCGCCCCCGGCAGGGCGCTCGCACCGCACCGGGCACCGCGCCGGCGGCCGCTCCCGCCCGCCGCCGCCTCCTCTCCCCCGGCGCCGCCGGAGAGCCGCGCACCTGTCAGACGGCGAGCGCCGGGGCGGCCGCGGGGCCGGGCGCTCGCCCGCCGCCAGCACCGCTCCCGCCGGGCGCCTCCCGCCCGCCCGGCCCCCTCGCGCGCAGCGGCCGCGCAGCGCCCGGGCCGGCTCCCGCCCGCGGCCGCGGCGCAGCGTTACCTGCAGCGGCGTCTTAGGCGCCTGTCATGTTTTGGGGCAGGCGGCGAGCGGCGGTGGGGTGGGGGCGGGGAGCGGTACCTACTCTTCCTCGTAGTGCAGGGAGAGCGGCTCCGGCAGGCAAAGTTCTACCGAATCCATGTGCGCCCGGCGACCATCCTCCGTGCGCCCCCGCGGTGAAAGCAAAGTTTCCGTGGCCGAGCGCCGCGCACTTGGCACGGGCGCGCTCCGGGCGCGGCGGCAGCGGCGGCGGGCGGGGACCAAAAGCTCGCCCGCGCGCCTAATCAAGGACTTAAAGCCCCGCGCGGCGCTCATGAATATGCAGCAGGGCTGTACATATGCATGCCCCGGCCCGGGGGACGGCCGATTGGCGGGGCCGCGGCCAATCAGGCGCCAGGGGCGCCGCGGCGGCCGGCGCGCGGGGCGCGCGGCAGGTAGAGGGTGGGGACGGGGGAGCGGCCTGAGGCGGCGGCGGCGGCCGGGGCAGAGCCCGCGGACATGCCCGCGCCGCCGGGCCGACCGACAGACCGACCGAGCGGCAGACCGACGGGCGGGGACTGCCCGCTCTGCTTCCCGCCCGGCCCCAGTTTCGGCAGGTACCTTGGCAGGCTCCCGGTTAAGGACTGCGCGCAAAGGTAGAGGATGAAGTTTGCGCCGCCGCCGCCTCTTGCCGCTCGTGGCGTTTCGCTGTGGCGGCAGCCGCGCTCGGCTCCTGGCGCGCTCTCCTGAACGCCGCTTCCCTAACCTTTGGAACTGCTCGGCGCCGGGGAAAAACAAATAATTATAACGCCAGGCGCAGCCTGCCGAAGCCTCTGGGTAACTCAACTTTTCATTGTCGTGCGAGTTGCTTTTGGGGGGAAAGGGGAGGGGGAGCGGGCTGGAATTTGACTATGTATATATTATATTATACATAAAAACATAAAAATTATACAGCTATCTAATAGAGAGATATATAATTTCCTATTTGAAAATTAAAAGTTTCCTTTTCTACTTAGTTTAAAAAAAAAAAAAAAAAAAAAAAAGACATTCCCAACAAAACGAGCACTCAAATCCAGTCATAATGGGTGCAATTGGGGGCGATTACAGGTACCCGTGTTCCTATACAACATAGGGGGGTTTTATTTACATATATATGTATAAAGCATATGCCCCTGTGCACGTATTTGGATGTTTAGACGTGTATATTTAGAAATGAGAAAGAAAGGATCCAGAACTGATCAATTTCCTCCGTTAGTGTGCAGGGATTAGAGTGGATGGACCAACTCAGCCTGCCTCATTTTAATGAGATAAGGGCTGCACGGGAGTAGCTCTGCATTAGTAAATCTGGGAGGGTGCCGAGACCTCTACAGTGCTTGGGGGTTTGGGTTTTTTGTAAAGTAAGTTTTGCTGAACTAAAAGGGCAATAAACACATATCCCTGTAGGCATGCCTGTATAAACATCACCAAGCCCAGTTCCAGCAAAACACTGCTTACAGCCAGCTCAGAGTTGTTCTCTGGCGTATGAAAGATTCCTGATTAAACTTGTTCCAACACAAAGAAAGTACTCAAATTTAGGGACATTGTGGACACTGTTTGCACTGAAACACATGCACATATCCTGTTATGAAAGTATCAGTAATGAATATGGGATGATTTTTTTTTTTCTCAAAAGCTACCACCTATATTTAATATTCCAACTAAGGCACCATACATATTTTCCAGGTTCAAAGCGTTTCTGTCCCTACCAGTGAAAACAGATGCATGCTGTTTCTGTCCAGAAAAAAAAAAAAACAAACCGACACTGGAAAGACAATAATTTCTTAGAATAAGCTCAACTCTTAAAAAATCTTTTGTGACTGGAGCCCTAACATGATGGAAATGGCAGTCTTTTAGATCAAAACAAATCAGTGCAAACCCTCAGAATGCAGTAATACTTTTCACAGAAATGACCCCTCCAGATCTATTTCACAGCATTTTGCAAAAAAAAAAAAACAAAAAAAAACCAAAAAAAAACAGCAATAGAACCAAGTTCCAATATATGTAGGTTCAATAGATATGTTTGTGTATGTTTACAGCAAGGAGATTCCACTGTTCTGTATTTAACCTTATGTGAAGACTGGGCCTGCTTCCTACAAATTCGGTATAAATACTTGCAATTTTAGGAATCAGAACTCACATGGCAAAACTACAGCTCAGACTACTGTATAAAAGCAGGTAGTAAAAGCTTAATTACCAGTAGCATTATGCTGTCTATATTGTTAAATGTGAACTCTGTAATTAAGATGTAAATTTGCTTGTGAGCAGTGAATTAAAAAGCTCTGAAATGTAGAGTAAAATTTAAGTACTCTGTAGAAACATCAGGGACAAAAAAAAATCCGTTTTTTTTACCAAATTTAAAACAGGGGGCATTAAATCATGTTACTCTGTTAGAACATCCTCTTTAAGTAACAATTTGATAAATATGGATTTTGGAATCAAATCAGGACTTTAATATGATGTCTTTATGTATAGTTATCTGTATGACTATACAAACTCAAAATACAAGTCAAACTGATTTGCATGTGCACATGGGCAAAACATGCAAATACAAATATATTGTTTGTACTGAGTATCTCTGTGTATTGATTTATAAGTACATGAGCATGTCTGTTTATAGATTTATACCCAAAATGTCTATTTTTCAATATTTTGATTCCAAAATGCTTTCAAATCTTTGCATGTATATGTCTTCTTCTTAAATAAAAATCAGCCATAAATGACTCCATGTACATGTGTGATTTGATATGGTCACTTTTCTGTATTGCACTCCTTGGAATACACACTCCTGAAAATCTGACAGCTAATCCACTTTGAAACTTACCAAAGCACAGGTTAGCTTCATTCCTACTTTTGTTCATTATCTCCTAAGATTTTATATTCAGGGGCTGAAACACGATAGTCCCTCCTTCTGTCATGGTCTGTCTTCCTGTAAGCCGTCATTTTCACATTTCCTAGTTTCCACTAGGAGCTTGTTGTCCCCCACCCTCCTCTACACCCCCAAGTAATGCATTTTTCCTCTCCCCCTGTGAGCCATCACTAGTTTTCTATCAGGCATCTTTCATCCAAGCAAGCAGCTCTCTGCCCTGCCAGTGCTGCCTCTTGGAGAACCAGGAATATTGTGCTGTACTTTGCATGTTGATAAACAAAGCAGTTGGCTTCTTCCCCCAGGGACTGAAAGTGTCACCTCCACCAGACTGGGGCCTGGAATTCCAACTACATTCTTGAACTTGGGTTTCACAGTTACAGATCAGTTTGGGGAAAGGGGAAAAAAAAAAAAAAAGGAAAAAAGAAAAACAAACTAAGATAAGAAAGAGATTACAGCAGCAAATAAACTGGGGCTAACTGTAGGTTCATTTTAAGCTCTTCTGCTGAAATAAATAAAAGCGGGGGCAGAGAAAGCAATCCAGGTACCAGTTTACTGAATTTTATCATGGAATACACAATAAGAACATGCATGCAAAGACACATCTGCAATAACTTATCAAAATGTACAGTGCAAAATCTTACCACAAGGAGTCTATACAAAGCAGTGGTAATGGAATCAAGAGAGGGGAAGGAAAAAATCGTCAGGAGTGCCTGTACCAGTCAAGGGGCATTGCTGAGCAGCACCTACATTTCCATGTCTCTCTGTGCATCTAATCTTTCCTGTGTGCCAAACAGTACATCTTTAAGCATATTCACATCTAAATACTACAGACATTTCAAGGCATCAGAAGAGCCAGATTCTTAAAGCACAACCACCTCAAGGCAACTGAAGTGAGGTTCAGTGGCACTTCACAGAAACCTCACAGTGCATTGTGTCAAATGTGTATTTACCAAAAAGAGCAGCAAGCTCAAGCCAGCAGGGAAGCAGCAAGAATATGAAAGTCTGGTAGCTGTGGAGGATTTATTTGGGAATAAGCATGCTTTAGATAAAGATTTGCAATATGCCACGGAGCCTTATTCAAAGTCCAGCTGGAAAGTACTGTATTGTTAAGAGTTTGAAATAAATACTGAAGTGTCATCAAATATGTGATTTTATTCATAATCACTCATTAAAGAAACACAACTCAGGTGTGATCTCACTCAATGTTATATTGAGATTAACACTAGAACAGTATTGCCACTGTCTACTCCTCTTTTGTGCTTCTCACTGGAAGGCACTTGGTGCACCCCTGGATATGCTGCTAATGAATTAAAGAAACTAACGCCTCAGAAGTTCCAAATTCTGCTCACCTGTTTGTACATAGTTGGACAAACGCTATCAAGTTATTACTTGAAAGCCATCTGCTACTTCAGTCTGTACTTAGCATTAATTACTCTTTGTTTTGATCTTAGGGGGAAAAGCTCACACAACACAATCTCTGATGCTCCTTAGAACTTTTCCATGGTGTGTTCACAAATACATGGAGCAAGGCTTTTAGCTTTTGCTGCTACATTCAATCTCAGCACATAAAAAATGTCTCTGTGAAATAACAGCAATTGCCTTACCATGTTACTGAACTACATTCAATTTATCTGGTCTCAAATAAATACTCCATATTTTCTCCTTGTTTTATTTTCAAGGGCATGGGTATGGGTATTTAAATGACTGCTTTCACTGGTACAGAATAGAATCTGTTCACACTACTATAAATGAATATTATTCTCTTGACAAAACACCTTTTCCAAAGCCTCTGACAAAATGAAAGGGGGAAAAAAAGGGAAAAAAAAAAAAAAAAGAAGGGAGCCAAATGCACATTGCCTGTCACCCACCAAAAAAGGTCTCCTCCCTAAAGATAATTCAGGCACACACTTCAATATGGATATCTCACTATTACCCCAAGCTCTTTTTTTAGTGTAAGTTTCTTCAGAGAAACTGAAGTGCATTACTGTCTCAGACAGCCAAGGATAAGATGACTGAGGGAATTCAGTTGCTCTGTTTAATTAATACAGGATTATTTCACTTTCATTTTGTGAAGCTAATAATATGACCGGTGGAATGTCAGTAAAAATTAAATCATAAACTAGTGCAGTACCAAAGGGAAAACTTACTTTAGTTATGGAGTATTCCCAGCAGAAATCTTGAAAATCTTATACATATTTACACTGATAAAATACCACATGTACTTCATGGGATACTGCAAGCTTCCTACAATCCTTGTGGCATGTATTTACAGAGCAAGAGTTAACATTTTGAGATTGTACATTAATAAATGAGTTGCAGTTGTATTGTTTCTTGAATGTTAAGCACCAGACACTAAACGCAGGAACACGTTCAAGGTCAATGCCCTATTTTAGACCTTTTCAGCAGCTGTGATATTATGATAATCACACTTAAAATATTCCTATAGAAAGAGTAAATTAGTCCCTTTCACTAGAAGGATTATTATGATAAACAACAAATCTGAAAGAGGACAAATTCAGATTTCTCTTTTTGTTTTGGTTTGTTTTTTGCTTTTTTCTCAGCAATGCAATAAAATGCTGTCTTTTACTGTGATGGCTTTTCTGTCCAGGAATTAAAAAATTTAAAAAAAAACAACAAGAAAAAACAACAACAACAACAAAAAAAAAAACCCTAAAAACCTAACACTTTATTCTGCACTTACATTACCTTTTGGTGGTTTTTTATTTTTGGAGGCCTCACCTATGTAGAAGTGCCTTCCTTAAAATGCATTTATGCTTTCTATTAGAATCAAAACATTCCAATTGACATCCCATTCTATCACCTATTACTGCAGTGAAACATAATCCCACTAAACTAGAAGGGAAAGAAGAAAACTTAGCATCAGCAGCTATTCCTAAGCAAGATTAGGGGTTTAGCTCCATCTAATTGAGGGATGAGACGTGTCCCTCAATGGGTCTCTCCCCACTCCCCCACCTGCCCTTCTACCTCTCTGCAAGCTCAAAGCGCTAAAAATAGAAGATATAGCATAAATATTTCCCCAGTGAAAACACCAATAATCTTTAGTGTGAGCTGACATGAATTGCTTGTTACACTGCCCTAGGATATCATGGCTCGAAGCGAGAGCGCAGACACGCACAGAGCCACCAGCCACCCTCAAAGCTTTTGTGCCGTCTATTTGTGCATGTCTGTGTGGCAGAGGCTCCTACGACATGTGACGTGGAGACAGGACACCTGCTGTACAGAACGCATCCTCCAGCCTGCCTGCCCCCACCCCGACAGTCCCAGCCCATCTTCCATCACTCTTCTGCCTTTTTCTCTCCCTGCTCCCCCTCTACTCCCTTCGCTCTGGCATTTTTATTATTAATGTTATTGCTATTATTACTGTCCAAGCATAAGCTGATCCACAGGGGAGCCTGTGTAATTTAACCCCTCAAGCACTAAATTCCTTCACATGTGCCAAAGACACAGGTTTGTTGTTGCCTCCAGCAATATCCCAGGAAGACGAGTGATGGCGGTGTCATATCATCACACAGCGACTTAATCTATTGCGACACCCAGGGAACGGGTAACTGAAGAGATTTACAGAACATGCTCTCTGCCTGAATACAAAATGTTATCCCCTTTACCAACAAACTCAAGTCACAAGAAACAAAGTGAAACAAATTTTGCCCTCTTATGGCTCATTGTTTCCATGACTGCTTTATCCAATCCTACCCCCACATTACTTGTCCCACTGTACATCTTCCAGCTAGACAACACTTCAACATTTTTGTTCTCCATCCTTTGTTCTTCACGTGTTCTCTGATTAACAAACAGCTAGATCATGTTGAAC
Source organism: Muscicapa striata striata (assembly GCA_030060385.1). Lineage (NCBI taxonomy): Eukaryota > Metazoa > Chordata > Aves > Passeriformes > Muscicapidae > Muscicapa > Muscicapa striata. The sequence continues at coordinate 1,659,928 of JAREIS010000027.1, read as the reverse complement.
TGCCAAGTAACATAAGCCTTGGAAATCTTTTATCCATACACTAGATGACTGGAACGATCACTTACATCAGGGTAATCTCTACATGCTGTCTTTATGTTGTCTGACATCTAATGCATGCTTTTTAAAACAATGGCTTAAAAGGGTTGCACTTTTTAGAGGTGCAAGGAACACTAAATTAAACACAGATTAGCTACAATTAACACCAGCCTCAGGAAAGCATCTATTTTAACTACTGAAAATCACAAATTCCCAGTCTGTTTGTCAAGTAGAGACTTTCTACATGGTTATCCTGTTAACTATATAACTATATATAACTATTAAGGAACAATTCAATATAATAAAGCAGCCTATAACTGTTCTCTCTGAGATCAAGGTGAGATTCTCTCTCTTCTAACATTTCACTGACCTAGGAAGCAAGAATTTGGCACAGAATTAATGCTGAAGACAAATGAGACTAGTGAAACCTCCTCAGCTCAGGATAACCTGATTGTGCTGGTGAAAAGAGCTTTCACCATGGGAAATTAACAGCTCTGAAACCACTGGTAACAAAGGCTGAGTTCAGATGCTCAAGAGTAAACAAATCCTTCCTCCCCATAAAGTAATAGCTGCCCTTATCTCTGGACACCCAGATCTAAAACAGGTAGAGGCTTCCAGGAAGGCCACTGAACTCTGTCCCTGCAGGAACAGAATTCTGATTTTTGTTTCGGTATATATGCCTTTTTAAAAGCCTGTATCACCTGACTGAACACTCAAAAATGTAAACTTTGTTTAGAGGTATAATTAGACTCCAGGTTACATGATTTCTGGGACACGTGCTTGTGGGCACAGGAAGACATTAAGAGCTCCTAGTAACTTCTCCCAACCATTAAGATGAAGAGACTTTAAAAAAAGGTTAGCATGGATATACAGCTTCCAGATGGTAGCCATGTGGTTCCAGGAGTTTGAAAGAAAAGTGGAATTCACCACCCATTGCTTTTTTCCCCAGGTCCCTCAGCTCCAGCCCCCTGAAAGCCCAAGGCCTGGTGTGTCAGGGTGCACTGAGATGCTGTTGACCACTGCTATTTTCCTTCCCCCTTAGTGGTGGGTAGGAGGTTTAGAACATCCACCAAGAAAATGCCAGTGCACACCAACACAAGTGCAGCAATTCTGCCATCTCCAGCAGACTCGTACAGTAACTTTTAAGGGAACATTAATATCATTAATACAATAAAGAATCACACTTTTAATAAAAATACCTGTGTTACATTGCATTATTACAATGAAAACCTTTTTTTCTGGCTATGTTAGTATGTTCAAATGACAGCATATAATCATAATGACATCCTTCTGCAGCTGAAGCCTTCTATTATCAACTCTCTTTCTGTCCTACAGCAGCTTCACTTCTATTGACCAGACAGTTAGCCCTGTTCAATTATTCAATCTCAAATCAATAGATTTAGCTCCACGTATAATAGTTAATGTGTAAACACTATGTTGCCCGTGCTCCTTCAGCTTAATTCATTTACTTGCAAATTTGAATTTATATCTTATTTTTTAAGAAAAATGCAAACTTCATATTAGGCTGTTTTTTTCCTTCCACCAGCTCTGCTCCCATTTCAGGTGTTACATTTCCAGAAACCGACTTTAACTTACCTACAATATAATTTTCTGTCTTTTACAGATAAAAAAATAAAAGTAAGAATGCTAAGTATTTTATCCTGATTATGCTGAATAAAGCAATAAAATAACAGTATGACTTAAGCAGATCCAGTCAATATTTTGTTGCTAAAGCAGTCACTCAAGGTGTGAATTGATCCAGAAAATACAGCCTTTAGACTTACTGCACTTCTGACACTTGTATCACAAACAATTTGGTTCAATTGCTGCAGATATGTGTCTCTGTGTATGTCTATACCTACATAAACCAGATGCAAATGTATTACAGGCTCTTGGTTACCTACGTATCTTCTCACACAAAAAATAAGTGGCATGAAAGTAAGCTGAACCAACACATGCATACAGAAGTGAATGTTTCCATCTTTCATTCTTGTTAGAAGGCACTTTATTAATTTTGTCCCTCCAAGCTTACAGAGCTTCCAGGATTTTGCATTCTTTTCTCAAACAAATGCACGTTGACTTGAGCAGCACACACCCCCCCACTCAATACTTTAGCACTGCAGAACAGATTCCTGATTACCTACAATGCTTTAACATTGTATAGCGGATTCCTGATTATCTTATTCCTGAAAGCACATCCATTTCAGTGCATCTAGGAAACAGATCTAACACTAGTGGCATAATGCAGTATCTTTACTGACCAGGTAACCCAGAATAATATGGTTAGAACTTATCTGAGCCTGAGTTCAAACAACACTACCGAATGAAATACTCATTTCCTGGGGAACACCCTTACTGTAACCTGCCTTGAACCCTTCCAGGACTATGTCCAAAGCAGCTGCAGTTTATAAGCTGGAGGATAATGCCAGGGAGCTGTTACAGCAAGAAAATCTAAAGCAATTTCTGCATACAACCATTACAATGTGACTGTTAAGAGACAAGATAAGAATTTCTCTATTTCTCTATTATTGTCAAGGAAACAATAGGCTTAAAAATTTGGAAAGGCTTTAAGACATACAATATCAAAAAGAAAAGTTGCAACTCAGTCTTCATACTGACCCGTTTACTCCAACTTCAGATTATCTGCTCCCAAGATATTAGCATAAACTTCTCCAGTGTTATTAAAGGCTGTATCTGCATTCTTTAGCACTGTTTGCATTTAGTACACATATATTCAGAATGCTAACAGTCTTTTATTCAATAATGAATTTGGCAGAAAAACAAGAATCAGTTCTCTTTTAATGTTATTTTTCTAAATAAATTCTCTAAACCTGATTGAGTTAGATCCTTGAATCATGCTCTAGAAGATGCAACTTGAAGTTTTTGAATAAAGTGAAGCACTTAAGCAAATCAGACTTTTATTCTTCATCCACTGAGAAGCCTCCGATTTAAGATGAAAGAGCTGGGCTGCCTTTTTCTCTCCTTATCCTGCAAGGTCCCTTCATTCTCCCTGTTTTCCCAGTAGATTTACTTGTGAATCTGGTGACAGCCACATTTGAAGTCCTGAGGTCTGACTCCTGACCTCAGTTATGTTAGCCCTTCCCTGCAGAAGAACTACCCCTTGGATCACTGACTTGCTATTATTCTATGGTTAATAGACCTGAGCTGTGCAATATTTTTTTATCTGGCTACAGTCCTATCTCTAAATTCTCTATTTTGAATGAATACCGATTTTGTGACATGAAGTCTGCTATATAATGAAATGCAAACAATGAAAAGGCTAAATCAGTTTACAAAAAATCTATTTGTCAAACAGTGTGGAGATGCTCCCAATTTAGTCTGGGCAGTGCATGCAGCTCTTGATAAGGGAGTTAAAACCCAGCCGTTCCACTGCATAAAAATAAAAGCATCTGCAAGGGAGAGGCATTTTCTTTAGGAGACTCTTCCCTAGAACCTATAGGTAATTATTAAAAAAATATAAAAATTTAAAAAAAAATGCACAGCCCCCCGCACCCCTTGGATTCTGCAGGAATTTTCCAACAGCCAGGAGCACTGTTAGAGGAGGTAACAGCAAACGCCTCCCCAGCGCAGTCCCCTTATGTCACATTTGCATTTCTATTCAGCTACATTGCCTGACAATGAAGCAAATGGGCCTGCCTTATCTGTACAATTCCGGACAACAGAGATTTCTAAGCCATACAAAGGAACGAGCTTAACATTCAGCGCTCAGCCCCTCCCGGCGTGTCCCCCCGGCCCCGGGGGATGGCGGTCACACGGACACCTGGCCACGCCGAGCCCCGCACCCCGAAAGGAGCCGGCACACAATGACAGCGAATGGCAAGGAAAAGCCAGCCAGACTTTGAAGGAGCTCGCCAGCCTCCAGCAAGAAAGCGGTCCCAGCCCTCCCGATTTTCAGGCTTTGTTTGGAGCGCAAAGGAGTGTCCCTGGAATGTAAAAGTAGATAATATCTAGTCAACCATTTGTGACTCCCGCCGTCCCTTTTAGGCTGGTATTTAATACAGCAGATGAAACCTGCGGAGCCTTTTATCAGGGAAATTTCATATCACCCTAGTTTTCATTAGAAAACCTTTAGCAGCTAGGCTGGCTAACTCATGCCATTTCATTGCACCGCGAGGAAATTTCCGGCTAATTCCTTCAAAATTAATATCGTCTGATTTAAAAGTTAGAAATGACACGAAAAAACCTGCACGAGCTGAAACCTCCAGATCAAACTTGTGTTATGACAGGACTTAAGCCAGCTATAATACAGGCTGGGGCTTTAAACAGCAAGGAAAAAAATTACAGTGACACGGTTCTGTAGATACTTTGGCTTTAGACTGGCTTTACATTAAATATAAATAGATATATATGTGCACTTATACATTGTACCTGTCTTCTTGGCCCTCTCTTGCTCTCAAACACCCAGGGTAACAAAAGAGGCCTCAACCTCAAGTACAAGAAACTTCTTTGTGAAGAGGGTTATCTATGTGTTTACTTGCACATACAGAAGTAATCTGGGGTAGCAAACATGGAGAGGATCCCTCTTTTTGTCTCAAATATTATATCATAAAGCAGAATACACCTTTTACATAGCTTACCGAATTTTAAACTGCTGCCTTATACTTTAATTGTCTGAACTTCCAGGTAAGTTTATTCTTTGCTGTTGAACAAATGCTGAATTTCTCCCTAGAGGTGGCTGCAATGAGGAATGATTCTCTGTCTTTTTCTCAGTCACACAGTTTTGAAGATTTACAGGCATGAATATCGTCACGTTAACACAAAATGATATTACTATTGCCAAAAAACAAGGCAGTTAAGCACAGAGACAGTGAGGAAGGCAGAGCACTTACTCGAATTTAAAGGAACCCAAAGCTCCTTAAAGCATCCCATTGTTTTAAATTTTACTAATATTGATGCATCAAAAGTTTCTGTGGTTGTTGCCTTTGCATGAGTTGGAGCGAGAGGCTGAAGTGCATTCTGCCTCTCCAAGTGCTCGGAAGGGAACAGGCAACTTTTATTATCCTTAGCACCAAGAATGGCTTTATTGCCAAGAAGGCATGAAACTAGCATTGTCCTGGAATCCCACCTCCTAAAGCACTGCAAATCCCCCAATCTTTGTCAAGGTGACAGATCGCTTTTACCTTCAGCTGTGCAGGCATATGAGCAAACTTCATACAAGGCATGGGAACATGGTGCAGTGCAGAGCAAAATTTAGTCCTTGCACTTGCTGTGATCAAAATAAAACATAGGACAGAAGTAAATAATTGCTACTAATGTGTCAGTGTTTTAAAACACTTTTCTAGACTGTAGTGTCAGAGATCCTATGAGGTATCACACACTACTACATTGTTGCAACTAGTTGCTTTTGTTGATTTATTAAAACAACAATTAGTACAGATGGGAGCAAGATGTGGTAGCTGAGTAAAGAAGACAAGGAATCAAGTAAAACAATTTTTCCACAGATTGGTCCAAAGTTTATTTTAAACTCAAATCAGATAATCCAAAAGGCCTGCTGTAACTATCCAAATGAAAACAAGCCCTTACTTCTACCCCTTCATTAACATGCAAGGACAGAAGTTGTAGCATTTACCTTGCTGAATGCATACACAGTTTATGCCTGTGTATTGCATCTTGAAGATACCTGTCAGGATGGTTTCTGCAAGCCTGTCCCTTCTGGAGTAGACTAAGCAACACAGCTGACCCAGAAGGATTAGATGAGAAATTCAACTAATTAATGAGCCCTGCAGGCAAAACATCATTTCTTCTGCTCTTTGGGGCTTTTACAAGGTCAGCTGGTTTGTTGGGTTTTTTTCCCAGCATCAGGTCAGACTCACTCATCTGTCAATTTACACAAGATTTGTAAGACAATAGTGGCCACTATCAAGCCAAACAACATGTTACATTTTCTCCAATCCCTACAGTAAGGGAAGAACTGTTCTGGCCAATTCAGCTCTATTAAAATATGCTTCTCTAATGTTACTTTTCTCCTCCAGGGGCAATAGTTTAGAATTACAAACACAATACTTCCCATTTACAAAAATATTCTGGATCACAAGTTCAAATATTCTGGAACAGAGCTCAACTCCCCCCTCCTGCTCTGCTGTCTTTCTGATGATTGCTTTTCTGAGCGTCACATGGCACAGTTTTCTTCCATCTGCCAGGGAAGTTTCCCAAAAAGTATACCAAGTCGAAGAAACGAGGAATCTGAATAGGAGACTCGTTCAGATAGAATTCAGAAAAACTATCAGCTCACCTCATCTGTTTCTCTAGCAGTATGTGCACTGTTAGCATCCAATGGCCTCTTTGGTAATAAACTTGTCCCACCTCCCATCTGCTCTTCTTGCTGGCCTCCTGCCACTTCAGCCTCAGTCCTTTCCTGTCTTCAAGATGTCATTCAACTTCACTTGCTCCCCTACCCATTTGTTTCTCTTTCCAAGTGAGATCAAGCATACATCTTTCTATGTCTCTCACTCCAGCCTTTAACTTCTGCTCCATCTTTTTAGTAAGTGTCTATATTTCTGCTCCATTTATCATAGTTGGCAGTATGCACTATGCAGGTGTCAAGGAAACCAAGAGAGAGTTCACTATTCATGATGCTGCCTTTTCAGCCTTCTTGTGGCTTGCCATTGAATGTCAGCTTCTTAACACTGAGCTGTATGTCGAGAAGAATATGTATCAGTTAAAGACAAATTACTTGAAGCCAATACAAAAGCACGTGAAGAAACAAGGCTGCTTTAGACTTTTTCAGCCTGATCTCTTTAAGATTTTTGCCTATTACTTGAGTTTTCATGTCATCTCTACAGGATTTTTTCCTTATTGGCTAAAAATAAACGTTCAAGACATTGTAAGGTGCTGGACATAACATGCAGGCAGACCTCTGTAAATGTGAATACCTAATGCTTGACTTCAGCAAATGCTTTCTTTTCACTTCAATACAGACTTGTGTTCATTAAACATAATCCAGCTCAGGAAAAGAGGCATCTTGGGCTCAGCAGAAAAGAAGTCAGAGGTAAATGAGAAATACCTAGCTGGCTTTCTGCAAAGACTGAGAGCAAAACTCCACCCATCTCCTCTGCTGCCTTGAGCAGGGAGGAGGCACAGCCTTGTCCCCGAGGCTGAGTCCTAGAGGATGGATTCACCTGCCACCAGCCAAGAACCACTGCTTTTAAGGACAACACTCAATTCCACAAACATACAAACATCATAAGAATCTAACTTGGCAAGGAGAGAGTTAACTTGATGAGAATTCACAAATTACATGCATGACAATGATTTTCAGGTCAGATGGTTCTTTGGACAAGTGCAGGTTACAGACATCATGAAACAAGGGGAAGAATTTACCACTGAGGTAACTCATATATGAGGTAGTTTGAATTATTTTGCATAAAGTGCAGAACAAAAGTTTCTGTACAAGGATTTTTTTAACTCAAGATACATAGTTCGTCATGACTACAGTCTGATTTAAACTCTATTTCTTCTACAATGGAGGTGCACATAATCCAGCATGAGCACAATACACTGCTTTCTATTCTGTGTGACAAAGAACAGAGGACAGACACTCCTCATCATAATTTATTTCCAAACACATCTGTCCAGGCCACCTTCCTGGTTTTACCCATCCTAGAATGACAGCAACAATAAAAGTTGAATTTTTCTTACAGTAAAACAGACAAAGTGTCCAGTTTCTGGCCCAGCTAAACATCTTCTAATGTAAAGCTTATAATTTCCATCCCTACTGATATTTTATGTGTTGTTTAAAACTAGCCTGTAAAATGGTTCTGTGACTGGCAGAGCCACATTTGACAACTTTTCACATCTTCCTTCACATAATTTCTGTGAAACTGACAAGAACTATTGATGTAAATACAGATATAAAACTAAAATTCAGGGTCTAACATAAATATTTAGTTTAATGCCTTGCAAAATTTCTCAGGGGGTTAAAGTTTCATATTTCTCCAATACTGTAAATAATAAATTTCAAATTTAAATTCAAATCTGAATATTTGAAAAGTCACTTGCTGGATTTTCCCTCCTTTGCTAGAAGGCAGTAACACAGATTCTAGTTCACTGACCAACTATGTCCCTTTGTATTCTGAGATCACCACACAATGTCCTTACTTAAAGAAAATGGTAGAATAAACAATTGTTTCAAGTAGTGTAACCTATTTCCTGTCACTGTTACACCACCTGAGAAAAAAATCTACACCTCCAGAAGAAGGTCATCAGGAGGGGGTCAAAGTTATGGCTGAAAAGGCACTGAAAGTGCAGGACAGCTCCACACTGGAAAGGGGTAGCACAACTCAGTGGGCAACACACGTGGCATATTATGAGCAATGGCAGATTACAATGATATAATGAAGGGATGCCTCTCATACCCTGAAAGACAAGGACAGCGTAAGACAAGAACCCATCCAATTATCTCCACTCTTATTTTATTCCTCATCCTTCAGTCAACTATCTCAAGCATGGGAAGCACCCTCTTAAATCAATCCTGCATTCATTCCATTTATCCCCTTACAGGTATGCTCATTTTATTCTGGTCCACTCGGAGTCTGGCACGACTGAGAAGAACAAATTAATGTGAGCATAAAAGTCTTGCAGGCTCTGTCTGTAAGGAGTGACCACGGATTTTTCTTGTCACATTCCCTCCCCTCTACCCAAGTGCCACAAGCCAGCCTCTGTACCAACAAAGCTATTTAGTACCCCGTGCCATCGTGTGCAGTGGGGCAAACCCACAGCCTATTGACCACCACTCCATAGCTGTTTGCCTTGTCTCTCTGCTTCGACAAGTCTGTGCTGATGGCACCTGTTAAAGCTGCTTCAACTAAGCTGTTCTGCATTTGTCTGGCTGGATTTGGACTTCCCGGATCCCTGACTGAATACAAAGTGATTTGAAAAAACGGTGTTTGGCAACAAGCACAGTGGGGAGTACACTGCGTGTTGGTATACAAGAGCACAATGTGTTCTTCATAGCATCACTGAGGGAGCATGCTGCTCGAATCTCTCTGCTGTCGAGATCAAAATGGTCTCCTTTGTTGTCAGCTGTTTAATAGCAGCTGTTTAATGTAATTCCAAATGATCTGCTTGAATGAAGTTGTCATTCTTGCAGTTCACTTTAATGTCGTAAAAGAGAAAAAAATACGACAACAAGCCACAGCTTGGCCACATTATTTTTCTATTGTTCTTACAAAAAGTTGCACTCTCTCATATTTCTATTAGCCTATAAAAATAATAAAAGTCCAATTTCTTGAAATAAAACATAATTTTGAAGGAAAAACAGGCAATATTTATTTCAAAACACTTTCCTTTCAGACACTTGAGAATGGCTTGATTAAAAATATCTTTGCTACTAAAAAAATACACATATAGAAGGAAGTAAACTTGTCAGCAAATATGTGAGTAAAAAGAATATCTATTTCTATAGGTATTTCAAGACATTCTCCCCTAGTGGGGGTATAATTTATTTTATTGCATTTCATAAAGCAGAAAAAATTGTAGCAGAATGTTGATATAGTGGGAAAAAAAACATATGCACTCCTCTTGATGAAGCAGTTTAGCTGAAGAAAGTATGCTTTAGCATCAAGAAAGTATGCATGTATATTGTGCATGGGTTTTGTTAAAATCTGTTTGATACCAGGAACGATAATAAGGATCATAATCTGTAAAAATATTTGCAGTTCTGTGATGAACAATAGAGGGCACTAATGTTTCTAATCTGGCAAACGCATCACGCGCCAGACAGACAAAATAGCCGTGGTACTTGTAGCACACAAACCACATCATCTATGCTAAATACGTAGATAGTAGAGAGAGGATTTCTGTCTCAGAAAGTTCTTTTTGTCCTTTAAACTTCCTCTTTTTTTTTTTTTCTTTTGCCTGCAGAAAGTAGGATGTGATAATAACGCGCTAATACTTGCAGCCTTTCAAAGCATTATTTTCTTTTGTTCATTGAACAAAGCAGACACAACTTTTCCTGGTATAAATCCTTCTCCTGTGTACTTTCTCACCACATTCTTCTCTGTTTACCTATAGCTGTGTACAGTAGTGCAAGGTAAAGCAATTCCACTGATAAATGGGAAAGCTGAAGGATGCTTAATGTGTGCTACCTATGTTCCCAGCAATCTAATGCAGAAATATTGGCTACTGACATCAGTAACTGGGACATCCTGGGGCACCACCTGAAAGCTCTAAGTTAGAAGGGCTTATCAGGGAATCTTACAACACCAAAGTATTTTAAGCAGTTTCACTTAGCTCTGGAAAGATGCAGCTGTGCTGAAAGGGGTACTTTCAATACAAGATGCAGAGCAACTGTATTAGAATGGTTCTGCACCTTAAACTACCTTTTCTCTACAAGCACTAGAAACAGCCATTTAGAAAACAATTCAGCTTCTTCTCCCAGAAAAAAAATCTCAAAAAGATAAAAACTTTGTTAGTAATACTAGTAGCTGAACACTGCCTACCTTTTTTTAAATGCTCACCAGTGTCTCTCATTGCTATTCAAAGAAACAGATTTATTTCTCAGCCTTGGAGATTGAAACTTTGGCAAGAGAGACAAATGCCAAACACCAACAAACAGACTGTTGCTAATATTGTGAAAAATTGGTAAATGCATCGTGATTAGTTCAGAGTAACTTATATGGAGAAACATAAGAAATACTAATATTCTGATGCAGTAATTTCAGCAGTTATTGTTAATGAAAAATGAAACAAGTTCACACTGCAGACAGCAAAGTCTTCATGGATTATATGGCTTCATTTCTGACTCCTCAATTTTAGAAGAGGTGGATCAGCTTTTCAAAGCTACCAAGATCTCTAGGAGATCTTCAGATATTAGCATCATGTCCAAGTCAAATGAGACACCTTTAAGACCATGTTAATAGCTAGGCTCAAATCTGAAAGCTGGATTCAAGTCACTTCCACCACAAAGACAAGACACGCACAATTAGGGAAAATAACTCACATTTCTGTCCCAAGTCAGCCTGAAATATAATGAGTTGCCACCTTCCAATCTGGAGCGTTTAAAGACTTTTTGGCCACAGATCTGAATAGTCAATGCAAATACTAGATGTTCTTTATTTGACTATACTGTAAAGGTCAAAAGCCTACACGCTATTCAAGCAACCCTCTTTGGAGTTTTCTGACGTCAAAAGATTATTCCTTGACTTCAAAGGGGCTTCTGTTGTTTGGTTTGCTTGTTTTTCTTTGTTTTTTCTTTTTAAATATGACCTTAACACAAGCATTCTGCCTTTTGTATCTTTATTTTTTACTGAAAGAGACTGGCCTTTACATATTTCTCCATTTATTTCAGGCAGTCATGAGAGACATTGCAAACTAACAGGTAAAACACAAGCCTTGCTTTGAGGGATTATCATTCCAATTCAGCATATTATATTAAGTGCTATCATACTGATGACACTCAATTGTATCTTACTGACTGTCTTGAGACATAAGCAACAGCCAGACACAAAGAGGATCTGTGATGCTGCCCAACACAAAAGAGAACATATTCTGGTGTTGGAGACAGACAAATTCTTGCTTATTTCTGTAGTAAAAATGTAAACAAGAGACAGACAAGACAGACAAGAGCTATGGACTCTAAGACATGTATACAACAAAACTGCAGTATGCCAAAAGCCACAAAAAACCACAGACAGATAATACATATGTAGAGCCTCTGAAAAAGAAGAAATGTTTAAAAGTAGGATAAAGATAAGAACCTTTGATGGACTCTGTGTTAAGGAACCCTTTTGAGCAATTCATTGTCGCTTTCCCAGAGAAATTCTATACAAATGTTAAACTCAGAAAAAAAAAAAAAAAAAAAATTTAAAAAAAAAAAAAAATTGCATAAAGGTTCAAGTTACTATCACTTGTCTATTCTCTTTGACCAGCCTTCAGCTCAGCAATGAGCACTACCCCTACCATCACCTTGGATGTCACACTTGACTGTCTCACAGTCATTGCCCAGTCTTTACCTAGGTCAGAAACCATCCTGCCTTTAGCATTCCTCTTTCCCCTGAGTCATAAGTATTCTTTAAAGGAAAGTTTATCACTAGTCTGCTAGATCCCAAAAACACAGATTCCAAATATTTTGAAGGATACATGGTACAACTTCAACTGCTACCTGACCCCACTCCTATGTTTTCCCTAAGGTGTTGTTCACCGTGTCAAAATACTGATTGCTCCTCAGTATCAACATTATTTTCCTGTCATTCTCCACATCAGACAATAGTGTATGCACCTCAACACAGGTATAAGAATTTGCTGGTTCTTAATCCACAGGTTTTATTTGGTGGATGCTTATGACTACACTGGGCCAAATGTTATTGCTAGCTACATCACCAACTTTGGACTTCAAAAGGATTTGCTTCAGTAGAGTTAGAATGGAATCATACCAGTGCAAAACTAGAGACAGATGAAATAAGAAAATACCTTAACCAAACAACAGTTACAGACAGGTCATTTTTATTATTTTCCTTTTATTACTGACCTGCCAGGAACACTAACCAACATGGCTTGAGGATGCATTAGGAAATATCTAAACTACAGTTATATGCATAACTGTTTAGACATGAGCAACTTCCAGAAAACATCCAAAGTCCTAGGAAACATTAATATATCACCTATATAATAATTTTTACAGAACCTTTAAGTCATCTTTATGGAATGAATTCAGATACTTCATCTAGTACAAAGCCAGAACAAAGGTTTACCTATGAATGTTGTAGAAAATTCTACAGATGCCATTTCTGGCATTTTCTTAGCAATCAGCCTTCAAGTTTATTTGGTCTCTATCCTGGTTTTTTAATAAAAGGAACTATATTAATAGTCAATTTGAATTTGCAAGAATCTAAATGCAAGATGATGGAAACAAAGTCAACTTGACAAAACTTCTCTAGTCTTAAAACCAGGTGAACACTGAACTTCACGCCTGAACAGTGTGAGGGGTGGTTATTCATTCAGAGATTACTTCTGACCAAGGATTTTTCTTCCAAAAGAGCAAAGAGTGTAGATGCTGGCATGGCAAAGGTGCTCTGTGAGTGACACCAGCACCAGTGCTGGCTGCTCTGTGTAGCAGGGAGACTCATGGCACTGAATCGATGCCTTCCAGATTTCATGTGTCCCTAAAGCAATACCTAGTTTCCAAAACAAGAGGCAAGTTAATCAGCAAATTGCTGAGCATATCCTTGGAGCCAGAAGTATTCTCCTACTTACCCTCCCAGTCCTTCATGTCAGTAATGCAGAATTATTATTTTTAAATTAATTATGTACTCCTGATGCTTAAGCATAAACACCGAAAAGTCACTCTAACCTCCAAAATTTACAAATATCCTTCCTTTTAAGCAGAAACCTATTTCTTAATGGGAGGACATCACTTTGAAGTGGTTTGTCTTTTTTTCCTTTTCCATGATCAATATACAGAAATTCAATTTTTCATAAGAAGGAGCAGTCATGTAAATAAGGACTGGAAGGCTGAGCATCATGTTGCCAAAACACATCTGAAACACAAAAGGAAGTTTTAGCCCATCCCTTGCTGGGAGGATGTGATCTCAGGAACCCTAGCTGGGGAAGGCAGGGTTCATAAATCAGCATTTACACCATGTAGGGAGACCACCTACAGCAGGTTGAAACAAACATACAGAGTGAAGTTTTACAACAGTTAAACAGTTAAAGTCAATAAGGCAAAAACATAACCAGAGAGCACCTGTCTATCAAATGATAGTCTGAAAAACAAAGCACAACTTTCAAAAATCTTGTCTACATGAAACTGATGTCTCCAGAAGGCTGAGGTTTGCTGGGCAACTACATTCAGGATTCACTAATTCTTGCAATATGTCTTCATAAGGAGCATCTCCTGCTCTTTAAAACATCAGTTCTGCCCACTTCAATCAGAAAGAGAGAATGATTTGGTATTTTTGTTGGCTGGTTATTTATAAGAGATCTAGTCTAGATTAGTCCTGCTTGAGTGGCATCATAAATGGCTCCATTCCCCAGCAGTAGTCTACTTCAGATGGGAACCTGACAACCTCTACTTAGCTTGTCTTTCATGGTACACAATGAAGTGTAAAAACTGCTGTGAAAAAGCCTGTGTTTCAAAACAAACCATCTCAGTAATAAGCATTTAAAACCACTTTTTATTAATATATTTCTTTGTGTACAAAACAAAAGCTTGATGCTACAACAAGGCTTGTACAACATTTTTGCTTGCTTTGCTGTGTTTGGTTTTTCTTTCTCTAAATGAAGCACTGCAGCAGCTTTTAGAAGGTCCAAAATAAATTATTTGAAATTAAGCGTTAAAGTGAGGCTTATGAAAGAGTTGCTTTTTCCCTCATCACAGCTTAATAATGTGGGGTTTTCAACCAAAAAGCTTAATCAAAATCCAAAGTGGAAATCCTAAATTAGTAAATATTGAATTTAACCACTTTTATATCTCAGGTATTAGCAAATACCTTTGGTCTACAGAGATACAGCCCCTTCTAATCCTTATCTGAATTTGCAATTAAGACTTCAGAGCTACAGATATCTGTACACAGCTCTGTACACAGCTCTGCTCTCTTATTTTTAAATGATTGGACCCAAATCAAATCAGTCTTCAAATACATTGGAAAGTAAATGTCTGATGTCTAATTGAACTAATAGATAACACTCTTTTTAATACTGTTAATGCTTAGTGTGGGCTTCACACTGACAGAAGCAAGGGGAGGGAGAGAATTAGGAAAAAATCCTCATAGAAAACCTTGTCATTATATTATTACCATGCAGTTCCTTGGTATAGAGTAAAGCTAATATTTACAAATTATTTGTTTTGTTGTCATCCATCCCCTCCCCTCCAAAAATAAAAAGAAAATTTCTAAATGCGTTCAGAGCTAGATTCTTCTTCTCTTTCACTAATTGTCACCTCCAATAGGACATTGTAAGAGCCTGAAAATGAAGCACTTAAGAGTTTTCTTTTCCAATCTCTTGTGGGCTTCTCTCAGTTTATCGCAAATGAACAATCGTGTTGGAAGGGGCACCGTCTGTTTAATGTCATTAGTGATTGTTTCATAAAACAAACAGCAGCTCCACCATTCTGCTGCAGTTAATCTTAAATCTAAACGTGGCGGCACTTGGGGAGAGTCTCAAACATGGTTTGTTCTAACCAATGCAGGGCTCTTAATCTATTGCAAGTCAGGGCGCTTATCTCTCTGCTCAGCTCAGAGCAGTGATTTCTTTGTCCAAATATCAAACCAAACCCAGTTAATATCATGCTTCCAGCCTTTTCCCAAAGATTTTTGCTCCTTAAATTGTGGCCAAAGCCTAAGGCATATTTATTTATTGCTTATACCATTTCATGCTTATTTTTCAATATTAGCAAAGTCAAACTATTTCCAAGTTAGTGCACAAGGGTATTTCAATGAGCTTAATCAGCCAGGTGAACTGATAACTTGGAGATTTACCTAATTGTGCTGGAAAATCATTCATTCTGGATTAAGCTTATAATGGCACATGTGTTTATAACAATTGAGGGTTTTTATACAAAGGCTCAAGTCAAAAGAGTATTAACCACCTTAAACTTTCATTAGGGCTTGTAGAAGCAAAGGTTGCCATCACTTCATGGGTTCAAATTTAAAGCAGCAGCAGCCAATAGAATGCAACAACAAAAAAAGACACCAGTAACCAATCCTAGTGCTGAAGAAAATTTCACAATAGCTTCTGACAAATGCTTCTTATCATATTCCTCCGTGAAAAAAAAATGAAATTTGTACCATATGCTTTCTAGTGCTACCACACCTTTATCTGACACACAAGGGTGGGCATATTTTGGCAGCTTACATATTTTAGAAAATTACAATGTGTTTACAAGGGTATTGGTGAAAATATAGAGGTAATATCTCTAATGCACTTGTATACAATAGATTTTAACTCTCTTCTCTTAAATCTGTTTAGTCTGGCTGAATTTGAAACAAATGCACACATGTGTTCTTGCAAAGTAAGAAGAAAAATGTTTCTTTTGATCAAAAAGTAATCAGAATGACTGGGGCTAAATAAGAGGACAGACATCTCCTATGGCAAGTGCTCACACAGTGGGGGCAAAGGAAAAAAAGTTTTGCTGTTCAAGGTAAGCCAGAAGCAATTTTTTGGCCTTATTGTTACCAATGGATCATGCCCTAAGCCCCATGGACAAAAGCCTCAACAGCAAAAGAATCCTGAGCATTTGTTCACCAAGAAAGAATTAAAACTGAGTAGAATTGGTGCTTACCTCTAAAAATTCTTAGAGGTAAGCAAAAGTCATGTCAGGCAAACAGTGGTGGGCAGGTATACTATAAAAATGTCTTCTGTAATGCCACAATACTAATGCTTATACAGACATTCCCTGGTTATATTTAGCACACTAAGCTACAGATACTTGTCAACATGGTGGAAGTATGCAAATTTTTTTCTCTCTCTTCATGTACAAAATGCAAAAGAAACCCAAACCAGCAATACATGTGAGCCCCCACACTTTAGTGGTCTGTCCCTCAGGACTTGTTTTAAGCTCCCCTGATAAACACAAATAATTGTCTTCTTCTTTCCTCATTAAACAAAAAAGAAAAAATAAAAAGGTGGGGGAAAGAGAGAGAAGGAAAATCAATTCAACTCAGGTTTTTCCACATTTTCATATCACTTCCCATCTCAACTGGCTGGAGTAGAATTTCAATTAACTGGTAGGAGTCCAAGAGAAGCCCGGCTGCCTCTGTTGCTCCCGGTCATGCCCCATAATTGTAGAGGGACCTGAATTTTTCAGCCAATGACATGGCTTACAAAAATAGATACAGTGAGTTATTTGATAAAGGAACCAAAGCCTGTCACTCCTGTTCAAGTGCCAAACAACATGAGAGCTAGTAAGATTGTGTTCAGATCCCAAACCGGCCAGGCTTATTATCCCAAAGAGCCATCTCGTGTTGGGCAGGGGGATGAGGACTGGGAAAGGCCACAAAGGATATTAAAAAGAAAGAAAAAAAAAAAAAAAAAAAAAAAGAAAAAGCAATGCCACATGCAAGCCAGTCAATTCCAAATCCTCCCTTTTTTGGAGAAAAATTAACTACTGTGTTTCCAGCCTGTCACCTTTCCAGAAAGCTCTCCAGTGCTGGGCAGAAGTGGTATCTTTATGTCTTTCCTACACATCTCTCTTCAAAGACGAAAAATGTTGGCAGGTATACATCCCCTCTTGTGTTCAAAAATAATCTTGAATCCCAAATAACATTCTTCTGAAGAACAATTGTTAAAGCACTGCTAAGAAATAAAAATAACTGCTAACAGCTCTCTGCACTAGAATTTTGGGCAAAGATGTTTGTAACTCTGTGGAGTTACCAAACCTAATCTCTAACATATATTTTACTGGACAGTTAATAGATCCCTTTAAAAAAAAGTACTATTCTCAAAGAGAAAGAAGTATGTTCATAACTAAGTGGGTGATAGAATATCTTTGGTTTATAAGAAACAGCTTAATAAATGCTTGTACTTTTATTTACTTTTAGTAACAGCCACCAACATTGATCCCTGCATTTTTCTTCTTCTCTTCATTAGATTTATTTCTGAGCATCAGAAGTATTCAGCAATACAGCAATTCAAAGACAAATACTAAATGCTCCATAATGGTCAACATTTCCTGATTAAATGAGTCATATAATATTACAAGCCATATTTTCATAGAAATGTATTGCAGTGTGTGTCCTATATTGCCCCATAAGCGAACAAGCCAAGTGCAGTGAGTCCTGCTGCAGTGGTACTTTATGTTCACCATGATACAGGTGTGCCCCATACTTTACAGATTATAAAAAAAGCAGAGGTCACTGTTTGAAGGTGTGCCTCCTAATGCACCAGTGTACTAGGTTAATATTTCCTACTTTATAATCAAGAAATTGTACCCAGTTTTAAAGCCCAATTATTGAAAGAGCCGGTGAAAATAACATCATAATTATCCAGTGCAGACTTTCCACTTTCAAATGCCAATGCAGGTCAGACAAAAATACGTTCTGGTACGAGTAAACTCAACCAACAGCTCCCTGCAGATCCTGCAGGCCTGATCCCAAAGTCAGAGCTTATTTAGAGCCCAGTCTGAAACAAGGTCTATTCTCATGTTTTTGAGATGTCAAAAGCTGTCACACAGAGTAACCCCACACACCTGGCAGCTCCCTTTCCCACTCCAGACTGATCCATCTTCCCCAGCAGGTATAAAAGGAGGGCAGCAGACCTGCTGCTGCAGCTGGTAGCAAAACCTGAGCAGGCAACAGCAGGGTGATGCTGTTGCTCCCCTCTCAGCAATGCAAAGATATCTGTGAAGACCTTGTTCAGGTGGGAACTACAACAAGGAACCAAAGGGCAATTCCCAGCAGAAGCAACATAAAATATTCCTTGATCCCCATAAGCCTCAGATTTATTTGTATTTGGATAACAAAACAAATCCTTGCATCCATCCTGGAAAACTTATGCCATGCTCTTCCTTCTCAACAAAAATGTCACTATGCTGCCGAACAAGTAACAACTCCGAGCACTGGGATTAGTAACTCTTCAAATAAAATAATCTCTGCAAATAATCACCTCCTAGTTTCTCTCATCTTCATTTTCTCAGTTCCTTCTCTTCCTCCTCTTAGTTATTTTTCTTATTATCTTATATTAATTCCTCCTA
Source organism: Muscicapa striata striata (assembly GCA_030060385.1). NCBI lineage: Eukaryota > Metazoa > Chordata > Aves > Passeriformes > Muscicapidae > Muscicapa > Muscicapa striata. The sequence continues at coordinate 1,641,246 of JAREIS010000027.1, read as the reverse complement.
CTTTGCTCATTTCATTCCTCTCTGTCCTTTATTCCCTTCTACTTGTACAACTTTCTCTCTGCCTGACCATAACTTTAATTACATCTGAATTACAGAAGTCTAATTTGAAAACCCTCGATCAAATGCTCCATTCAGCAACCACTTCCACTGAAAAAGAAACACAGACCCAGACCCAAATGCCACACACAGACATGAACACATGACCTCAGGCTTACAGACACATGGGCATTTGTGCCTGCTGGAAGTTCAAAGACCTGTGTGCTTCCTTTATTAATAATATGAGTACAAAGCAAAAAGAAACACTCAGGACTACAGCTCTGAAAGCCCATCCTGATAGGCAAATCTGAAAGCAATCATCAACACTATTATATTTTTACTTATCAAAAGGCTATTTAAACAATGAGATACAAGCCCTTTAAACAACGTAGACACTTGGACTTTGTAACAGGGGTTGCCATAAAGATCAGGCTGGCTTTGATTTCCAAGTACTGTAAATATGGAAAATATAAGTCTACCCTTTTAATTGGCACTCTGGGCAGTTTACTTAATCAGTTGAACACCTTCAATGAATGAAATTCCCAGAGGAAAGAAGGTTTCATAATCTATTCACTAGGAGTCCCAGTTATTAGTACAGGAAATACTGTTACAAGTATTACAGAAATGTTCCTCCTTCCTGACTACTACCTTGTCTCTATAATACCCCAACAACTCTCTCTGCTTAGTCTTGGCATATTCTAAACTGTCCAGTCTTCAGGTCCTGAATTTAATGGGTTTCTGTCCCAAGACTGGCAAACTCACCTTATAAACCTAAATGCTGCCTGTCTTTTAAATGGTATTAAAATTTTATATATAGAGGTTGAATCAAAATGACATTTATCATATTTTCTTATTTTTACACTGCTATATTTACACTTGCTATAGAGTATCTTCTTTGTGGCATGTTCAGCCTGTTAGTCCTCAGCCCTCTGTGTCAAGTTTTCTATTAAGACATTTTTCAGGTAACAGTAGAGATTGCTATCTGAGAAAATAAAAAAACCTAATACTTCTACCTAATCTTGTCAAACATCACAGCATGCTCCAAGGCATCTGTACCTGACCCCCTCAAAAGCCTGAACAGAGTATTTGTAATTGCAAAAAAACTGAACTTTTTATCTTGATAATGAAAAGGGACAAGAGGAAATTTTACTTCTAGTTTGTTAAAAAAGACTGAATTTTATTTAGAATGGTCATGAGCCTATGGAAAAACCTAATGGGGAAAACTGGGGATTCTGTGATTGAGAAATGAATGCGAACTAATGTGGCTTGTACAGCAGCAGTGAAATAAGCTGAGTACTTCAGAAGAACAAATTTAATTCCCTTGTATTTTCATTAGCCCATAAACCCAACAGTTTGGGAGAATAGCCACCCTGCATTGTTAACAGAGTATAAAGGTAAACTCATCACAGGGTAGTTATTACAAACACAAAGCCAGTTGGCTGAGCAATCATTGCAGGCCAGCAGAAACCTTCTGTGGCACCCAAGCTTCTAAAAATAATTATCACTGTTGTTATTATTAACAACATCAATGCAAGCAACTAGTACTAGGGAGGAATATCCACAATTCCATTGCATTACCGTACAGTTTTCTCAAGGGCACATTTGTTGTCAAGTGCTACCACAGCTCCAGATAAGATCATGGCGGAGGTTTTTCAAATTCATAAATATGAATATAGAAGTCTAAACCTGACTTTTATGCTGATTTTACTTTCATGAGATTCTGCTTTCAAACTGTATAGCTGTAGAGCAGTTTCACAGGGAGCATGCAGACAGCAACAATATGGATTTGTCTGCATACAGTAGCTTCATCTCCAGCTTCCTAGTGCAATCTACTAGGGAGTAGCACCCTAACAAAAAAAATCTGCCCATACTTAGAACCCATAATGTTTTTGTATTTTAAATCATGACATCTGATGAGAAACCACAGCTGCTCTTCCATGCTAAGTATCTATGGAAAGCTCCACAGTCATTTCCAAGGGAGGGGGGAAAAACAATAATCCTTCAGCCGTGTTGCACATCCATTTCAGAACGCAGCAGAAACCTCATACACTCTTTGCAGAAAACAACAAAAACACGGGTTTATGTCAGAGAGATGGAAAGTGTGATGGCTTCTTACAGGCTGTGTTAACAACCCCATTTGATTCTCTCATGTATACCTGTAAGAATCAAAGCAGTGCAGCAAACTGGCTTGTCAATGCAGATAAGTAACTGCACAAAGGAGTCGGCTTGATGGTTAGTATCTCATTAGTCTGACATAAGGATTGAACAGACTGAACAAATTTCCCCAGTTTTCCTCCTACTTTATTCTTGGAAGAGTTGAGAGGAAAGAATAAAAATAAAATAATAAAAACGTGGGGAGTTCAGATCACAAATGGTATGCATAATACCACAAGTAACTTCTTGTATCAGAGAGTACTTTCATCTGAAGAGTTCAAGGCACTGGAAGTAATAACCAACTTGCAACAGGCCTAATGTATTTTGCATCCCAAATGTGCTCCTGAACCTGGCTGCCCTGCTCTTTAGTTTTAAGCACAAATTTAATTTCTGCTAGAGATGCCGTGAATTACACTGATCTAATTTAAGAAACAGTGAACTTTATTAACCCCGTGGGATTGCCAAGTTTTTCAGCACTTCCTTTTGGGACTGCAGGCTGGTATGCCGAGTTCCCTAGAAGAATTTCCAACAGCAGGAGGTGGTCATCTCCTTTGAAAAGTTTGAGGATGTGTATGCACTTAACTGTATATCCAGGTACATGTATTTTGTGGGTATATACACACAAGCTTACATCTGCAGAGTTGTGTGTGCATGCAGTCTACAGGCTGCTTTTCAGCAATCGAGCAATCACTGGAGGAACAGTGGATGGATAACTATGGCACAGACTGTATTCTCTCTAGGGCACTCTGCACTAGTGTGGTTCACTGCTATACAAGTATCATGGGAAGGATATGGCCCTGAAAGTCTCCAGAGACCAAAGGTACTCCCTCCATTTTCCTTGACTAATTTAAATGCCGGGTGGAGATTTGTAAAGCAGGTTTTGTGAAGTTCTGCCAGTTTGGGATTAGGCAGAAGTAGCAAACATTATTTAAGACCTCAAAGTGGAGTTGGACACTGATTTTCAAGGGGAAATGGTTTCCTCACTGATTTCAAGGGGAAATGATTTCTCTCCTGCCACAAGCCCTTTCCTGCAGGGAGATGAAAGTGTGACAATTCCAATAATAAACAATTCCACAGAAAATGCATAGTTGCCACTACCAGTAGTAATTTATTCCTGTAGCTGGGGAATGTGCCCTAAATGTTCACATGGACAATTACTATTTGTTGTTTGTATTACCACTGTGCTTATAACTGTGCTCATGGACCATTTACTGTCTTGTAAATGCCGAAGAAGTTCCAAACAAAAGGACAGTTCATGCCACAGGTAGCTTGCAGAACATAATATGGCTGTAAATTTGAGCTGGCATCAACAGCCAATGAAATAGCCTGACAATGAAACAACCAGGAACATAGAAATTGCCACATGGTCTCAAATCTAGTTTCATCTAGAACTATAAGCAGAATGTGATGTGTCAGCAGAAAATTTTAAAAAAAAAAAAACCTCTGCACTAGGGAGATCTGGGATAACCCATGCCCCAGGAAAGCTTCCTTGCAAGGTCTCCTAGCAATCAGAGTGGAAACTTAAAGCATATAATTTCAGATCACTTTTAGTAGTCTTTTTTTTTAATAGATCATAACAACACAGAATATTCTCATTCATATAAATCGCCAGACCTTTTCCTAAAACTCATTAAATCCCTTAGCAACTTCCCAGAGCAAAGAAGTCCATTACCTAATTGCACATCAGGTGAAAAATTACTTATCAGCCATCTTTATATAATGTTCCCTTGTTCTTGTATCATGAGAAAGAGAGAAAAACTCTTCCCAAACTGCCTTCTCTATGCAAAATAATGAATTTTAGAGTCTTATCATGTTCTTTTTTATTCATCTCCTCTCAAAGGTAGCAATCCCAGTCTTTTCAATCTCTCCTCATATGACAGTTTTCCTATGTGCCTGATCATTCTTCTTGCCTCCCTCTGAGCTCCTGGTAAGTCTGTAATACCCTATTTGAGATGGTGTCACCCACTTGATGAACCAGCACCATTTACATAATGGCATTACTGTATTTTCCATATTATTCTTTATTCTCTCCTCATGTACCAAAACCTGTCTTCTGACTGAAGCTGTGCAGTGAGCAGATGTTTTCAAGTAACCACTGGTATTGATGGCAGGGTTTCTTTCCTGAATTCTTACAGTTATTTTATAATACAGTTAGGTAAATGGCAAAATTTTTAGGCAAACAAGCAGCAAAACTTTTCCATCCCAGTTGTTATTACAATGCATTCATCTTCAATGAACTTCATGTATCATTATGCATTAAGTCCTTTAGAAGTTTTCTACAGTCTCTGGTCTAGATTTGACTAAATAAATTTTTATCTGCCAATTTTCCCAGGGCTCATTCTTGCATATTATAAACAAACAAACAAAAAACCCAAAAAACCAGACATGCAACGGCTTCTTTAATTTATCAACATGGCTTAACTCATGCCTGGAAGGAAATGAAGCCTTACAAAGTTGAGAAGGTGTAGGAATGCTCCTGCCAGTTTCTCTTGTGAAACTACCAGCTCGATGGAAAAAATTTATTACATAGGGAAGAACTATCTATAGAGAACTGAACCCTCTGCCTAAAACTCCATCAACTGAAATCATATTCAGTTACTACAAACTGGAGCCAAATTACAACTGATTAGAGGTAAATATTGCTGTATTGTGCAAGTGACTACACTCTACTAAAATTAGCATGCTGGAGTTTTACTTCAATTCCTTTTGCTATTGTAACTCAGCAGACTGAAAATTTTTGAAAATAAAAGTAGTCTGAATCTATCCCAGTGAAGGAACATCCATGTATATGAGTTTCATCCCATCTCTCATCATAAGCCAGTGCACTGCTCCCCAGCTTATTCCAGTTCCAGTCAAAAAGCTAGGCTGTTAATTCATGCATTACAGAACAAGGATAAACTACAGCCAGCAATCCAGGGATCAAACAGATAAAACAACCTGAACCCACACTGCACCACCAGCATATGCCACAGCTAAGATTCAAACTATGTTATATTCATGTCTGACTTATGAAGTAGTAGTGAAATAGCAATACTGAGCATTAGTTACATTGTGTTCATATAACTGTAATTCCTTATGACTAAAAACCTGTATCAATCAGGTTTTGCCAATTATTTTGAGGACTTTTTTCAATGCTTTTTTTTCTCAGCTAACTCTTCTCTTTGATATATATGATCCCCACAAATTATCTCTTTGAAACAGGCTCAATTTATTTAACAGCATCAAAGACTCTAATTAAAAAAAAATTTAAAAGGAGAAAGAAAAAAAAATAGAAAAGAGAATAGAGTTTTTTAGGACTAGCAGTTTATTTCTCAGCCATGATCTTCATAGCTCAATCTTTGCACTATGGAATTAAGTCAGCCTGAAAGAAGAACAAGCCTGGTCTACAGCCAAATTCTCAACAATTCTCTTGAAAAGACCCCAAAACCTTCATTCTTAATGATTGCAAGGAAGTAAGAAGTTGCTTTGACCTGGTGCCTCGAAAGCCTTTTTCAGGAAATCCAGTGAAGTTAAGGGCATGAGCTCTCACATTATGGATAGGGAAGCCCTCTGGAGCTGTATCCTGGATGTCTGGATTAGCTCTGTTCCAGAGATCCTGCAGACATTCAAACACAGTGGATGGAAGAGAGGTCCTGCAGAAGGATATTCACACGCCCTAACTGAACACCTAAATGTGTTTATGGGACGTGAAAATCCTTCTTTGCAGCTCACCTTTCTAAAGATACACAGTTGTAACTGTTCCTGAAATTCAGGTGGAATACTACAGCAAGAGTCTGTAAGGAATCACAATTTACTGGCATCTCATCTACAGGAAAAGGAAACCAGAACAATGCTGATAGGCTATTCATAAATCTCACCAAGCCTAGTGAGGAATAATTTATAAGGATCCTCTTGAGTTATGGCTAAAATATTAACCTGAATCCAGAAAAATTATTTTACCCACTTTTGCTACCTAAAGCTAAGGGGAGGGGACAGAAAACACTGCTGCCTTGAAAAGAGCTATACTTGGATCCCAAAATGCAGCGACATTTTGTATGCTCTGATTTATGGTGAAACCACTCACATACCCTTACCAATAACTTTAAACTCTCAACAATAGTTGTTTAAGTGATTAAAAGTAAATTTCTATTAAAAAAAAACCAAAAACAAAACCAAAAAAACCCCAAAACCCAGGAACATTTGCACTTGCTACAAGATGACTTAGTAACAGAGCTCTGCCTCTCATGAATAAAGACATGGTGCCCTCATTCTTAGACCATTAAATATCTTCTCTGTGTGTCTGTGCTTCCCTGTACATATTAATACGTGAGTTCCAAGCTACTGATCAAATTGCAAGCAAAAAATACCTAGTAGTGGCCTGTAAAGATGATGATTTTAAATAGCTAAAGAGAAATTAACTTTCCACTCGAGATTTCAACTTGTTGACTTAAACGAATCAATACGTATCATTTCCAATCTCGACGTTATTGTGTGCTGGAAAAGTTAGCACTGAGCTGCAGAATTAGGTCACTTGCATTAGATCTTCTAATTAACCAGTTCTTCCTTTAAGAGAGCACTTGCTCAGCTTTCAAGACTCCTCCAGCATTTTGTCAATAGAGTTCAGAACAGGGCTAATGATTACCATTAAAGAAAGCCCAGAGTGATTTTAAGAACTTATCTTTCTGTATTTTGTTCTTTTTATCCAACTGTGGGATCCTGGAGTAAAGTCACTTCAGACAACTGCTGAAGTTTAGAAAAAAATAAATAATGAAAGAAAGAGGTCGGGGAGGGAGCAAAAGGAAAATTTTCTGCAAGTAGAAAAGACGCTACTTCAACATAAAATAGTCCCCTCCAATTTAGGCTGATGATAGAAAAACCACATATCTCCAGACACACTATTAATATATTTTTATGATGGATTAGTCTTTGGGGGGAAACATTAATACACAGACAAAATTATTTTCCCCATACTGTTCTCTTGCTTTGATTCCTGGCCTTTGTAGTTTATTTCAATGTAACAAAATTCCTCCTAAATTCTTTGACTGCAGGGTCCTTGCTGTAACTATATTTGCTTTCCTTTGCCTGTGTGTATCATTACTGAAATGGCCTTCAGCAATCTGCCTCATCCACTCCTGACAAAACCACTGTCTCCTTTGCCAATCCACCTCAATACCTGTCTTAAACTCTTGGGGACACTTTCTCACTGATTTTCAGGTTCTTGAACCCCTCTGACACGTGCTCAAACCCAATCCTGACTGATTTTAAAGATGCTGAATGGGGCTGTGTGCTCTGTACACATCACTATTTCACATGAGATTCTATGCTTATTTGTGACATCCCTTTTTCCTTTGTTGCTGTAGGGGTTTTTAAATTTAAATAACTAGGTGAAAAAATACTAAACCCTACAACTTCTAAAAACTGTGCATTACTCAGCCATGCACACCACCACAAGCAGAGCAGGGGCTCTAATACCAATATATTGCCTTTCCTCCACAACACTCATCAGGACATGTGCCCAGTACCCACTAGTGAGGACACCTGCCCACCCCCTAGGTTTTCCCACTTTTTCCTGAGGACCACAGCAATCTGTGCCATTCTCTGCTGGAAAGCCCAGCTTTAGTGCATATTCCTCCTATCACTAGTGTTTGATGGTAAAGATTTCAAATCTGTCTGTGCTTTTCACACACTTTTATGACGTAATAGGGGGCCTTCAGGACAAACACGAGAGCAACTTGTCCAAAAAAATATTGCTTCAGATTACTGCTCCATTTAGTGTGCTCAGTTTATGTTCCAGTAGTTGAATTCTCCAGCTAACTACTTTGTTTGCTTTTTTAAATAAATCTTTTTGAATTCTGTTATCTCCTTGTAGCGCTATCTCAGTAACTGAGAGTTTTTCCTTTATACTTTTATACAAGGCTACTCCTCCTCCCTGCTGCCTTCCTCTTTGATCTGCTCTCAGAAGTTAGAAATTATTGACTGTGCATGCTGTGTTGATTTTCCTGCTTGCCATTTGAACGAATTATCGTCATTATGCAATTCCTCTAGAAAAAGTCAAGTTTAAGAGTGAAGCTTCTCTGGACAGCTAAAGAGGCCAACAACCCTTTTTGATTTTATCTATTAGGCATGCTCAAATCAAGTTTTGCACATGATAGAAAGGTAAATTCCAAAACTCCAAGGCTGATGATCTAAAATGCAGTAAGACATTGGGCAAAAGGTTGCCAAAAATCAATGGGAAACTCCTGCTGGTTTTAAACCTCACCCTTTTAAGAACTTTGTGAGGAATTCCTATGTGACTTGGCATCCAGGTTATGCTAATAAAGGAAATATTGCTCAATTTACTTCAAATTAGTAATGGGCCAAAGTAGGCAGCTGGGCTACATCCACTGATTTCAGTGTGTAGGAATCTCTTAAGAGTAGCCATTTCCATTTAAGTCCTTTGCTTTCCATATGACTTAGAAATTTAAAGGAAATTATGTTATCAATATTTTAGTGGAGATACTCCTTTTAATAAGATTTGTAAGATACAGGTTTGGCCCTAGATTAAAAATAAAACATGTCAACTTGTTATTCCCATTGTATTTTTGGCCAGTGTAATTTAAAAACTAAAATCCCAATAAAATATAGCTTGAATAATTCATTAATCTCCTTTTACATAATTTGGGCCTTTTTTTTCCCCTTCACTCCCAAATGGGCATGGATGCTACAACATGTCAACAAACAGCAATCCTCAACTATTTTCACTCTGGATTTGTGTGGATGTCCTAGATTATAATTTTAATATTGTGATTACTGGGACAATGCTCTGAGAGGATGCCCAAACTTAGCAAAAGAGGCATTCAGCATCCAGAGAAAGTCCTCTGCCAGAATTTATGAGGTTCCTTCAACATATATTTCCAACCTAGTTTTACATCAACAGTTTGAGAGCAGCAGTGTCAGGAGCAGCAGCACAGCTTCTAATGTCTACACTGTCACATTGTTTTTAATTTAAAAGCAAAGAGCCATGCTACCCTTTAAGATACAATTAAAAGAGCAAATATGATTTGATTTATTAAAAGCTACTAATAAGCAAAGCCAGCCAGCTGGGCTCAGTCTACAAGGGGGGAATGATGGATGAATTGATGGATTCATAGTTCACCTGACAACTAATCCCCACAGCAGCTACAGCGGTGGAGCTGGGGGAAGTGGTGCAATTGGGCACAAATCATCATCATTGTCATCATCATTGGAATGTCTGTGGCAGCTTTTAGTCCTCTATCTCGCACATCTTTGCAGATACTTAATTAAGCCTCATGATATCCCCCCAAGGGAAGTCAATATTAGTTTACCTATAGGTAAACTGAGATACAGCAATGCACAACTTGCTCAAGGTCACAGAGTGGGCCAGTAGCAAAGCCATGAATAAAACTCTCTAAATTTGACCCCAGCAGCCTTATTTAATTATGAAATGGTGTTCGCCTTCTGTTACCAGTTCCACACTGCAAATAGAGGTGGCAGATGCTTTTGGGAAGGAAGTAAAATGTGGGAAAAGCAAGAGGCAAAAAGTAATAAAAGAAATCCCCAACAATGTAGAACCTACGCTCAAAACAAATCATTTGGAAAATTGCACTCTAAATGTGGAAACAAGTCTACTGGGCATCTTTTGTTGAATAAATAAAATAGTTTCCTTTACTGAGGGGAGAATTCCATCATTTTACTGGCTCCCTAAACTACTACTCTCAACAACTAATTAATGTTAGTGGCTAGATAAGTAAACTAAACCATTGTGGTAGCATTTCTCGGATGTTTTGCATGTATGCAGACGGTGAAAAAAAACAGATGGAGAATACTATAATGAATTGAAATGTTCTATTTAAAAACTGTTTGTCAGCTGTAGTTAAGTTGACACTGTCATCATGGCAACAAATCACAACAGTTTGCATGTTGTGCCTCCACGCTCCAGCCTGCTTTTGGGAGCCAAGCTGTTGGAAGCTGGAAGTTCTCAGCAGCCCAGTGAGTGGAACAACAAATAGGCCATTGCTACCTCAGTTTTCTACTGCACTGGGACTGGAAGGAGAAAGGTCAACAGAGCACTCGGGTTTATAACAAACTGGTGGTTACCTCTACTGTGTTGCACCCAGATTAAAAAAATAAATAAACCAATCTACATAAGCAAAACCATACAAAGCAACATCATGGTTCAAGGTGCTGATAACGAGCTAATGTTTTTTAGCTCAAGGTTACTGGCTAAAGTCAAGGTTTTTCTTGATGCAACTCAAAGTCATTACAACCTCCTGTTCAAATCCTGGTCTATGAAAAACACATTTCTGGTCCCTCTGCAGTTCCCAATGGACTGGAGCTCAGGAATATTTAAAAATCAAACAATTTCAGCTGGCACTGCTTGGCACCTTTGTTGATATCCTCATGGAAGAGTGACTGGGCACTGACATGGGGCTTCCTAAGCATCCCTGTACAGATCACTCAGTTTGGGAGAGGCCTGGCCAGGATCTGCTTCTGAACTCAGTCCACTCTCATTGCAGTACAGGGGCTCCAGCCCTTAGTGCTGCCACTTTGATACTTCCCATCACTTTGCTTTGAATTTTGGGGATTTTGTCTCTCAATAAACGGAAAAAAATATACATTTCCATACTCATAATTTATTGCCCAAATACCAAGGCGGTGAATTGGCAGAGGAGGAAAGAGCAAGTAATTTTACAAGGTGAAAAAGAATCAAACTCTTGAATCCTTTTTCTGATTTAACTTCAACCCCAGTTGAAGCCCAAGTGGGGATCTCAAATCACCCATTCGTAATTATGATTACACTACTATTCATTGTAGACAGTAATAACATTTGCCAGGCCTAAGATTTCTGTCATCTTCTCACAGGGCTTTTGAAACTAAGTCATGCTGCTAAAATAGCCTGCAATTCTTAACTACTCCAGATTAATTTAAATGGATTTGCATTTACATTTCCTTTACTTGTATTAGTTATGGCTATGCACAGTCAAAACCAGTAATTAATAAAGAGAAAAAAATGCAGAAGACCACTTTTTCTTTACATCACTGGTAACTGGCTTGAATCTAATAGAACTAATACTTGCATAAAAGAGTGGAAAATGATAGGCAAATACATCTCAAACACTCTGCTTGCTCTTAATTATTCCACTTTTTTAGGAGAGAAAATGTCTGCAGAACTGCCTACTCAATAGAGCATGAATAATGAAAATATCTCTACACAGCTTGCAACCTCTTATAACGATGGCTGTAGGAAAAGAGTACATTATTAAACATTGTGGCAAATGCATAGGACAATTATATCTCAGTTCCTTATTTTGCTAGATTTATGTATTTAGTTAGTTGTGATCATAGTTATTTGCAATACCTGTGGGTGCAGAATTGTTCTTTCTATTGTCTCAGTTTTTACACACGGAAGGATAGAGATTGTCACGAGGGAAAAATCAGACACTGGTTTTAGCAGCAAGGACTTGATTTATTATTGCTTCAAACAAGTTTCATGCATTAAAGATCCCTGTACAGAACATGACATGTTCTTTCTTTAAAAACAGCTACACACTTTAGGACAAGTGACATGATCCAAATGGTCTCGACTGACGTTGATGGCTATTCTAATGCAGCACAGAATGTCTCCCTGACTCAATGCATTTAACATATTTTTCAAACAGAAAGGAGAAGAAGAAAGGGAAAAAATAATTCGTTAAAATGAAATCTCTATTCTGCAAAAATTCAGTTTTCATCTCACTTTCAGTATTGACTGCTATCCCTTAGGCTAAAGAAAGCATTTCTACAAACAGACACACACAACCCCCTTTATTCAGATGTGAATTTCAGCATTTGATAATCATCTGTTGAGGGTCATATCTGAAATCCACTGATCTGAAGGGAAAACATTGCCTCATCTTCACTTGCCTTTAGATCAGGTACATACAGATGTGTTAATTATAGGAAATAAACTGCCAAGTAACACCACTGAAGCAAAACCTCAAGCAGAATTTTTCACCAGGAGAAAAAGGGGGCAAAGGAAGAGCAAGACTGACAGAACTGAAGGGACACAATGGTGTCACACAGGGTTCTGACAACACAGTGTTTTCAACTGCTCTGGTACAATTAATCTGAAGAAAATCCTAAAGCACTTAATATACAACGGCTAAGTACAATTTTAGATTTTAACAAGGCTGAAATATTTTACAGTTAAGTACCCCTGGTAAAGGCAATTGATTATGCAAATCTAAAAAAGAAAAAAAAAAAAAACCCAAACACACTAGTTTATTGTTTTACTCCCTTGCAAACGTATGGAAGATGTGAACCTTTTTTGGCTGTTTATCATTTGTTGGTGGGTTTTTTCCATTTATTCTGCTTTTGGGGGTTAGGAGAGACTGCTGGCAGTGATGTGGTTATGTTATTCTAGATTTAAATGGACAGAACAACTCTGCACCCCTGAGATTCCAAGGAGTTATAGACAACTTAAATACTCTTTCTTCCTTCATTATTTGCAGCTTCTCTCCTGCTTTCCTCCCACAGTCTCAGTCTTGTTAAGACCTTTTCAAGGCTCTGATTTCCTTTTTCACCCACACATCGAGTCCTTACAGACATGAGAGGTTCCACACACATTCCAGATACAACAACTGCTCCTTTAAGTCCACACCTCCACTTCTTAATGCCTAGAAAAATAAACTATCTAAGAAACCAGCAGGCCAGAGTGTCAGTCATCACGTAAGAACTGCCATGCCAAGCTATGCTGAATTATGCACACCAAAGCAAGGAGATGGCCCATTGACCAAAGCAGTCATTCTCAGCTTTAATCTCAGCTCTTCAGTGCCCAGGTGATCCACTGTGGCAGAGACCAACACCAGCCTCTCCTCAGACACTTGGCCAGCAAGGAAACAAAGGGCTCTGCTATATATCAACTCCTCAGTGGAGAAATTCCAGTGAATTAAGCAATTATGTCACCAATCCCCTCACCACATGTAATGGCAAGTCACAACATACCAGGTCGTTTTAAATCACAAGAGATTTTTACCTTGATTTTATTCTATCCCTGCACAGACAGCCTTTGCTAAGCAATGTATCCTAAAAAAGGATATCCTAATCACAAGAGTGAAAGCACTTAAACCACACTTTCAGTATTACCCCAGCATGTCTCTTTCATTCACTTAAAACCCCCCAAAAACTCCAACTACTATTTCCCACCTTTAAGTGATCAAATCTGTTTCACAAGATGCTGTGATAAAGCTCAGCAGATGAGCTGCTACATCCTGACTGCTGTTTCACATGCTTTCAGCATTAGTCTTGATCTCCATGTAGCAATTGCACATTGATGAATTTCTAAATGTTCCATACTGCATTATAGTCTGTGCCTATTTCTCCTTAGGTTCATCATTACCTTAAGCTAGGAATAGAAAAACTACTTGTCCAAGAAGTGAAGAGATACCAGGCTAACTTTTAGCATTCCTCTGAACAGATTCTTAAAGATTTCCCAGAATGTTTTGGGGTGAATGGCTGAGTTGACTGTTTCACAGCATTTGCCTGTAGTTTTAGGAAAAGGAATGAAGACACTGAAGGTACACTAGAGCAATACCTTTGAGAGTAAGCTTAAACACCCTGCATGTAACTGTAGCAGATTTTCTACAGTTTAATGTATTTTCACACAGCAGAATGCTGAGATTACAGGTAGAGGTGTGAAAGTCGCTGAGACCATAACCAAAATATTTTGCCAATCTGCAATCTGCAGCTTTTCCTACATGCAGCCAGTGATGTCTTCCCAAGTGAAAAACGTGGGTATCCAATTCCCTTCCCAAGTGACAACAGGCTGGTTTCCTCTGACTAGATGAGTGTGATACCACCAAAGTTCAGTATCTCTTTAAAGCTGAGAGGGAGAGAGGCAGGCACTGGAGGTGTTGAATTTCTCCCTTCTAAGATAGCTCTGTGAAACAAAGGAGATGAGCCACACCCTAGAAGGCCTTGTTTCTCTTCACCAGCTATAAAGAGAGTTGGAGATGTGGAGCTCTGATATAGGAGTTTACACTAGAGATGTCTAAACTTAGATGAAATGAATCTCATCGTAGGAGTTTTTCCAAGGACTTGAAAGAGGAAGGGATTTCATCAAAGAGCTATTTCAAGATAACTGTCATAGTCAAAAAAAGGAAATAATTCACTTAGCTATGGCCAGCTTTAAGTTGGGCTCATTTCTCCTTAGGTAAATTGGTTAAAACACCACATTGAGTTATTTCACTCTATCTACATTTGCAACAACATAGCAAGTGGGTCAAAACAGAAGATGCATCTGAGGAATTTTCCTCTTTGTTCTTGATTTTACAAGTGAGTGACTCTCAGTCCCATTCACAGTCCCTTAATCTGTCTCTCCAGCAGTCTGTTTGTAAAATCCAACATACTTCACTGGGACTTCAACAATTACACAGATTTTAAATTACCATAAACCTTGCACCAAGGAATCTAGAATATCAGATGTTAATATTTTTCTTCTAACACTCCCTGACATACTTCCAAAAAGGTTCTAGTGGAATGAACTGTCTTTGCTTTTCCTACTTTTTCAAAGGAAGGCAAAGAAACAAGGTCACTCCCCAGTTTGCATTTGTTGTTGAGCCTCATTAAGCTTTAAGAAAACCTTTTCATTAACCACAGTGTGTCCACTTAACTTGGTGGAGCTCACTGTGAACATTAAGTTGAAGATCTCACACACAACTTCCAGGTGCTATAGACTATGTGACTGTAGACAAAACCCCAGAGACTGGAAACCAAAGGCACAGAGAAAGGCCAAGTGCATCCAGAAAAAATGCAAAGGGTGGGGCTTTTCTTGTAAGAATTGGTTTAAACATAGCTGAAGATATTCATACAGGTGTGGTTAGGCTCTTAACTGAGCTGGATTATACTGACATTTATTAATACATTTTAAAGGCTTCAGGTAATAGGCTTGAACTCTTTTGGCTTTATACAGGGTGTATAAGAGATTGACATACCAGCACAATAAATACTCCCAACTTTTCCATTTCCTTTCTTGACATTTCTCTTTGACCACTGTCAAGCTAACATTTGCATCTTGAGAAAGAAAGAAAAAAACCCCAAGCATTCCTACATGGCAAAGGATCCTCCACTTCCTTACCTCTTGTTATTCTCTCACTGTTACTCTGTCCCTGTCACTGGAAGGCAGCGGCCAAAGAGGCCAGGCAGGTGCATTTTGTGTACAGCTGAAATTATGCTTTGTGCTGCCAGCAAGTTATGATCAACAGCATAGTCAATACAGTTTAGTCTAGAAGACAAAAGACTGGACAGACACACTGAGAAATGTGCTCATTCAGGAAATTTCTTGCCTATCCTGATCTCTTCATCCCTCCACTCATTTCTCTGGCAGGCAAATATTAACACACCTAATGTCAGGCATGTATTTGTGAAGGAAGAAGAGTTATTTATTTGACAGGCATGTAAGAAAAGAGAAACAGACCTGAGAAGAGAGTGGCAGAAGAGAGGATTTAAAGGCAATAAGGGAAATAGGCAAGACAAGGAAAGAGCTCATGTGTTCAAAGCAATAAGAATTCATTATGCTGAAGTTACAGGTAAACTTCAACAGCTCAGCATTGTTCTGACAGTGTAAGAGAAACAAACACAAGCACATAACCAGCCAAAACAGGGATAGGTTTTTTTCTGCATCATCAGAGTCACGTAGAATAACTGGAGAAACCAGAAAAATCCGACATATCAATTTGATGCAGAAAAAATGAATTAATATGCAGTAATAGCATCTGCAAAATGGCCCCAAGCACAATTCAAGGCCCACTGCTTGGCTGATTAGTTGTTTTGTTTCCTGTATATGGCAGAAATTTTTAGTTTTTAACATCCTTTAGTGTCCTAATTTGAGGAAGTAACAGAAGTCCAGTGGGTCAGATTTCACTTGTGTTGGCAAAAATCCAAAGTACCCCACTAATATAAAAAAAAAAAAAAAAAAAACAAAAAAAAAAGCCCAAACCTTTAAAAATCTCCAAAATAAAACTGAGATGTTTGCAATTTTAACCAAGACCCTGGTCTACTCTATTCCCAACATGAGTGAAATAGGATTGAAAATCAACAAAAGTCACGTATATTCCCCATTTATGACTGCACCCAACAGAATTTAGAAGTTCTCTCTGGCTTTGGCAGCAACAAAACTTTTTTAGATGCATCAGCAAGCTGGGATACTTCACCTAATATCCAATACTATAGGTGTGAATACTCATGAAATGGAACATCTGTTTATTCACAAGGCAAAAATTATATAATTGTACCACTGACCTTGGTGGATTCACCTCCCTTCAGGTTTCCAGTGAACTCAGATAAGTTGTTCTTTGGCCAAAAATATTGCATCAGCCTTAGCATAAAGTTTTTCTGGGACCTTAGAAACTGTGAAGTCATTGCAGAACAACACTTAGGTGATTTCTTTTTTTTTTTTTTTTAATGCAGTTTAAGAAAAGAATAATTGAATCTCTGCTTCTCGCTTGCAGACTGTTTACTGGTGAAAATTACAACAACAGACACAAACAAATACCATGACAAGGCTAAGCTTTAAGATCACAGGTCCCAGAACATTCTGAGTTGGAAGGGACACACAAGGACCCAACTAGCCCAACTCTAAAGACACTGGCCCATATGGGGGAACCCACAACCTGGGTGTTATTAGCATCATGCTCCAAACCACTAAGCTAAACAATCAAAGCTCAATTAGGTAAATAAGCTGGAGCACTTTGAGAAGTGTCCTTAGGAATGAATCTCCAATTCCATCCATGTATTTATGACACCTTCAAATCATTCTACACTTCAGGGAAAAAAAAATATTAAAAATATTGAAGTGTTCTGTGCATAAATCAGCCTTTCATTCCTTTTGGCCAGCAACAAATTGTCAGGGTGTTCAAACCCCATACACTGAATCAATCCCCAAAGACTAGATGACATTCATCAAAAAATTTCCTAATGAAATGTATTAGAAACCACTTAGAAAAAAACAGATCTGTCTAATTTCCCAGAACAGACTAGAGGCTTAATTTTGTTCACAGCTACACTGGAGTAATTCTAGAATAACTTAATTAATGACATTGAATTACTCAAATTCTCATAGCAGCATATCTGGAAGGTGAATTTGGTTGTGGGGACAGCAGATTATGAGGACTCAAGTTGCAAACTCCAAGCCCCAAATATCCATCTCACTTAGAAGTGCTGCCTTGCTTCCTCAGCACTCTGCTGGGGTTTGGACAGAGACCACCAGAACAGATTTCTCTGTAATTTGTTAGTTTTGCAGGTATCAGGTATAAATATCCATCTACAAACAGAGTAGCCCTAAAGTTGATGCAATGTACAGCAGTGCTGGGATGGAGAGAAGTCAGCCCAGAGTCTCAAAAGGCATCTCAGCAGCTGCTTTCCCAGCAAAAGGAGCTGGGCACAGCTTGCAGTCCAGCCCACGTGTTAAGCCAGCTCCCAGTGCACTGTCATTGTTATTAGCCAGGGCTAGATGGAGGGCTTCCAAGGGGACAAGCTTTTATAATAGACTGCTGAATTAAAAACCAACCACCAATAAAGTAGTGTCTGCAAAAAACCATACAGGCAGAAAATTTCAAAAAAGTCATTTCTCTTCCTCCTTGAATAGAGAAAGCAAAACCATCCATACATCATCACCACACCAGCAGTAATCAGACACATTTGGTTTTTAATGGACATTTTTCTTTTAAGGAAGATATTTATAGATCAGTTAAAATTATGAAAGATGTCTGTCAGTTGGAAAACTCAAACACATGCATTATAGTTTCTGCTAATCTGTCTGGAAAGCGAGTGAAAAACAATAGATGTATTTAAATTTGTAAAGGCTTAGACATAATCATTTTTTGGTAGCATCATATAATCTTTTGTCTTTGGAACACAATGGAAAAAAACCTGCAATTCCAGTGTTAAACGCAGGTCCCACAATACACAACTGATTTTGAGTCTGTCCTACATTTCATATGCACATTTGGATCATAAAAATCCCATTTATATATCCTGTTCCCCTATTCTTGGCCATCTCTCCGTTATAACATGACTGTATAAACTAATATATAAAACCCATTTGTAAGACCTATGCCAGGACACACACAGTGGTTCTCAAGAGATCCTTTATTGTTCATAGCTTGTCCTATAGATTTGGAAGTTAAGGTCTTTGTTCTATTCAGAAGGTCTGCTGACTAAACACATTTCTAAAGCTACTCTACTTCTATTTTAATGGAACCCCAAGCTCACTAAACCTTGTTTTTTTCTCCCACCTAGAAGTTGATCAGCAGGTCTTTACCTTTGGAAAAGTGCAGAGGGCAAAAACCACATGCAAGAGCAAACTAGGAAGCATAAAAAAGGATAATAATTTTCCATTAAAAGAGGTGATGACAGCTCCTTAGAACAAGGGCCAGAATACTCTGTAATAGTAATTTATTTAGCTGTACTGCTAAAATGGCCAAATTCTGCAACAATTTTTTTCCACATTTGGATTGGTATAAAATGCGAAATTATTGCACAGAAATAAGATGAGAAACAAACCTTATATTGCCTAAATGCATCGGGTCATCAATATATAA